>JAQMWT010000526.1:0-407458 GCA_029834535.1 Chrysophaeum taylorii | reverse complement strand
GTAAGTTCACGTGGTCCCAGTAAGTTCACCTACGCGCGTGTAGACGCCGGGAGGGGTTATCGGTATTGCGCAGCACGTGTGGGTTAGGGTGGAGTCGTCGACCCCAGATGAGCAATATCCTCGGGGTTGCCGATCGACAGAGAGCCACGTAGAGCTGGACGTGGCAGAAGACGGCTTCGCCAAGAGGACGCCCACCTCGCGGGGCGTCTGGCCCTGGCTCTTGGTAATCGTTTGGCGTCGGCGGGCCTTAAGGGATACAGGTTGGAGGAGCCTCGGTGACAACGACACGATCGATCATGTATCCGGTACCGTTGCAGTGGCCGTGCGACGGGTCGAGGTTGCGAAGACTTTAAGCTCGCGATCAAAGTCAGCATGCCGTTGGTTGTCGGGGAGTTAAAAACTCGACTCTTGAGAGCGAGGCGTCGCTTCCGACCCAACCTAGTCGGCCGAAAAGAACTCCGACCCTCGTCGTCTCCGGAAAAAGGCCGCGGTCATGCGCGCGTTGTCAGCATCGACAACATCGTTTCGACGGGGCGTGAGAATGGCGCGCTGAAAGAGCCGCCGCGGGTCGTGGAAACAGTCTGCGAGGTCGCCGTAGACGGCTTGGAGGATCAATGTCTGGCTCGCGGGCCTACCTGATCCTTACCCTAATCGCGGGACAACCCTCATACCCCAACAAACCACCACATTATTCCCCGCTCCCCACACACAACCCCCCTCGTAGCATCGACATTTTGAAGACCAAACAATGAGGCCAGTAGTTCACCTAGTCCCATCTCTAACCCCAGCAAGTTCACCTGGTCCCAGTAGCTCACCTGGTCAGTAGTTTCACCTAGTCCAAATCTCTACCCCAGTAAGTTCGGTGTAAAACCACTCGTGCTCACACAAACTCCTTTGAGCTCGCGTCGCTCTCCAACCGCCCCGCCAATCCAAGCTGCTTTGATCCGCCGCGCCGCTACCCTTGAGTTTACTCTAAAAACCCCAGTAAGCTCACTGTCCTGTCCCAGAAAGTTCACCTGGTCACTAGCTCACTCCTAGTCCAATCTCAACCCCAGTAAGTTCACCTGGTCCCAGTAAGTTCACCTACAGTGCGCGTGTAGACGCCGGGAGGGAGGGGCTTATCGGTATTGCGCAGCACGTGTGGGTAGGGTGGAGTCGTCGACCCAGAAGATATATCCTCGGGGTTGCCGATCGACAGAGAGCCACGTAGAGCTGGACGTGGCAGAAGAGGGCTTCGCCAAGAGGACGCCGACCTCGCGGGGCGTCTGGCCCTGGCTCTTGGTGATCGTTTGGCGTCGGCGGGCCTTAAGGGATACAGGTTGGAGGAGCCTCGGTGACAACGACACGATCGATCATGTATCTGGTACCGTTGCAGTGGCCGTGCGACGGGTCGAGGTTGCGAAGACTTTAAGCTCGCGATCAAAGTCAGCATGCCGTTGGTTGTCAGGGAGTTCAAAACTCTACTGTAAAGAGCGAGGCGTCGTCTTCCGACCCAACCTAGTCGGCCGAAAAGAACTCCGACGCCTCGTCTCCGGGAAAAAAAGGCCGCGGTCATGCGCGCGTTGTCAGCGTCGACAACATCGTTTCGACGGGGCGTGAGAATGGCGCGCTGAAAGAGCCGCCGCGGGTCGTGGAAACAGTCTGCGAGGTCGCCGTAGACGGCTTGGAGGATCACTGTCTGGCTCTCGCGCCTACCTGATCCTTACTCTCGCGCCTACCTGATCCTTACTCTCGCGCCTATCTGATCCTTACCCTAAATCGCGGGACAAACAAACAGACAGACAGACAGACAAACATCTGTCGATTAGTAGTTAGGACAAATACGTCACAAACCCACCCACATCCTTCATGCTCCCCACACACACCCCCCTCTTAGCAGTCGACATTTAAAGTTAAAGACAAACAAGTGCAGGCCAGTAAGTTCACCTAGTCCCAATCTCTAACCCCAGCATTTTCACCCCATTAAGTTCACCTAGTCCCAATCTCTAACCCCAGTAAATTCGGCGTAAACACAATCTCTATAGTTCGGCTTAAACCCACACCCACTCACCCCACTCTCCTTTGAGCTCGTTCGCTCTCACCCCCGCCAATCTAAGCTGCTTTGATCCGCACACGCCGCTAAGCTTTGAGTTTATTCTAAAAGCCCCAGTAACTTGCACTTGGTCTCAGTAAGTTCACCTGGTCACTAAGTTCACCTAATCCCAATCTCTAACCCCAGTTAGTTCACCCGGTTCCAGTAAGTTCACCTGGTCCCAGTAAGTTCACCTACAGTGCGCGTGTAGACGCCGGGAGGGGGCTTATCGGTATTGCGCAGCACGTGTGGGGTAGGGTGGAGTCGTCGACCCAGAAGAGGATATCCTCGGGGTTGCCGATCGACAGAGAGCCACGTAGAGCTGGACGTGGCAGAAGACGGGCTTCGCCAAGAGGACGCCGACCTCGCGGGGCGTCTGGCCCTGGCTCTTGGTGATCGTTTGGCGTCGGCGGGCCTTAAGGGATGCAGGTTGGAGGAGCCTCGGTGACAACGACACGATCGATCATGTATCTGGTACCGTTGCAGTGGCCGTGCGACGGGTCGAGGTTGCGAAGACTTTAAGCTCGCGATCAAAGTCAGCATGCCGTTGGTTGTCAGGGAGTTCAAAACTCTACTGTAAAGAGCGAGGCGTCGTCTTCCGACCCAGCCTAGTCAGCCGAAAAGAACTCCGACGCCTCGTCTCCGGGAAAAAAAGGCCGCGGTCATGCGCGCGTTGTCAGCATCGACAACATCGTTTCGACGGGGCGTGAGAATGGCGCGCTGAAAGAGCCGCCGCGGGTCGTGGAAATAGTCTGCGAGGTCGCCGTAGACGGCTTGGAGGATCACTGTCTGGCTCTCGCGCCTACCTGATCCTTACTCTCGCGCCTACCTGATCCTTACCCTAAATCGAGGGACAAACAAACAGACAAACAGACAGACAGACAAACATCTGTCGATTAGTAGTTAGGACAAGTGCAGGCCAGTAAGTTCACCTAGTCCCAATCTCTAACCCCAGTAAGTTCGGCGTAAACCCACTCGTGCTCACACCACTCCCTCGAGCTCGTCGCTCTCACCCCCGCCAATCTAAGCTTCTTTGATCCGCACACGGCGCTAACCTTTGAGTTTACTCTAAAACCCCAGTAAGTTCACCTGGTCCCAGTAAGTTCACCTGGTCACTCAGTTCACCTAGTCCCAATCTCAAACCCCAGTAAGTTCACCTGGTCCCAGTAAGTTCACCTACAGTGCGCGTGTAGACGCCGGGGGGGGCTTATCGGTATTGCGCAGCACGTGTGGGGTAGGGTGGAGTCGTCGACTCAGAAGAGGATATCCTCGGGGTTGCCGATCGACAGAGAGCCACGTAGAGCTGGACGTGGCAGAAGACGGGCTTGGGCAAGAGGACGCCGACCTCGCGGGGCGTCTGGCCCTGGCTCTTGTTGATCGTTTGGCGTCGGCGGGCCTTACGGGATACAGGTTGGAGGAGCCTCGGTGACAACGACACGATCGATCATGTATCTGGTACCGTTGCAGTGGCCGTGCGACGGGTCGAGGTTGCGAAGACTTTAAGCTCGCGATCAAAGTCAGCATGCCGTTGGTTGTCAGGGAGTTCAAAACTCTACTGTAAAGAGCGAGGCGTCGTCTTCCGACCCAGCCTAGTCAGCCGAAAAGAACTCCGACGCCTCGTCTCCGGGAAAAAAAGGCCGCGGTCATGCGCGCGTTGTCAGCATCGACAACATCGTTTCGACGGGGCGTGAGAATGGCGCGCTGAAAGAGCCGCCGCGGGTCGTGGAAATAGTCTGCGAGGTCGCCGTAGACGGCTTGGAGGATCACTGTCTGGCTCTCGCGCCTACCTGATCCTTACTCTCGCGCCTACCTGATCCTTACCCTAAATCGAGGGACAAACAAACAGACAAACAGACAGACAGACAAACATCTGTCGATTAGTAGTTAGGAAGACAAGTGCAGGCCAGTAAGTTCACCTAGTCCCAATCTCTAACCCCAGTAAGTTCACCTAATCTCAGTAAGTTTCATATAAGTTCACCTGGTCAGTAAGTTCACCTAGCTCACACCAACTCCTTTTGAGCTCGTCGCTCTCGCCTCCGCCAATCCAAGCTGCTTTGATCCGCACGCGCCGCCAACCTTTGAGTTTACTCTAAAAACCCTTTACTCTAAAAACCCCAGTATGTTCACCTGGTCCCAGTTTCACCTGGTCACTCAGTTCACCTAGTCCCAATCTCCAACCCCAGTAAGTTCACCTGGCCGGGGCGTGAGAATGGCGCGCTGAAAGAGCCGCCGCGGGTCGTGGAAATAGTCTGCGAGGTCGCCGTAGACGGCTTGGAGGATCACTGTCTGGCTCTCGTGCCTACCTGATCCTTACTCTCGCGCCTACCTGATCCTTACCCTAAATCGAGGGACAAACAGACAAACAGACAGACAGACAAACATCTGTCGATTAGTAGTTAGGAAGACAAATACGTCCGGCGGCAGCATGCGTACGACCTACGGGCGGGGCCCGTCGTCTCTTCGCCTGCCCCACGCCTCGGCGATGACCCCGACTAGGTCCCGCGTACTTATCTCCGCCCGTCAGGCACATCCCTCATACCCCACAAACCCACCCACATCCTTCATGCTCCCCACACACACCCCCCTCTTAGCAGTCCTAACTACTAATCGACAGATGTTTGTTTGTTTGTTTGTCTGTGTCTGTCTTTAAATGTCGACTGCTAAGAGGGGGGGGTGTGTGTGGGGAGCATGAAGGATGTGGGTGGGTTTGTGGGGTATGAGGGATGTGCCTAACGGGCGGAGATAAGTACGCGGGACCTAGTCGGGGTCATCGCCGAGGCGTGGGGCAGGCGAAGAGAGGACGGGCCCCGCCCGTAGGTCGTACGCATGCTGCCGCCGGACGTATGTGCGACGAAGGGTGACGTCCTGCTGGGATCGGGCGGCCTGGGCGGGGTTCCCCGAGGCGGCGACATGGGTGAGGGCGGTGAGGGCACAGCGAGCCCGGCCTAATGCGTTGGCGATCCCCCACTCACGGTAGATGCGGCGAGTTTGGGCCGCCTTTGCCTCTGTGAAGTTGGCGCAGCCGCTTGTCACCCAGGTTCGCGCAGCGATGCGCTCTGCGCATGTTTGGGCGAGAGCGTGGCACGCCGCGCTGGCCTCACCGAAGGCACCGAAGACGAGGCCGGCGACGGTGCCGTAGCTACGTAGCCGCTGTTCGACAGGGCCCAAGAAGCCAGGCGGTGGTGCTGTACCCGGCTGGGGGATGATGGCGTCGATGCCGCGGGCGTGAGCGAGGTATTCGGAGTGGACTTGCGCTGCGCGCCGATCGACAGGCGACGGGTGGGAGGGATGGAGGGCGTGGGCGGTGTACGACGAACCCCAAGCGAGGGTTTTGATGTCGTAGAGTTGCTCCTTGTTGTCGAGCGATGTCTGGGACGACTTGACGTCGTAAGCTTTTGTCGGTCGCCACTTTGCTTTCGCGACTTAACCTGTGGTTCCGTTCTGGTTTTTCTTGTGGTCGACGTCATAAACGAGCCACGTGAAAACAAATCTTCAAGTGCTCGTAAAGTACCATCTCATACCGCTTGCGAAATGCCACGCAGAGATTCGGAAACTCGTTGAGTTGGACTTCGTTCCGCACGCACATGCATCAGTGGAGCCCAGGAGTCACAACGAGAGCCGTGGGATTCTTTATTGCCGACAGCGTTGCAGCCCGCCGTGTTCACAAGCCCGACCTTATCAAGCCCCCCGCTCCGTTTGTCGCCCCTCCATACCCGATTTGCCCTTTTTTTTTCTAATTTTTCTAATTTCTGACTTGTGACACCCACCGTGTTCTAACAACTAGCCTATAAGCCTTATTAGTGATTTTGATCAAAACGGATCCGAAATGTCAACATTTCAAGAGCAATTCGGTCCACTCAGTACAGATCGCCTATGTAGCACGCCCTTTTTTCATCGTCCGGTATGTAGGATGCCTGCGTTCGCTTGCGGCGGCTGCGGGCGTGCGGGTGCCAAACATCGATGCGGTCGGTGCGCTGCCGTATTCTTCTGCGATGGCGCGTGCGAGGCAATGGCACGGCCGGACCACCAACGCGTGTGCTCTTCGAACAAACCCCTAGACTCGTTTGCGGCGACCGAAGACGCAATCGACCGCGCCGTGGCGGCGCTTCCAAAGAATAGCTCTCAGCAGGCAACGTCTTGTTTCATTTGCCTAGGGGACCACGAGCCGTTGAGCCGAGGATGCGCGTGTCGCGGTTCAGCAGGGTGGTGCCATGTCGACTGCTTGGCTACCTTGGCCGAGCAAGGAGATGCAAACGACTTCGAGCGCTGGTGGACCTGCGTGATCTGTAAGCAAAAATTTACTGGTGTCCTGGCGCTCGAGCTGATGCGTCGCCTTTGGCGTCGCCACAGGAGGTCTCCCAGTGCCGTGACTCGGCGGTGGGCTTGCACGAATCTTGGCTTCGTGCTCTCAGCACACGGAGAGTTCAAAGCCGCGCAATCCTTGCTGCTCTCCGCGGGCGACGACGAACACATCGGCAACCGCATTCTCAACGAGGTCAACCGCGCCAGGGCCCTGGCGGCAACCGGGAATACTGCGCAGGCAATCAACGTCCTGCGTGACGCGTGGCACAAGGCTCTCGCCTTGCCCGGGAATCACACCCTCGACATTGCCACCGGCGACGCGCTCGTCCGCGCACTTCTTGCCCTAGGTCAGTCTCATGAGGCCGAACCCATCGCTGCGACCAACGTCGCAAGTGCATCCCGCAAACTCGGTCTGAACAACACCCTAGCTCTTCAAGTGAGAAAAAACTACGCGAACGCGTTGCGGCAGCAGGACCGTTTGATTGAGGCCAAGGCAATCCTGGAGCACGTCCTCACGGTTGAAACCCGCATCTTTGGCACAGAGCATCCGCGTGTTAATGAAACAAGGCACTTCATCTCCCTCACGGCCCATCGTGGAAAATGACACCGAGGAGTCGTGGCAGCTTTGATTTCGTCGATCGATTTCGAACACTTTCGAATGCGCATTTCTTGTTTTTTTTCGTATCTCGACTCGCGCAGGTACGTATGCTCATCTGCTATGTTTAAATACGAGGTGCTGGGGGACTTCCCATCAATCACTCGCCTTCTTCTTCTTCTTCTTCTTCTTCTTCTGGGAAGAACGTTCTAGGCTCGAAGTGATAGTTGTATTCTTAATTGTAGTTCTCATTTTTTACATTCTCACTTTACTATTGCGTTTTGCTTCTATTTCTGCCTGCCTTGCGACCCCTATTCCGGTTCTTTGGCTCGGAGGATGCTTGGCCAATTCTTCGCGGCGCCGCACGTACGGCGATGCTCTTGGTGCCGTGAGCTAGGAAGTCTGCGGGCCTCACGACACTCGATTCTGGATGTCATTTTTTCTCCTTTCTTGGTCCACGTCGCGTCACAAAAAAATCCTCCGATGAACACCGTTACTGAGTTAGACCCGTTCTCTACCCCCCTTGAAAATGCTTCGTAAGTTTGATTTAAAAAGCCACAGGTTGGTCAATACTGTGGAAGTTTGAGGAGTAGTGATCAAACTTGTTGACCAAACTTAAAAGGTTATTAATCAAACTTCAATGGTTGATTGATCAAACTTAATGCAACTTCGGAGTGACCAAACTTATCTGATCAAACTTCTATTGAAAGTGACCAAACTTGTGAATTTTTCCTTAAACATACATCAAAATCAAGCAAACTTGAAATAAGTTGACCAAACTTATTGACCAAACTTGACCGATCCCTTAAATATTATATATAGCCGCAAAACAACCATCAAATCCATTTCGTTTTACATCACTGGTAGAGAACCGACACGTAAAGTGGGCCAAATAAGCTGCAATTACTATTCGGCCAACTTTCGCTTTGGTAATCCGGTAGAGAACGGGTCTTAACCCTGATCACACGACCCTGTGCTTTTTCGTACGGATGAACGCGCGGTCGTCGCCGCGGATGAACGCGCGGTCGTCGCCGCGCGTGGGGTTGTACGTGTACGCGCTGACGTCGATCGCGGCACTGAACAGCATGAACTTGGGTTTCGACATCGGCGTGTTTCCCGACGCCGCGTTGCGGGTGCAAGAGGAGTGGGGTCTCTCGGACGCGCAGCTCGAGACGCTGGTGGGCGTGCTGGAGCTCGCGGCCATCTGTGGCGCGGCGAGCGCGCACGTCGTGAATGACCGCAAGGGGAGGCGCGCAACGTTCGTCGCGAGCTGCTGCGCGTTCATCCTAGGCGTCGGCGGCATGTGTTTCTCGACGAGCTACGGCGAGCTGTTCGCGTTTCGCGTCTGTACGGGCATTGGTGTTGGGGTGGGCTTCTCGGTCGACCCCGTCTATATCGCCGAGATCGCGCCGCCACATCACCGCGGCGAGCTCGTGACTTGGAGCGAGGTCGCCGTGAATCTCGGTATCGTAACGGGCTTTGTCGCGGCGTACGCGCTGGGCAGCTGGCGGCTCATGCTCGCGTGCGGACTGCCGGCGCCGTGCCTGCTGACGGCGTTGACGCTGACCGTCATGCCCGAGTCGCCGAAGTGGCTTATGGCCCACGGCCGCCTCGAGGAGGCCAAACGCGTTCTCGAGCGGCTGAGGCTCGAGCAGCCGCCGAGCGCCGAGCCTCAGGGCTCGTGGCGCGACCTGTGGCGTGCCAAACGTGCTTTGGGGCTTGCTTTGTTCGTCGCCGTTTCCCAGCAGGTCATGGCCGAGCAGGTGCTGCTCTACTACCAGCCGCAGATCCTCCGCGCGATGAACTTGCCGCGCGCGAGGATCTTCGCGGCGCGCCTCGCGATGGGCCTCCTCAAGACGATCTGCGCCGTAATTTCGGGACGATGCCTCGACTCGCGCGGTCGACGCGTCCTGCTGTTAATAGGCATCGCCGCGATGGGCGCCTCGCTCTCCGGCATCGCGCTCTGTTTCGCGCTCGACGCCCAGGTTGGCGTCGTCGTGCTCATCTGGCTCTACATGTGCGCGTTCTCGCTTGGCATCGGCCCGATTTGTTGGCTCTATGCGAGCGAGATCCTCCCCTTCCAGTGCCGAGCCAAGGGTATGGCGCTGGCGACCTGCGCCAACAAGCTCACCTCCTTCGTCATCTCGTCCACCTTTCTCACGTGGGCCCACGCCATGCCGGGCACGTTTTCCGGCTACTTTGCGGTCTTCGCTGTCGTCGCCGTCGTCGTCTGGCTCCTCGTGCTCCGACATCTCCCCGAGACCAAAAATAAGAGCCTCGACGAGATCCAATCGGAGTTCTCTTATTCCTCTAGACCCGCCGACGACGACGACGACCCGGAACCCACCTTTAACCCCGTCGCGACTACCAAGTATAGCCAACTCGAGATGGTCGCGCTGCCGGAGACGACGACGACCGCCGCCGCCGTCGCCGACGAGGGCGGGCGGGCGACCCGTTCTTCTTCTTCTTCTTCTCGGGAGAAGGAGGAGGAGGACGACGAAGAGGAGGGGTCTTCTCATCCCCGACGAGGGAAGAAAAAAGCGGAGGACATCGACGAACTACACGACAACGTCGACGACGACGACGACGACGACGACGACGACGGGGCGCACACGACGGATGCAACCCCCCTAGAATGTCCATCGCCGAGAAGGAGAAAAAAATTAGCCGTAGGCTGCTGATCTGGAATAGTTGACGACGAGTTCCCCTCGACTGCCATAGCACTCGAAAAGGTGTGCGATTTTGTCGTCTGGGCTCGGGGCAAAGGCGGCGTCGCAATAGAGGAAGAGCCGCTCGTGGCTCGCGAAGTTGAGCTCCTCGCGCAAGAAGGCGTCCAGGGTACCGCACGTTTCGCGCCCGCTTATCAGGAACTTCATCTTCCGCAATATCGGCGCGTTTCCTACCGCTTTGAGGTGAATCTTGACCTTGGCGGCATTTTCGTTGGAGGAAGAAGAGGAGGCCATTGTCTCCTCCTCCGGAAGCTTACCCTGTGAGATGAGCGGACGCGTGAAGCGCGTCGCGTCGAAGCGCACAGGCGGCGCGCCCCAGCGCGCCGACAGCGATCTCCCGATCTTTGGGGCCAAGGCTGCGATCGTGGAGGCGATTAACTCCCGGAAGATCAAGAGTGTGCTTATCGTCGGCGAGACGGGGAGCGGGAAGAGCACGCAGGTTGTGCAGTTCTTGCTCGAGGCGGGGTACTGCGGCGCGGCGCGGGGCACGCGGTGCGTCATCACGCAGCCGCGTCGCGTCGCGGTGACGACGGTGTGCGGACGCGTTTCGGCCGAGGTCGGGTGCGACGTCGGCGAGCGGGTGGGGTACGCAATGCGATTCGAGAATCGCTCTGGCCCCGAGACGGCAGTCAAGTTCACGACTGATGGGTACCTCGTTCGCGAGTGCGTTCGCGACCCTTTGCTCGCCGACTACAATGTGGTCATCCTCGACGAGGTCCACGAGCGCTCGGTCGAGACGGACGTGCTGTGCGGGCTCTGCAAGCGCGCCGCGCGCGCTCGGCGAAAAGGCGCGCCGCTCAAAATCGTCGCGATGTCGGCGACGCTCGACGTCGACGCGTTTCGGGGCTTTTTCGACCAGCCGGTCGAGGTGATCCGCGTCCCGGGCCGATTGTATCCGGTCCACGTGTTTTATTGCAAGGAGCCGCAGGACGATTTTATCGACGCGGCCGCGATCGCGGCGCGACAGCTTCATCGAGATAAGAGCTGCGTCGGGGACGTCTTGGTCTTCATGCCGGGGCAGGAGGAGATCGCCGCGTTTGTCGCGGTGTTGCGGCGCGAGCTCGGCGACGACGCCGACGACCTCAAGATCTTGCCGCTGTTCGCGGCGCTCGCCGCCGACCAGCAGCTCGAGGTGTTCGCGCCGTGCCCGGTTCGCAAGGTCGTCGTCGCGACGACTATCGCCGAGACCTCGGTGACGATCAGTGGCGTGCGTCACGTGATCGATCCCGGCCTCGTCAAGGCGCGACGATTCTCGGCCGCGACGGGGTTCGAGGCCCTCGAGGTCGTGCCGACGTCCAAGGCGCAGGCCAGGCAGCGCGCGGGCCGCGCCGGCCGCGAGGCGCCCGGCACCTGCTATCGGTTGTACCCCGAGACCGAGTTCTTCAACCTCGACGACGAGACCGTCCCCGAGATCGAGCGGTCGGACCTCGCGTCGGTCGTTCTCCAGCTCAAGGCGATGGGCGTCGACAAGCCCGAGGCCTTCGACTTCGTGACCAAGCCGCCGCGCGACGCGCTCCTCCGCGCGCTCGAGCTTCTGTTCGCGCTACGGGCGCTCGACGGTACGGGCGCGATGACCTCCAAGGGTGATGCCCTCTCGAGATTTCCCCTCTCCCCCCTCCTCGCCAACCTCGTCCTGGAAACGAGGATCGACCGCTTCGCCGACGCGAGAACTGCCGTCGTCGACCTTGTCGCGCTGCTCGCGGCTGCCGAGTCGGTCTTCGCGCCCGGCGCCACCAACGAGGCCTTCGTCGACCGTACTTCCGACCTCCTCACCGAGCTCAACGCCTACCGCGCATTCAAGCTCGTTCGTGCCAAGCGGGCCCGCGCGTGGTGCGACCACAACGGCATCTCGCACACGGCCGTCCGAGCGGCCACCCGCGCCGCCGACCAAATATCTGCCATCGACGACGCAGAGCGCCGCCGCCTAGGCTTGCAGCACATTTCAGACCACGACGACGCCGGTCGCGAGACCACGCTCGACTGCCTCGTCTCGGGACTCTGCGCCGTCAACGCCGCGCTCCGCGACCACAACCGTAAGTGCTTCCGCACCTGCCGCGGCAAGCATGACGTCTACGTGCACCCCTCGTCGGTCCTCCACGGCCGCAACCCGCCGCCCGATGCCGTCATCTTCGCATCCTGCGTTGTCACGAATAAGCGCTACGTCCGCGGCGTCACCGCTGTCCCGGCCATCCGCCTGCCCTCGTTGGCGCCGGCTTTTTTTGCGACGAAACCTGCGCCTGCTGCGAGGGTGCCAAAGCCGACGACACCCATCTGCGCTCCTACCGCGATCAACGGTGTCCCGCAGTCGGTCTTGTCGTCTACTCAGCGACGCCGCCGGGATCACAACCACGACGAAGGTGCTCGGTAGTCGGTGTTTTGATACTCATTCCTAATTATTGCCCCAGCTCGACGCCTTTTTTTTAAATGGAATGAATGCGCCGGGTCTCTCTAAATATCGCGCGCCCTACGCGCGGCTCCAACAACATACATTCTGCGCGCACCCGGGGGTCTGTACGCGTTTTACGGCGTCCCTTGCCTACAACACCGATCGGCAATCCCGCGTGCACACTCCGCTGTGGGAAGAACACGCTGGGTGGTTCATGTTCCGGTACCTTTGGACTCTGAGAGGTACCATTTGCTTGTATACATTATTTACCCTATCATGCTTAACCCTTTCTACCACGAATAATGCCCCCCCCAAAAAATTCCTCGTAGTTGAAGTTCATTATTCGTAACCGTTAGGCCCCTAAGTTCTTATTTTTCGACGTTTAGTGAAATACCGAACGCACGAAGAGGACCTGCCGAGATCTTCGCAAAAGATGTTCGCCGAGGAGCGCCTCCCCGTGCTTCCGGCGGTCCCCGAGGCGACGAGGGAAACGACGAGGATTGATCGGAAGAGCGTCAAGCCCCGGGCTCGGCAGGCGCCGTCTTTCGCGCTGAACCTCCACAAGCTCGTCAAGGTACGACGGCAGCGTTCGAAATGTGAGTGTGCAGCACAGGAGCGGCCCGATCTAATTGAAGTGCGAGACGGTGCCTTGGTCATATTCGACCGCAAGAAGCTGACGTCCCAGCTCGTCAACTTCTTCCGCACGGCGAGCTATGCGTCGTTCCAACGCCAGCTCAACAACTTTGGCTTCCTGATGGACAAGGTTGCGAGCGGCACCGAATCGGTCTATGTCAAGACACGTGGCGCGCCCTTGCACGATGCGCGCGACGTCGCCACCCTCCGGCCAGTACGCGAGAGCGACGCGTACGCAAACAAGAAGAAGAAGGCGAATCGTGACCGATGGCTCAAGAAACCGCCGCCGTTTGCGCCGCCAAAGGACGCCCCGCTCCCGGCGCCAATTCCCGACGACGACGAAGAGCCTCCCCGGGACTCGCGGGAGACAAACGCAGACACCCTCCTCCCGGTCTTGGCGCCCGGTGATCAAGCCTCACTCGCGGACGAGGAGGAGGACGAGGAGGAGGAGGTCGATGACGGCTCAACATCTACAAGCGCCAGCGTCCTGCGCAACGATAAGACCTCGCACTCTCCAGAGTCGGAGGACAGCTACTGCGTTCACATCCCGATATCGGTCGCCGTGAACGAGAGGATGGTGCGCTGCATCTTCCAACTCGCCGCGCCGGTGTCTGAGTCGGCACGAGACGAACCCGTCGCTGCCGTCACGCCGTCCGAAGAGCACCACGGTGTCGACACGCCCCCGGCATATTCGTACTGCCCCCCGCAACCTCGCCCCTCGTGTGTCGCTTGTGGCGCGGGCCTCGAAGTCTCGCCCTCGACGATGCCGTTCTGCGCAACGTGCCTCGAAATCTCGCACAGAGCCGCATCCTTCAAGACTGAATCGCCGTACATCGGCGAAAACGACGACGATTGGGAAGAATTGCGTCGCGCGATCTGGCCGCTCAAGAGCGGGGTTGTGTACCCAATGGACATTCGCGCGCGGCAGCCGCCACTCGCGAACGACAGTCGTCTCTTCTTACCGCCGCAGTGCCGCACGCGTTGCTCCACCTCCTATGAGCCGCTCTCTCCAGCGCCATGCAGACCGACAGGATACTCTGCGGTCCCTGGCGGCTGGCACGACACCTTTGACCACAGACCCTACCACGAATTCAACCCGCCAACCAACAACAGCACAAATGGTAGGCTGGTGCATGCCACGCCCGCGGCGCTCCTCGCCCCGGCCACCATGCTCCGGCCACCGTGGCCGCCGCTTGAGTACTCGCGGTGCGCCGCCATGGCCGACGAGTCGAGCAACTACGAGACAGGCAGCGCCAGCAGCGAGACAGGCCAGTCTTCGCCACCCTCCGAAGAAGAGCCACCGCCCCACGACTCGCTGGGAGACGACGCCGGCTTCGTGGACCCGGACCAAACGTGCCGCGAGCTGACCCACGTCGCCTACAACGAGTTAGCCCACGTTGTCTTGGACGACGACGAGCTCAGGACCGACTACCTTTCACTCCTCATCGAAGACCGCGGATTCTAGTATCCCCAAATTCCTTCCCATGGATTTCCGACAAGCCCATCCATCATCTCCTTGTTGCAGTCATCATAAAGTTGCACGCACCGGGCGTCGAGAGGCTCGCGCACCAAATCAAGACCAACCAAAGCAAACCACACCAGGTGCTGTCACTTGCATGCGCTTTTTGAAGATTCGACACATGCATCGCTCTGCAAACGACGACGTCCCTCAAGCAGCTAGGACCTCAATATTCCATCTCCTTCCTCCTCACCTGACGTTTCCTACCCGTACAGTTTGCCGTTTTGTTCACTCTCTCTCAACCACCAAACCCAAGAAGAAGAAGAAGAAGACGAAGACGAAGACGAAGCTTCTCTCTCCGTTCTCGCTATGCTTCACACCTTTCGTAACATCCTCGCGCGCGCGCTCGCGCGACCGGAAGCCGCAATAAGGCGACGATCCTCTACAATACAGCCACCAGAGTAATAAGTCACTTTCGGACGCGCGGCGCCAGGGTATCTCGAACAAGGTAGGTATGGCGCTTTGTTTCAGCGGAGTCAGTGTGGTTGCGCACGACGGTCATCATCAATCATTCCGACGCTGTTCCCGCCTTGGTGTTCTTCTTCATGATTTTCGAGGGGCCCTCGGTGATGTTGCGGAAAGAGAGAGACGTCGCGTAGTTGTAGTCGATGGACGCGTCGCACGAGGTCGCGTCACCCACGTACTGCTTGATGGTCGGAGAAGTCCAGCCACCAAATGCAGTGAAGTCGCTGAAGCTGGGGTTGTTATCGTAGTGCGCGTACCAGAGCGGGAGGCCCTTGCTCGACGGGTAGTCGAACGAAAGCCCGACGATGTCCTCCCAATTGTAGTAGCTCGAGTAGATGCCGCACGAGAGATCTGCTTCGGACATGCACTCATCGACCATGTCGGTGATGAAGGCCTGGTTTTCCGAGGCCGATGAATACCAGTCGTAGTTCTCGATGTCGAGCCAGAGCATATTCGAGCCGGTACCGGACATTGCTCGGATGGCCGCGCTCACCTGACCCGCGGCGTCGCCGCACGAGACGCAGGGGAAGATGTATCCGTCGACCGTCGACACGCCGGCCGAGATGGCCGCCGAGATGGTCGAGGCGCCGTTGGGGTCAACGGACCCGCTGCTGCGGTAGATGCGGACGATGGCAAACTCGATGGGGCCCTGGCCGCCGGGCGTCATAAGACACTCCCACTCGGACTCGGACACGTAAGACGAGACGTCGACGCCCACCGTCGCACCGACCGTCGCCACTGCTCCGAACAAGCACGCCACCCTCAACATTACCACGTCTTTTGTGCTGGTCAAGTCAGGGCGACGTTTTGCCAGAGTACTTATTATGGTCCGTTGAACGAACGAACGTGTGCGTGACATTTTCTCTCAAGGGTCGTGCACACGTCACCAAACTCGGTGTTTCCTCCTCACCAGGCCAAAAAACTCGTGGGCAAAGTCGTCGAATGGCGTCGTTGCTATGACAGAGAGTGCGGCGGCGATTGGGATCGCCGCGTTGTCGTCGCTCGACAACCTGTCTGTGGGGTTCTGCTATGCGCTCAAGGACGAGCGGATCGGGTGTTGCGCCAACGGGCTCGTCGCCTCGATCAACAGCTCCGGCATGCTCGCGATGATGTTCGTTGGCCAGAGGCTCGTGCGGGCGATGCCCTCGAGCTTGGGCTCGCCTGAGCGCGTGGGCTCGGTGATGGCGGGTTGCGTCTACATTGGGATTGGGCTCTGGGAGGGGACGCGCCTCGCAAACGTTTACGCGTCTCGAGCGCGCGGCGCGCCCGCGGACGAAGAGCAGCCTGCTTCACCGGAGGACGACGACACGCCCTCTTCGTCCTCGGACGCGCCCTCCTCGGACACCGCCGACGCCGCGACGACTCAGGTCGAGGCGCCCGAAGAGGTGACGAACGCGTCGCCCGACCGGTCCCGACCGCTCCTGCTCTGGATTCCCAGCAGGCGCAAGGTGACGCACGGTCCCCCCGCTCCCTTGGAGGTTTCGAGCAGAACCGACCAGTCGGCCTTTGAGATCGAATGCACGAGCTGCCGGCGATGCAGCGTCCCGCGCCGCGTGTACCTGCTCGGATTCTGCAAGGTACCCACCATCGCGCGCAACTTCGTGCTCATTGCCTGGTGCTGCGGACTCCGCGTCGTCTCGAAGCGACATGGCACAGAGAGGGAGGAGACCAAAGCGGAGGACGAGGAGGAGGAGGAGGAGGAGGACGACTTAGAAGAGAGACGGGAGAAACAGAGCCGCGAGACGATGGGCCCCCGCGAGGCGCTCGTCCTCGGCCTCGCGCTCACCGGCTCCAACATCGCGGCCGGCATCGCCGCCGGCGCGGCAGGTCTCGACCCCTGGATTACCACCGTCGCCACCTTCGCCTGTTCCTTTTGCTTCATGTTGGTTGGACAGCATTTTGGGAACATGATGCGCGAGGGGGCCACGACCTGCTGCGATCTCTCGAACGACCATGTCTCTTTTGCCTCCGCGGTCATCTTTCTTACCTATGGCGTTGTTATGCTCGCCACCTAATCGTCATCGGCTCTAATTTTGTCGTCAAGCGCGCATCTCCACCACCTGCGTTGTGGATCTTGGCGGCTTTCTCTCTATGTTTCCTCTGCACTTGCAGGGGACGCATCTCAGTGCTGCTGATCGCCTACAACACGGGGACTGAGCCGCCGCCGTCGTCGTCGTTTTCGGAATAAGAAGTATATTACGAGCGCTGGCGCGCCCGTTGCCGTTAATTCTTGCGGATGCAGGCTTCGTAGCCTCCTAGCGCTTCTTTCGTAGCAAGTACCGCCCTGTTGACGATGACGGGTTCTATGGGGTACAGCAGCCAGGCATTCATTCGCTCCGGCGGACTGAAAGACGTGAGACTTACTCGGGGACGATGTCAGCGGCTTTGCCGGCCCTAGGCCCAAGGGGGGTGGAGGGTTAGTTGCCCGTACCTACGTACACGCGAGAAGACTTGCGTGTAAGAGGAGGTCGTCGCCTTTTTCGAGAGATGGGGACTTGCTGACAATTTTGGCGAAGGCCGGTCGTGTTGTCGGGGACAATTCTTGTCCCCACCGGACACGAGTTCCAACGGCAGCTCCCCCCACCCCCCCCCACGGCTCGAGAGCACCAGAGTTTGTCAACACACGTAACTTTCTACTAATTTGGAACTCGTTGTATGTACGAGTTCCTACCTTCCTATTACGAAACTTCATACAGTATACATTAGCATCCAAATTAGGGCCAGCCCCGACCCTCTTGGGATACGGACCCGACTGGTGTGTGAACCTTTAGGACATAAAAAAGTTCAATGTGGGGATGCGAAGGAGTTGCACGAACAGAAACATAAGCACGATGATGCGTGGGAACAGCAAGAAGAAGAACACACTCGAGAACGACAAGACGATGAGCCTCGAGGCAATGAGAGTATGCCTCCGCGTCGTTGACGAGGGCGCCGTTGATTGGCTCGCGCTGCCGAACCGCTTCTGGATTGCGAGCTTCGATACGACGCCGCGAGAGTTCGTGACCTTCCTAAAGCAGCACGACGCCAAGCTCTACGACATCGTCCGCGCCAACTACATCGAGTACTTGCAGGTCAGACGCCTGGTCAAGAAGCAGACGCAGATCGAGGTCCTCGCGAATAGGGTGAAGCGCGCCCCTGCGCGCAGGCCGCGTCTCCCCAGACGAGCGTCGTAGGGCTCAAATGATGGGGATTTTTCTTTTAAATTAAGACACGACGAGATCGTCACGACGACGACGGATGCTGCTGCTGCTGCTGCTCCTTGGCACCTTGTGTGTTGTTTTTGTGGCGCAGGAGGTCTCGTCGCAGTCGTGGAATCCCAGAGAGACGCGAGGATCTTACTTTCTCCTAATAAAAAAATTGCAACCGAAAGATATCGAAATTTACGAGGACGAGGGGACGACAATGCGCGTGGCCGCAACGAGGGTCTCCACGAAACGCGGGTGGTGCGCCGCCGAGAGAACGGTGATATTCTGCGCGGCGCACGCTTGGTCGTGGTCGAGCGGATCACCGAGGAGGTGGTTGGCGCGTTGGATGGAAGTGGTGTACAAGGAAGGGTCGGCAAGGTAGGCGACGACGTGGGCATCGTGAAGGGGGGTCGTGCCGCAGGCCGTTCGCTTGTTCTCGCAGTAGGCGGCTCGATAGGTGTCCCAGGCGCGCCTGACGAGGCGTCCCGGGAGGGCGACGGCGAGGCTGTCCATGACGGCCTGGTCGACGAGGTAGTTCATGGTGAGGTCGAGGGGTGCGACGACGAGGGTGGTGGCGAACTCGCGCAGCACGAAGCGCGCCGCAGCAGGATCCGAGCGGAAGTTGAACTCTCGGTCGCCTCCGCCCATAATCGCGACGGCGTCGAGCAAACCGGGCAATCGAGGTTCGATGAGGGTCGCGAGGGCAAGGATGGTCGGCGGCGACAGGCAGGCCACGCTGATTGCCCCGGGTGCCGCGCGCGCCTCGCTGGCGATCCACTCGGCGGCCGAGGGGATTCCCGGTTTGGGGTCGCGCGGCGGCAAATCGCTGGTCCCAAAGCCCTGGAGGCCGTGGTAGGCGGTGCCGTCTCGCACCAACGACTCGCCGCTCATTGTGTGGCGCGGGCCGAGGTACACCGGAATCGAGCTGTTGGCGGCGTCAAGGAGGGTTCGGGCGTTGGCAGCCGTCTGTCGTGGGTCCCGATGACACCCGAAGGACGAGGCAACGCCCAAAACTTCGAGTGCGGGACTGCCGAGTGCAAGCACGAGCGCGGCGGCGTCGTCGATGCCGACGTCGGCGATGATGATCACCTTCCTGCGCTCGGCGGAGGCGCACGCCAAGCCGACCCAGAACAGTAACGTCATCTGGGTTGTGGCGGCGTGCAAGGGTTAAGGAATAAGATCATGGGGTAGGGCAGATTGATTCTGTTATCATAGTAGAGCGCGGCGGCGAGCGATAAAAGAGCGAAGGGTAAACAAACTTGAAGAAGGATGGGTAGGTAGGGAGAACGCACGTAGTGACGACCGCACCAATGTAAGGAGGCAGATCAGGACCGAGCTTGGAGAGCGAGGCGAGATCTCCCGAGAGGAGGGAGGGGACACGGAGACGAAAAGGCGGCAGCGGTGAGGGTAAGGATTAGAGAGAGAGAGAGAGAGCGAGGAGCAGCACAGCACACCATGGCGGCCGTCGAGGAAGAGACGATGACGCACGAGGAGCGCATTGCGTATCTGCGGTCGCGCGGCGTGGAGATGGACTTGGTGTACGACAAGTCGGGCGGCGGGAATCGGCGGGCGCCACCGCGAGAGGACGCGGTGGTGGAGTCGACGAAGGAGTTCAAGTTCGTGTCGATTCCGGCGGACGTGACCAAGGCCATGACGGTCGAGACGGCACCCAGAGACTACAGGGAGGGTGACTCGCTGAAGGAGTGGGTGGGCCCGCGGTTCGGCGACGCGGGCTTGCTCGACGCCGAGGTCTGCGAGCGCGAGACGCGAGGCCAGCTCGAGAAGATGGCTTCGACGGCCGGTCTCGCGGCCCCCAAGACGGCGACGATCCAGGAGCTCGCTGCGAGTGGTGGGGCGGAGGCCTACCCGCTCTCCCAGCCCAGCGAAGAGAACGGGTGGGAGGCTATCCGCCTCTACGTGGACGAAGTGGGGTCGCTGCGCCAGAGGCCGCGGAATCCTCGAGCCGAGCGCTTCGCGGCCGAGGCGGCGGGTCTGACGGGACTCCGGGTGCACGGCGACGCCTACGTCGGGCGGACCATGGTCACCCCCCACGGCATCGAGAATCTCGATTTCCTCCGAGAGGACCTCGAACCTCGCGCGCCTTGGGCCGTCGCGGCGCGCGCGACCCACGCGAAGGAGTTCGAGACGATGCCGTCGGACGCCAAGGAGATGAAGAGGGGAACGACAAACACCTACGACTGGTCGCAAACGGCGGAAGACCTTGAGGTCTCCGTCAAGGTCGGCTCGGCCGTCTCGAAGAAGACGGTAAGAGTCGCGTACGGCGCCAAAGGCCAGAGCCTCTTCGTCGACGCCAACGGCGAGCGCCTCGTCTCGGTTCCTCGTCTCTTCGCGAGGATTGCTCCCGACGACTCTTCTTGGACCATCGACGGCGACCGCGTCGTCGTCTCGATGGAGAAGGTCGACGCGCGCGAATGGACCGCCCTCGAGTTGCTTTGAAAGAGAAGAGGACCCCCCCCCCGGCGTTTGATTTTTTCGACCTGCTTGCCGTCATTATTTATTATCAAGGCGAAGAAGAAGATGGATTGAATGAATGCTTTTTTGTTGTAATTCGCGCCCGTCTACGAGAGCACAGGAAGAAGCCCAAAAATATAGAAAGAGGGTCAGCGACGAAAGAAGCCGCCGCTGAGACTGACGCGCATGGAGGACCGCTTTGTGAAGACGGGGGGGCTCTTTTGTTGTTGTTTGTGTCGGTGGGGGTCGACGCGGCTACTTTCGTCGGCGTCGCTATTTTCGGCCAGTGGGCTGGATGGCGGCGGCGGCGGCGGTGGCGGCGCAAAGATGGGTCCAGCGGCGGCAAGGATGGCTTTGGTGTCGCGCAGGCCGTCGTAAAGTAGGTACGCGAGGAAGACGCAGACGAGAAAACCAAATCTCGTCCGGAATTTCGCGAGGCAGATGATGAGGACGTCGATGGCGAAGCACGCGATAGAGACGAGGAAGTGGTTAAAGGCGCGGAGGCGATAGATGCCCGTGGAATTCATGAAAACGCCCATCTCCTTGTCCTTGTTCGAGCCGAGCGCCGTCTTCGCGTACATCGAGCAAAGCGCGAAGACGATCGTGGCGTAGAGTCCGCAGAGGACGGTGAGCGGCGCCGTGACGACAAAAATCCAGGTGAAGGGCCACCCCAAGTGCTCGAACTCCTCATCGGAGATCATCTCGAGCGAAGAGAACCCGAATCCAGCCGTCAGGCTTACGACGAGAGCGTACATCTCTATACCGTCCAAGCGAAATGCAACGCGCTCGATGTCGAGTTTGTCCTCCTTCTCTTCATCCTCGTCTTCGTTTTCGGGGTACGCTCGCGCCTTGGGCTCGATCCTGCGCCGCGGCCGCCGAGGAAGCTCGCCGCGAACGATCCGCTGGAACTGCGCGACAAACTCGAGGACGGTCGCGTCGTCCATCTCCGTCACGAGCTCCGCGAGCGCTGGGATTCGGTTCTTGATGTGCTCGCGCACAGCCTCCGCCTGTGGATCCTCTCACAACGGAACGGAACGGAACCCCCGACACTCACGTTCGTGCAATCCACCGACTGCAACAAGTTCGTCATCGCGATCGCGTGAAGGTTGCGCGTCGACTCCCCATTTGACGTCGTGCCATGCCCATTTGTCGTCGTCGTGCCCCGCGCCGCGTGCGAGTGAATGAGTCTCGCAGACGCGACCTCGGCGTGGGACATACGCCACTGCTGTGGAAAAGAAGAAGTTGTGTACTCCAGAGTACTGTGGATACAACAAGGGTATTTATTAAAAGGTCGACTGGGGTTTGCGAACGCCAGGGTAGCGAAAAGGCCGAGACTGCTAATAAGGGGGGAGAGGACGCTCGTGCGCATTCGGGGTTGGGAATACCGGAAAGGGTGACCGCGGGAGAGTGGCAAACCCGGAGCTAGCTGTAACGGCCGTTACGAGGGCGCCGCACAGGTTTTTAAGGGCGAGCAAGATAGAAACCCCGATCCGCTCACACGCCTTCAGTACAAAGTGGTTCTTCTTCTTCTTCTTCTTCTTCTTCTTATTGGAGTGCCACCGCCGCCGCCGCGGGTGGTCCACTCGTCGCGTGGCTGGGGTGAGAGGGTCCTTCAAGCAGGGAGGAGAGAGGGATTTTTTTTTTCTTTCTTTCTATGTGCGAGACGGACGGACGCTTGTGGAGGCTTCATGTTGCACCTTTTTCGCTGCGCGCACTCAATCAGGCGACGACGATCCAGTCCGGACCATCTGCCGGCGGCGGATCGACCTGCTCAAACGTCTCGAAGGGGCGGGGCAAGATCTCTTCGGGCGACAGCCGTCGGTCAACGTGCTCCAACTGGCTTCCAGCAACTTCGGGCGGAGGGACCTCGATGTGCCTGCGCGAACAGCTCACCACGATGGGCCGTTGTTACACGAGACGCACGGTGTTGTGGCTGCGTTGATCGTCACGGACTTCTTCGTCGTCATGGCCATGCCCGTCACTCCGGCCGTGGCCTTGCGTTCTGGTTTGTGTACCGCAGCGTCGCGAACGCAGAGGCCCATGCAGCGCTCGAAGAAAAGCCGACAATTTCTCCCAAAGCCGAGTCTTGCCATCATCTCTCGCGCAGGCGGTCTTCCCTTGCTAAAATTCGGCTCGATGACCAATTCCGGGATGATGCTTCGCTGTGAAACATCCTAGGACATGTTTTCATGTATGTAGTGTATGTATGCTTGTAAAGGACAGGTTCGGTTAACTAGTTTGGGGGGTTATTAAAGACAGGGTGCACAGCGGACAGGGTCCAGCAGAAGAAGAAGAATTCGGCGGGTGGCGGACCCTAGAGTCGTATGTCGAGAAGAAAGGAAATCCGAACGGATCTGGAGCGCACCCGGTGTGATGACCCACCGTGCTCCTTGCGCATGCGGCGCCTCGCCCGACGGTCGGACGCGCGGTTTCGTTCGTTCGTTCGTTCGTTCGTTCGTTCGTTCGTTCGTTCGTTCGTTCATTCGTGGACCGAACACCCGAGACAAAGAAGAGATGGATGGATGTATAATACGGAATCAAAAAAATGACCAGCAGGTGGGTCCGTCACGTCAAGAGGATTTCCGTTCGGGCGTGCCAGAGAAAGAGGAGGTGGAAACCGTAGTTTTCGAGTCCGCGGTGAGCTCGGAGATGGAGGACATGTCCGTGGGACGGTCCAGGATGCCTTCCTCTATCGTCGTAAACAAGGTGATCGGGGCGATGCCCATCTCTCGGAGGAGGCTGAGCTGCAGTTGGCGGAGGTCGGTGTTCGAAGGCTGTCCGATCGAGAGTGTGGTGATCGATGTTGCGACGGAGATACCGGCGAGAATGGCCGCGCGTCGCCAAAGCAGCGATTTGTAGCCGAGGAAGGGATACGCGGCGGCGAGCCTTCCGAAGCAGGCGGCAAACTGGCACGCGACGATGCCGTGGGCACGTAGGAGAGGAGGGAGGACGTCGGCCGGACCGCGTCGCGTGGCCGCGCTCATGGCGCCAAGCGAGGCCCTCGCAAAAAAGGCCGGCAGCACGACGAAGGCGCGTCGGCGCGCGACGCCAACCGTCGCGGCGCCGAAGCCGCCGACGAGGAGCGCGGACAACGGCGCCGCGCTGCGATCGAGCGGAACGCACTCCCAGCACACGACGCCGACGATTTCTGCCGCGGTCACCAGGGCCAGCAAGCCGTAGTGATTGCGACCGTTCGTATCGAAGCTCGCCGCGACGATCGCCACGGCGCCGACGTAGGTCGCGGCGTCGAAGAAGAACGCGAAGAGGAGCGACAAGAGAGGGGCGAGCAATGGCATCGAAGAAAATGCCTTGGAGACGTGGCGCGCGGGGAGCGTCGCGCCGTATTCGAGGAGGAGGACGTCGGCGCTCGAGTTGCTAATACTACCCGCGCTCGCCGTCGGCGACGAGAGTCGCTGCGTCGAATACAACGAAGAGTCGAGACGCACGGCGGCGCGCCGGCGTTTGGGGTCGAGCGTGATGACGGTCTCGACGTCGTCAAACGCGTCGGGGACGCCGCAGTTCACGGCGAGGGCCCGGACGACGCGGATGGCCTCGGAATGCCTTTCGGATTCGACCAACCAGCGGGGCGACTCGTACGACAGGACGAGAAGGCCGAGCACGCCGAGCGCCGGCACGAACGCACACGTCGCGGCGACGCTGCGCCAGTTGTCGACGCGAACGCTCCCTTCGAGCCACGCGACGACGTACGCGACCGCGCCGCCGATCGCCCACGCGGCGTCCCGGAACAGCGCGAAGTGCCGGCGAGACGCGGGCGGCGACAAGTCGCGCACGAGGTCCAATGGCGAGTGGCATCCCGCGAGCGCGATGCCCGTCACGACGTGGGCGGCGCACAGCGTGCCCAAGTCGCGAGCGAAGCGATTCGCGCCGAGGCCTACCGCCAGACCGCACCCGCACACGACCGCCGCGCGCCGCGGGCCGCATCGAACCCTCACCCACAACGATACGCCCGCACTTTGCGCCCCGTACGCGCCCAACGCCAAAGTGCACGCCTCCTGAAACGACCAACGCCGCGCCGCGCGTGGAACGATGATCGTCAGCAATGCTAGCTCAATACCCTCGCCGGCGGCGACGAGGGCCGCCGTGCCAGCGAGAAGAAAGTGGTATCGACCCAACCCGATGTCGGCGAGGGCGTCATCGAGATGTTTCGGGTTCCGCAGCTTAGGCTCGAGCATCGCGCATCGTCGTCCAAATCAAAAAAGAAGATACAATTGTTCGAAATTTGCATTTCTTCGGCATGCATTATTCTTAAAGCTTACCCTAGGAGACCGAACAGTAGGAAGCAACGCGACAAGAAAAAAAACGACGTGGACGCAGGCTTTCAACCAGCCGGCGACCCATAATGGAGGCGCCTCGACTTTTCGACGCCATAGCAGATGAAGCGCTGACGCGCCTGGAAGAGTTCACGACTCAAAATCTGACCAAAATGGCTTGGGCCTTCGCGAAAGCCGGTATAGATGCTCCTCTACTCTTTGGCGCCATCGCTGACGAAGCTCTCTCGCGGCTCGACGAGTTCAGCGCGGAAGATCTCGCCAACTTGTCGTGGGCCTTCGCGACGGCAGGCGTCGACGCACCTCGACTCTTCGAAGCTATTGCTGGCGAAGATGATCCCGGGCGGACGAGCGATTTTAAGGTACGTCGCGAGGGCGGTCCAAGATTTGCTCGACGCCGTCGTGGCCGGCGTCATGGGGCGCGCACGTGATAGTAGTATTGTGGCTTCGTCTTCGCGACAACCAACCACGCGGCATTGGGCGACGGAAGGTGTTCATCGCGAATCCGCTCGGCTCGGGTTCGATCGATCCTCCAGTGCTTGACGCATCACGGGGCAGGGCGGCCGTCGCTTAAAGATGCCATATGATGTGCGCGAGGATGTGTGCTTTTATTTGAAAAGCTAGGAAGACACCGGCAGATAGCAGCAGCAGCAGCAGCAGCAGCAGCGATTTTTGTGCGTACATGACGCGTCGATTTTATTTTAACAAAAAGTACTCTTCGAGTTTGCCTCCACTCGACGGTCACCTATTGGGGGACGCGACCATCCAGTGCTACCATCGCACAAAAGTTGCCCTGTTTGTCGCAAGGGTGTAAATAGTAAAAAATGACGGCGGTATTACTACTTGTCGGTCATCATCAACCCACGGGACTGCTGCAAATCCCAGAAAAGACACACACACATACCTATTATTATCTATAGGTATTCGCGGAGAATTGTGGGGTTGCTGGTGCTGCTGCTGCTGCTGAATCACAGACACAAGAAATCAATCAAGCTCCGGCGGGCGAGGTGATTTCGAGGACACCTTCCCAGAAAGCGACGGTGGGCGGGCGGATCCAGGGGGGTGGAGCCTTCTTCTTCTCCTCGTCGCCGTCGTCGGCAGACTTCCCCCCGCCACCCGAGTGAGCATCCTTGAAGCTCTGGGAGTTGCGCCAGTTGAGGAAGCTGGCTTTATCCTGCCAAACGGTGAAGGACATGTAGTTGAAAGTGTCGCCCTTAGGGTCGTTCTTGGTCGCGCCGTCGCGGCGCAGCATGGTGAAGGACTTGAAGCCCGGCATCTCGACGAGGGCCGAGTCGCGGCTCGACCAACGGTCCTCAAAATCCCGATTCGCGCCCTCGCGCACAGCGAAGCGGTTCGCCGCGACGAAGCACTCGGCCGGAAGCACGCTGACGCCGTCGGCCTCGACGAGGCGCCAGCCGTCCTTAACAATCTTCGAGGGATCGTCGGTCGGCGGCGCGCTGAGATGTAGGATGCCCTCGTAGAACGCGGGGGTCGGCGCGCCCTTGAGGACGCGGAGCGAGCTCACCATGGCCGACAGAAAGGCGCCGATCGACGTGCCGCCGTGGGCCTCCTTGAAGGCGTCTCCCTGGCGCCACTCGTCGAAGCTCGCCTCGTCCTCCCAGATAGTGAACGACATGTAGTCGTACTTGGGCTCGCTCCCACCCATCGCCTGCGCACCGCGGTCGCCGACGACTTCGGCGAGTGGCACTTGACGCAGCAGCGTGAAGTACCGGAACCCCGGCAGCGTCGCGAGCCGCGACTTGCGGTTGGCCCACCGCGCCTCGAACTTGGCGGCCGCCCCAGAGCGCGTCTCGAATCGGTTCGACGCGATGTACCGCTCGGCGGGCAGAAGGCTCGCCGGGGCTGCCTCCGGCATGGTCGCCGCCATCCGGGGGGGCGCGGCTCGCAACGCACCAGCGACGTCGGAGAGGAGAACAGCGACCCACCACCACGACCGCATCCTTCGTCTTTTCTCCACCGGTACACAAATAAATAAATAAATAAATAAATGCCGGTACAACGAAGAACTCACTCATCCAGAAGAATTGTAATTGGGCAACAAACAAGATGCTCGCACTGGTGGTCGGCGCCTTGGGCGTGAAGCCGAGCCTTGGGAAGGTGTTGTGGGGGACCGCGACCGCGGCGTACCAAGTCGAGGGGTATCGGGAGGCCGACGGACGGACGCCGAGCATTTGGGACGCGTTCGATACCCCCGAGACGAGCAAAGTGATCCTGGCCAAGAGACCTGACGGGAATTGGCGCGTCTACGACGGCGAGAACGCGGGGCGTGCCGACGAGGATTTCGCGAGGTACGAAGAGTCGGCCCAGCTGACCAAGGAGTACGGGTTCGGCGCCGCGCGGTTGTCTGTGTCGTGGACGCGAGTCGCGACGTACGCGAACGGCCTCGAGCTAGTAAGAAACGACGCGGGGATCGCGCACTACCGCGCCGTCATCGATGCGTACAAGGCTCGGGGTATCAAGGTAGCCTTGACCATGTTCCATTGGGACCTCCCGTTGTCGCTCGAGGAGCACGCCGCGCTTACGGGCTGCGCGAGCGCTTGGCTGTGCGATTGGATGCCTCGCGTGTTCGGGGAATACGCGGGGCTGCTCCTCGAGGCGTTCAAGGACGACGTCTCGTACTGGATCACGATCAACGAACCCCTCACCATTATCCAGAATGGGTACTCGGGGGCGGGCGTGCACGCGCCTGGCCGCTGCGGCCGCCGCGATAGGTGCTACGTCGGCGACGACGACGTCGAGGCGTACGCCGCCGCCAAGGGCTTAATTTTGGCGCACGGACACGCCTTCAAGAAGTGGACGCAAGTGGATCGCCCCGGCGAGGGTTTGGGGATCACGTTAAACGGCGACTTTCGCGTCGCGTTCACGCCCGACGACGTCGACGCGGCGACGCGGTCCCTCGAGTGGCAACTGCCGCTGTTTTTCGACCCGATATTTTACGGCCGCTGGCCCGCGTCGGTGTCAAAGGTCATTTTAGACCGCTCCACCAAGTTAGCCTGGACGCCCGAGGAGATCGCGCTGGTTAAGGACGCGCACGACGGCCACCTGTTCATGAACACGTACACGTCGATGTTCGCGCGCGAGCCGATCAATACGTCCAAGAGCCAACGGTACGGCTTCGTGTACGACGCGGGGGCCGCCACGTCTGGCTACAACTTCACTTCAAAAAAACCAATCGGCACGCCATCCACGACCGGCTGGTTGTTCAACTACGGCAAGGGCATCCGGGCGCTCCTCAACTTCTACAACAACCGCTACCCCAACATGACGATGATCATCACCGAAAACGGCTGGGGCAACGGCACCCAATCCGAGGACGCCGAAATCAACGACCTCGAGCGCTGCACCTTTTATCGGGACTACGTCTCGAACGTCTCCGCGGCGGCCGTCCTCGACGACGTTCGCGTCGGCGCCTACTTTATGTGGTCGCTCATGGACAACTACGAGTGGGCAGACGGCTTCAAGACCCGCTTCGGCCTGACCTACGTCGACTACGAGACCCAGGAGCGCACCCCAAAGTTCTCGGCGACCTACGTCAGGAGGTTTATCACGCCCAAGAAAACCTTCCGCGACACCCTCGACCTTCCAGACTGTGACCTTATTTTTCGCGCCGACGGAGGTGAAGGCCGAGCTTTCCGCGACCACCGCGGATTCGTCGTCGTCTTTTTCTTCTTCTTCAAGTACCTCTTGTTGCCATTTCTCGTCTTTGTGTCGTTCATCGCGGTGTTGCGCGCTTCAGGGAGTAAGTTCTCTCCCGGCCTACGTTGCCTCATCTGCCTCCTCCAATTCGCGGCCGACTGTTGTCTCTGCGTCCGTCGCTGCCGCTTTGCCGGCTCTCGCGACGGCGCTGAATCTCCCCCCAGCAAGACTTCTGCGAAGAAGGCCGCTTCCAAGTGGAATCATGGCTACGCGCCCCTTCGCCGCGGGCCCCGCATCAAGGATGCCGACGATGGCGTTGTTCTTGGGAGCACCGACACCAAACCAGCCGCCCGCCCATCCCACGGCACGAACTACGCCGTTGTCTGAGTAAGTGGAGGCGTGCTTCCCTTTTTTCCTTCCGGATTTTTCTTCCAGACTTCCTCCTCGTACAGCGACCGACCTCTCTTCTTCATTCATCACATGCACACTCGCACCCACACCCGCACCCACACCCACACCCACACCCGCACCCACACCCACACCCACACCCGCACCCACACCCACACCCACACCCGCACCCGCACCCACCCTGTAGGGAGCAGAAGATCGCGACGTCAACAACTAACCACACGCAAGAGTAGTAATTCATAATGGCCTCCTCGATGTTGTCGATGGTTGCCCTTTGCGCGGTGCCAGCACTTAGTATGCGCGTGCTCGTAACCGGCGCTGGCGGGCGAACGGTAGGAGCTATCTTTAGAGAAGGTGTGTGTCGTTGACGGCGCGCGCAGGGAAGCCTCGTGTTTGAGAACTTGAAGAAGGAGTCGGCCAGGTTCGAGCCTTTGGGACTCGCCCGGTCGAAGAAGGCGAAGCGCGTGCTCGCGAAGAAGGGGGCGTCGGATAATGAGATCGTGAGCGGCGACGTGTCGGACCGCGAGGGGCTGGTGAAGGCGATGCGCGGATGCGAGGCGGTCGTCCTGTGCACGTCGGCCGTCCCGGCGATCAAGCCGTGGTCGATCGTCAAGGTGTTGTTCAAGAAACAAATTTTAAGGCGCGCTGACGCGGGGCGACCCGAGTTCAAATTTCCGCAAAAGGGTACGCCCGAAGAAGTCGACTGGATCGGCGCGAAGAACCAAATCGACGCTGCCGTCGAGGCTGGCGTGAAGAAATTCATTTTCGTGTCTTCGATGGGGGGCACGGACCCCGAAAACTTTTTGAATTCGATTGGCCGACGAGAAGACGGGTCGGGCGGCGACATATTACTCTGGAAGCGCAAAGCCGAACGCTATCTCATCGCGTCGGGCTTGGACTACACGATCGTCCACCCCGGCGGCCTCGTCGACGAGGCACCAGAGAAACGCGAGCTTTTGGTCGGCGTCGATGACGAGCTCCTCGAGTTAAAGTCCCGTTCGATTCCGCGTGCCGACGTAGCGCGCGTCTGTTGCGCCGCACTCGACACTCCCGAGGCCTCCAACGTCTCCTTGGACCTCGCCTCCAAGCCTCCTGGCGAAGGGAACCCGACCCACGATCCCGCCTCCGTCTTCCGCACGGTCGGAGGAGACCGTGTTTACGACTACTCCACCGTCCTCCCCGATCCACCCTCTATTTTCCCCACTACCGTTCAAGACGCCATCAAATCCTACTGCCTCCCACGTGCCAAATAGCCGTCATGGTGGGTGGCAGATTCCACTGCGATGGCGTGGATTGTGAGGATTCAGGGCAGCAATCCTCCTCTTCTCAAAAATCGTCGATATTGAGAGTCGTCACGACGTCATCGTCGGGTGACGACGATGTCGCAGCAGCCGACAAAGCGGCGGCGGCGGCGTCGTCGACGGGCATGATGGCCGGGCGCGGCCGCTTGGCTGCGGGCGCCTTCGCGCCCGACTGTTGTTGTTTTCTTTGTTGCTGTTGAGAGGGCGTCGGTACCTTGCTTTTCGACGCGGCGCTCGCGGCGAGCTTAGCGCGGCGCTTGTCGCGCTGGTGGCGCCGCTGGCTGAGGCGGTCTTTGACGGAAGGCGCGGAGTCGGGCCTGAGGGGCTCAAATGTCCCGGCGAGGTCCTTGGGCGCCACCTGGAGCTTGTCGCGTTCCGTCTTGGCCGCGTCGGCGGCCGACTCCATCGCGGCAACCGCCGACGAACACGCCGCGCGGAGTACGGGCGAAGCGTCCTTGGCGACCTTCTTGAGCGCGAGTATGGGAACGAGGACGAGCTCGGGGCACGCGGGAGAGAAGCGGACGAGCTCGAGCCAGTCGCCCAGCAGGTCGCACGCCTCGCGCCCAACCTCGTCGCCGCCACCATCGGGCGTCTCGATCGCGAACGCGAGGAGCTGCGCGGCTTGGTGGTTGATGCCACCGTTCGGCTGTTGCTGCTGCGTCTTCTTCTTGGGGGAGCCCTTCTTCTTCTTGCCTTGTGACGGCGCGTCGCCGAGGACGCCGAGCAAGATGCGCGTCGTCGGGACGTACAACTCGGCCGCCGCCGCGACGGCGTGAAGGCAGCGAGCGAGATGGAGGCGAAAGGGCGCGTAGCGCGGGCTCTTGGCGACCTCGGCGGCAGCAAAACATATCTGACAGAGTGGGAAGACGAGGGGCCCGAGATGCTCGTCGCGCGCGCTCTGCGACACGGCCGACGCCCAGCACCGCGCGACGTTGAGGAAACGCCAGCACAGGACGTCTTGAGCATCTCGGGCGGCCAGCGCGCTCCGCACCTTGAGCGCGAGCTGCCTCACGTACGCAAACGCGACGCGGTACGCCGTGTGGGCGTCGGCCTGCGCGTAGAGCTGCGAGACGCACGCGGCCGCGAACGACACCGACGCCGCGCGTTTCCTCGCCTTGGCCGGGTTGTGAGAGGCGTTGGCCACCTTGCGCGCGAACGCCGAGTATGCCTTTCGAAGTCCATACTCCTCCTCCTGCGGGATCAACTCGCGCAGCCGCAAGTAGCACTCGACCTGGTACGTGCGTTCAGCCTTGACTTGCTCCTCGTTGTCCTCGTTCTCTTCGATCGGTCTGGCCCAGCCGTCGACGAGCGCGCGTATCAGTCTCGTCACCAGCTTGGGGGGCACGACGTCGACGTACGACCGGAGCTTGGCGACGGCGATGCGCTGCAGCACGGTGCCGTCCTGCCGGAGAGCCTCGAGGATGACCTTGACAGTCGCGCGCGCGTACAGCTCGCGCTTCTTCTCGACGACCGCAAACTTGGGCGCGAGTTGATCGAGCGCGGCTTCGGCCGCACGCCGCCGCACCTCGGGCTCCAAGATCTCGAACGGCAGGTCGGCCGCGTCTGGCGGCGCGACGGCGCACCGCAGCAGCGCGATGAGCCGTTTGATCGACCGCAGCGAAGCCTGCCTCGACGACGCGAGCAGCGCCTCGAGCCGTTCGCTCGTCAGCACCTTTCTTTCCACCACTCGCGCCGCTCTTCGCTCATCCTCCTCCTCTTCGTCGTCGTCGTCCTCGCCTTGCTCGTCATCTTCGTCGTCGTCATCTTCGTCGTCGTCGTCGTCAACTTGCTGGTCATCATCCTCGTCGTCCTCTTCGTCGTCCGCATCGCCTTCTTCCGCCTCGAAGTGGAGCAGGCCCCTGTCGTTTTCCTGGAGAAACTTGTAGAAGTCAGGGTCCTTGTCCTTGAGGGCGTCGAGTTCAGCCTGGTGGTCGTCGGCGATCTCGGCATTATTGCCCTTGTTGTCTTCTTCTTCGTCCGCGCTGGCGCCACCATCTGGGGGCTCCTCGGCCGCCACGACGACAGCGTCGTCGGCCATGTGCTCGCCCGCGAGGAATTCGTCGACGTCGAGGTCGCGGACCGCCGCGGGCCCTTTCATTTTGGTAAGCTTCTTGGCAACTCGCCGTTTCGCGCGAACCCCGCGAGCTTTGCCCATCGATCGATTTTTTTTTTCGGAGACAAATTTAATCGATGAGGGGAGAGTGACGATGGGGATCGGGAAGGATGAGGCGTGCGAGCTGCTCGGGGTGCCCGCGTGCGCGCCCCCCGAGGCAATCAAGAAGGCATACAAGCGCGCGGCGCTCGCGACGCACCCCGACAAGAACCCCGACCCCCAGGCCAAGGCAAAATTCCAGCGCGTTGCAGAGGCCTACAAATGTCTTACGGACCCCAACTACGTCGCCGAGACGACTGGTATCTCCGAGGAGGAGCTGCGGCGCGAAATGGAGGAGGTATACGAGGAGATGTATGCGCAGTTTAAGTCGATGTGCGCCGCGACGGGCATCCCCGCCCCGCCCCCGGAGCTCGCGCGAGCCATGATGTTGGACGGCATGCTCGACTCCTTCGACGACGACGTCTCGCCGGAGCTCGCCGGCCAAATGCGCAACGTTATGCGCGACATGGCCGACGACTGCGACTTGGACGGTCTGCCCGACGACGTCCTCGAGGCCTTGGCGGCGACGCACCTCGACGACCTCGACGACCTCGCCCGCGCCGCGCTCTGTCCCGGCTTCTACGTCGAGGACCCCCCCAAGCCCCCGCGACGCCCCAGATACACCACCAACAAGCGCTCTCCCGGCACAAAAAACAGAGACACCAACGCCGCAGTCGTCGTCGGCGCCAAGGTCCGTGTTCGCGGCGCGACGGGCACCGTCAAGTTCGTTGGCCCTGTCCACTACGCCAAAGGCGACTGGGTCGGCGTCGCGCTCGACCTCCCCGACGGCAAGAACAACGGCACCATCAAAGGCACCACCTACTTCTCTTGCTCCCCCAAGCATGGCATCATGGTCCGACGCCAGGATTGCTCCCTCGTCCGCTAATTTTAACCTCGACGTGCCACAACCTGACCGCGGCGAAACTAACCTACCTTGGCGCTTTCGCACTCCGCGTCATCGCGGCACCCTGGCCTGGTATGAAGTCATCTGTGTGCGCCTCTCGGCGGTCTGCGATTCTTGTGTCCGATTCTTGTGTCCGAGTCAGCTTCTTGTACGTAACGGCAGACCGTTTTCTTCAGGGGGGGGCTGTTTTAAACAGGCGCGGGGGGGGGGGGTGGCAGTAACCAAAACATGGCAAAAGGTGAGGGTAGGAATGCCGCCGCATTGCCGGTGCTGGTGTGTGCGAGTGCCCGGGGCTATATATACCCCTGTGCTTCCCCATCATAGTGAAACGTGAACATCTAGACTGGGGCGAGCCAAGCATGTATGCGTGACTGCGGGGGCCCAGCAGACGGCGACGCCATCTGCTTAAGATGAACATCTGCGTCGGAGATGAACATCCGGTCCTGGTAAGTGAGAGCGCCCAGACGAGGGGGGTCTAGTGTGTGTGCTAGACGATTGGGCTCCAGCAGTTGGCGACGGCAACTGCTTCGAAGGCACTCACACACTCCTTGCGGCGCAGCGGTGGGGCGGGTTCGAACGCGCGAACCACCTCGAGCGCTGTAAGGGCCCAAAACCAAAAGGTGGGGGTAGGAATGCCGGTCCTCGTGTGTGCGAGTGCCCGGGGCTGTATATACCCCTGCGGTAACGCCCATCCCCCCACTTGCCTGCCTGCCACATGACTTACCCTGATTGTTGCTCTGGTACTGACCTCGCAATTATGGAGGGGGTGTCATCTTGACATCCCCACTTGCGCTTCCACTGAACCCAATGCACTAGGCATTTGTATTGCTTTCTTGCTGTCTTCTTCCAATTACGCTCATTTTAATTGTCCGATTTCGTGATGGCGTGAGGTGGTTGCGCTGAGATCGGGCGTGTGGTGGTTTCACCCGCGGTTCGGGTTGGGAGAAAGGGTTGTTGAGGCCTCTGGTCCGGCCAAGAGGGGCGGGTGTTTGAGAAAAACCACTACAGGGGACAGACAACAGCTCGTACCTTTTTTTGCTGCATGTGGTCGACTCTACGTCAAGCACCCAGCAACTCTTCTAACGAAGCGGCCGGCTGCCTATGTCATATGATACTCTTTCCTCGTCAGAGAAACGACAAGCGACGAGGCTCGAGATGTGTCGCCACAGGCAATGACGTTGTGGCGTGTTTACGCCACAATACTAGCCTCGAGTCTCGACGGTCCAAGACCGTGTTGGAATATCGTGATCCCGACTGACTACCTCGTGGCAGATAACGGCCTTTCCAATACGACCCGAAGAGCGTGAGGGAAAAGCGTGCTAAGCAACAAAGCCAGGCTCATCTTCGAGGGAAAGTCCAGTCTCGAGGACGAGCCAGCACTGCATGTCGTCGAATGGTGCTGCGAGAGAGAAGATTCTGGGCTTCTATACGAAGAAAAAATAAAAGAACAAGCTGGCCCACAGGGCGGCGAGATACGCGGTACTCTTCTTTGAGTGCCATTTAGGTTGTGGTGTGTCCGTGAGTCGGAGTATGGATACAAAAAATGATACGTCCAAACTGAGCGATAACGTGCAGCTTCATTTGTTCGCTGTTTCCATCTACGATGGTGAAATGTGGCCGCATGTCCTCAAGAGCACGTACTTGGGATCGTCTGTGTCTCAAGCCCTTCCAACCGTATTGGGTATGTGGTACCCGATCGCGACGAACATTGCAGGCCTTGTGCCGCGTGCGTGCGAGCAATATGGCGCGCTGGAAATGACAAGTTGAACCCTCACCACGCGCTCTCCGCATGATTCGCATCGCTGCTACCGGCCTGATCATCCAGATCCTTGATGACGACTGCGCCCAGCGAAGTACTGACGACATGATAGCGCTGATGTGTGCCGCGGCTTGGACCAAGATCGTCTCGAAAGCGCGCGCAGGTATCCTCAACATCGCCCCACACCATCTCTAAGAGACAATCTACCACTTTGTCGCCGCGACGCCCAAGTTTGATATTCCCACGATGATGACCTCGTTTCACACCCAGACCGCAAAGCAGGGGGTAATAAGCGCTTGCCGTCGCGTGAAATTTGCCAACGATATGTATTTCGGAGGTGTTCAAGAACTCTTGGACAATATCCGTGCTAGTATGCCGGTTGTGGATGGGGATTTCAACAATCTGCAAACCCACTCGAATACAAATGCGCTTTACGAAGCCGCTGTGGACGCAGCAAGCGAGATCGTAAACCTTGATCAAGAGCGACTCTGTCTGTGGATTTTTGAGAGATTGCCCTTTATCAACAGCATACTGTCTGGGAAACGGGTTCGCCGCTGCACCGATGCTTTCGCTTCACATCGCTTCGATCAAGCACAGCGCGAAGGTCGGGACCGACAGAGACACAAACGCAAGACCTCCAAAAACACCCTCACTATTCTGTTCTACGCAGACAGACACTGAGGAGATGATCCAGTTGTTTCAACACGTCCGGTGACGCGTCATCTGTTGATGAGAAGGTCCCTTCCTCAACGCGCACATAGCACTGATTCGTCTTTACCGCGATTTGTAGGCCCACGCTTCGCATGCGCGCGACGCCGCAAACTGCTTCTCTTTAAGTCCATGCAGGAAGCCGCGAACGGCCGACGTCGAACATAGCACCACAAAACAAAATCAACTCGCGGACTTCGCTCTCACAGCTGCTACGGTCCAGCCTAGCATAAAATCGACACAGTTCGTCGACTTCGTTAATACCTTCGGCAACGATGCCAAGCCGCTTTTGGACGAGAACGCCGAACTGGAAATATGCATCTCGGTTAACGCGCATGCGGTTTGCAACCGTAACCCACCTGTGGATTTCGGCCGTAACCACGAATATCTGCAGCAGCCAGGTGGACCTGTAGTAGATCCAGATTCTCTGCGGTTGCAGGCAGCCCGCGGTTGCGGAGATGCCCCGCGGTTGCGGATTACCAACGGGTGCAGGTGATCAGAAAGCGCAAAAATGTTTCCAGCCTATGCGATTGACTCGAGGCTGCTGTCGACTCGCGGACGCAGTTGCCCGGAGTCGTGGTCCGAAGACCGTAAGTGGCGTGGCGCTTCCATGCTCGCCGTCCTGTGGCTGGTGGTTTCAAGAAAGTCATCATCATGAATCAGTTTTGTAGATGAATTTTTCGCGAAGAGTAGATATCTCGACTGACACGAAGCGCGTCGATTAGGACGAGCCGCGAGCAACGAGTAAACGTCCAGCAGCAACGTCTGGACCAGCGAACGCGTCCTTGCTTACTTGTCCAATATAGAACACGAAGAGAAGGCCGTGATTTACACATTTCTGTTTTGCCACAGATGCTGCGAAGGATATCATAGCGGTGGACGCGAGATGTGAGGTCGGTCTCAATGCGGTCGTTGGCACCGTGGGCCAAACGTCGCGAACAAGCTTGCTCGACTCGCACGTCTGTGATGGTATCAACCAAGCCCGCTCATCATCGTGTTGGGTTCTCTACGTTTGTCGTGCGCTTTCAGCAACACGTCTCTTCGGCTGCTGGATATCGACAATGACCATGAGCGGGGTGCAATGTACTGACGGCGGCATCGATTCGAGTATCGACGCAAAGACAGCCTCGCTCGGGTGTTTCACGTGTTCTCACTCGCGTTAGCTGGCGTCGTGCCGGAGTTCGTGCGATCAGCGGGAGCGCGAACCGACAGCAACCGGGTGCGCGCGGTTCGATGATGCGGATGTCTTGCCTCGCCACGACGTGTGGAAGACCTACAGTGGCTGTCCGCCGCTGAAGATTGGCTTGACGCTCGACTGCGCGGGGCGATTCGCTGTCCTCGTGACACTGCCACATGCGGCCGAGCGAACGCCGAGTGGGCAGTCGTGCTTGAGGCTGATGTTGGGACCGGCGACAACAGAACATTCGCGCACGAGGTGCGACAACACTTCTAAGTCGCTCGTGCTAACTATGCGGACTTGTTTTGTTTCGGAGCGCGTAGCGATAAAACAACGCGCCGCTAGAAGAAGTGCCTCCGCGCCTGCGCTCATGGTCGCCGCGGCGTCCGCACCTTGCTTGACAACATGACACGTGGTCTGTGCTGTGACAGCTTCGCTGGACAAGCAACTCGCTCAGCAGCCGTGTTGACGACGAGTCCAGATCTGTTCGGACGCGAGTGACCTCGGTGGAGCACAGAATGCGTTGGGAGGCCTAGATTCGCCGTGCCAGGAAGGCGCCGACGGCTTTTTTTCGTGATGACGTCCACTCTTGCCGACGTAAACAGGAGCAACGTATCACGTTAGTCTATCATCGCGCCAAAACAAATTCCGAGTAATCGACCGACGGTGCTTCAACACGGCGAGGTCGAGTACCCTCCCTCGCCGGCGGCAGGCACCTGAGTGGGCGGGAGTTCCCGAGAACGATGGTTCCGACGACGGGCAATTGCGAGAAGCACGGACGCCGCGGTGAAATAAATATATGGTAGTCAGTCAGTAGACACATGAGTCCCAGCGGTGGTAGGTAAAGTAATACCTAGATTGTCTCGCGACTCCAGGAAGGAATTGGAGTCGATTGATGTCCCTCTCGATCGGTAGCTACCCGATAGCCTGATGAGCCCTGGAAGCTCCGATTTTTTTTTAACCCTTTGTGATTATGAGACTTAACCTAATCGTTTGAAACTAGGCCGAGCTGCGCCTGGCCGGAGCACATGGATGAGGAGGTCGCGTCGATCGTGGAGGGGCTGGAGTCCGGGGAGTGGAAGGTGCGCGTGGACGCTCTGAAAGAGTTGGAACGGCTCGCGACGAGTCTGGGCGACGCGCCCTCGGAGCAGAAACGGTCGGCGGCCGTCGTGCTGAGGGGCAGTGGAAAAGGCGGTATCGTGGAGGGTGTCGCGACGAATGCCAAGGACCTGCGGTCGCTGGTGGCGGCCGAAGCGTGCCGCGCGGCGTGCAAGTGCGCCGAGTGCCTCGGCGGGGACGGGTTCTGCGAGGCATGGCTCGAGGCGATGGTCGCGCTGAGCTCTGGGTCGAGTCCCAAGGTGGTGTGCGTCGCGGCGGGCGACGCGGCGCGGGCACTCGTCCGGTCGACCGTCGACAAGGCGAACTTCGTCGTGTCGCGGCTCGTCGAGTCAGCGACCAAGGCGAAGGCGGCGCCGACGCGGCGGGCTTGCCTGACGTACGCGGCCGAGGCGACGCGGACGTGGCCTCGGGACGCGGTCGAGCCGTTCGCGTCGGCGCTCGCGCAGTGCGTGGTGGACCGCGCGCGCGATGCCGATGGTGGCGCGCGCGCCGCGGCGAGGGACTTGTGGTTCGCGTTGCGCGACGCGGGCTTTCAGACCGAGACGTTGTGGGCCCGCGAGCGGCTCGACGCGTCGACGCGCAAGCAACTAGATCGCGACGCGGCGACCAAGCCGGAGAGCAGCAACAAACGCCCGCCGCCGGCCGCCGCGAGGCCCAAGCCCAGCAAGACCCCGCGCCCGCCGCAGCCCCCCAAGCAGCTGCCGCAGAGAGTGCCGGTGCACACGTCACACCACGGTCGCGACGTTCCCGTCGTCGTGGTTTCGCCGCCGCCGCCTCCTCCCGAAGAAAAAACCGACGACGACGAGGACGACGACCCGCCGCCGCCGACCGAGGCGCCGCCGCCGGATGATGATGACGACCGCCACCACGACGAGGATGAGGAGGACGAGTCGGAGGAGGACGACTACGTCGACGCGACGGTCGCGGTGAGCGAGCTCGTCAAGCAGGCGGCGAGCCAGCACTGGGACCTGCGGCGCGACGCCATCTCGTCGCTGCGCGGCGCGGTGGGGTCGTCGGACCCGGAGGCGTGGCGGTGCGTGGCGGGGGCCGTGAGCGACGCGCACCATCAGGTCGCGGGGTGCGCGTTGCGGGCGGCGGCCAAGGCGCTCGCGCGTGATAGCCGGCCGACGTCCGAGCTCGTCCTCGGCGCTTTGCTGGTCGGCGCGGCGCGACGAACGGTTGACGCGCGGCAGCAACTGCGCGCGGCAGCGACCCGCGTGCTGGACGCGTCCCGACGCGCGATACCCCCCGGGTCTCTGCTTTGCGCTGTCGCCCCGAGCCTCGGCGAGTTGTCTCCGCTCAAAGCGCGAGCGGCGCTCCTCGACTTCGCGCGCGCGCTGATCCGCGCGCGCGCCCCCAACCCCTCGCTCTTCGGCGAGCTCGCGTTCAAGCTGGCCCTCACCCTCACGGCGACTCACGGCGACGCGAGGCGCCCCGCCGCCAACGAGCCCGCGGCCTGCGCCTTCAACGCGGCGGCCGAGTGCGCCGACGCGCTCCGCCGCGTCGATCCGCCCGCCTTTGCCGAGCGCGTCGCGAGCTTCGCTCCCGAGATGCGGCGCGCGATCCGCGACGCCCTCGTCGACGCGGCGCCCGAATTCGACGACCACCTGCAAGCGGCGCGCAAAATGGTGCTCGCGACGCGCGCCGGCGACGAGGAGGACCTCCTCCTCAAGCAGCAGCAGCAGCAAAGACCCGCGGCGACCCCCGGTCCGAGTCGCCGTCGCCACGAGCCCGCGCCCGTCGACGAGGACATCTCCGACGCGCTCTCCGGAGCCATAGCCGACCTCGCGGCCGAGGCGGGCGACCCCGAGGGCGCCGCCGAGCGCGCCTCGAGGGCGCGCCAGACGGTGGCGAAGCTCGCCGCGAAGCGACATCAAGCCTGGGGCCGATACTTCGACCAGCTCGCCATGCTGCTGCTCGAGAAGGGCTGCGCGCGGCGCCACCAGGACCCGCGACGCCACCACGACCCCCTCGCGTCCTTCTTCGAGGACGAAGACGACGTCCAGGAGTCGCAGACGATCAGCCTTTCCGAACTCGCGTCTCGCCTCGAGTCCATAGCAACCCTCCGCGTCCTCGCGCGACGCCTTCCCGACCGCTTCGCCGTCGTCCTCGACTCGGCCGTGCCGCGCCTCCTCGCCGTCGCCAAGACGCGACACCTCCCGTACGAGCTCACGCGGGCTGCCGAGCGCGCGCTCGTCGCCGCGGCGCACAAAGTCGACGCCAAGGTCGTCTTCGCGCTCGCGACCGCCGACCTCGCCGCGTCGCGCGCCGACGACGTCGCGCCGCCCGCCCGGGTCGTCGCCGAGGCCGCCAAGGCCACGCCCGCGGCCGACGTCGCCGACTCCCTCCCGACCCTCCTCCCCAAGCTCGCGGCCGCCACCGACGCCCCCGACGCCGCCGTCCGCAAGGCCGCCGTTGACGTCTTCGTCGAATTCTACCACGTCCTCGGCGACACCATCCTCCCCCGCCTCAAAGCCCTCCTCTCCGATGCCAAACTCAAACTCCTAGCCATGTACGTCAACAAGCGAGGCCCGACCTCCTTTTCCTGACCTAGAGGGTCGGGTCGTGTCGTGTCGTCCCCCGGCCATGTCTCGATCGCGCACCATATCGATCTTCTTCTCGATGGCCATGCTCCTCGTCGTCCTCCTCGTCGTCGTCGGGTTGCGAGCGAGTTTTTTTTTTATGGGGGGCGACTGCTGCTCTAAATAAGAGGGGGAGTGGCGACTGGCACCACGCTGGGCGTTTATTTTAATTAAAATTACAAGTGCAGGCCAGTAAGTTCACCTACTCCCAATCTCTAACCCCAGTAAGTTCACGTGGTCCCAGTAAGTTTCGTATAAGTCCACCTGGTCAGTAAGTTCACCTAGCTCACACCAACTCCTTTGAGCTCGTCGCTCTCGCCTCCGCCAATCTAAGCTGCTTTGATCCGCACGCGCCGCCAACCTTTGAGTTTACTCTAAAAACTTTACTCTAAAAACCCCAGTATGTTCACCTGGTCCCAGTTTCACCTGGTCACTCAGTTCACCTAGTCCCAATCTCAAACCCCAGTAAGTTCACCTGGTCCCAGTAAGTTAACCTATAGTGCGCGTGTAGACGCTGGGAGGGGGCTTATCGGTATTGCGCAGCACGTGTGGAGTAGGGTGGAGTCGTCGACCAAGAAGAGGATATCCTCGGGGTCGCCGATAGACAGAGAGCCACGTAGAGCTAGACGTGGCAGAAGACGGGCTTCGCCAAGAGGACGCCGACCTCGCGGGGCGTCTGGCCCTGGCTCTTGTTGATCGTTTGGCGTAGGCGGGCCTTAAGGGATACAGGTTGGAGGAGCCTCGGTGGAGGAGCCTCGGTGACAACGACACGATCGATCATGTATCTGGTACCGTTGCAGTGGCCGTGCGACGGGTCGAGGTTTCGAAGACCTTAAGCTCGCGCTCAAAGTCAGCATCCCGTTGGTTGTCAGGGAGTTGAAAACTCTACTGTAAAGAGCGAGGCGTCGTCTTCCGACCCAGCCTAGTCAGCCGAAAAGAACTCCGACGCCTCGTCTCCGGGAAAAAAAGGCCGCGGTCATGCGCGCGTTGTCAGCATCGACAACATCGTTTCGACGGGGCGTGAGAATGGCGCGCTGAAAGAGCCGCCGCGGGTCGTGGAAATAGTCTGCGAGGTCGCCGTAGACGGCTTGGAGGATCACTGTCTGGCTCTCGCGCCTACCTGATCCTTACTCTCGGGCCTACCTGATCCTTACCCTAAATCGAGGGACAAACAAACAGACAGACAAACATCTGTCGATTAGTAGTTAGGACAAGTGCAGGCCAGTAAGTTCACCTAGTCCCAATCTCTAACCCCAGTAAGTTCGGCGTAAACCCACTCGTGCTCACATCCACTCACCCCACTCTCCTTTGAGCTCGTCGCTCTCACCCCGCCAATCTAAGCTGCTTTTATCCGCACACGTCGCTATCCTTTGCGTTTACTCTAAAAACCCCAGTAAGCTCACTTGGTCTCAGTAAGTTCACCTGGTCACTAAGTTCACCTAGTTCCAATCTCCAACCCCAGTAAGTTCACCTGGTTCCAGTAAGTTCACCTGGTCCCAGTAAGTTCACCTATAGTGCGCGTGTAGACGCCGGGAGGGGGCTTATCGGTATTGCGCAGCACGTGTGGGGTAGGGTGGAGTCGTCGACCCAGATGATTATATCCTCGGGGTTGCCGATCGACAGGGAGCCACGTAGAGCTGGACGTGGCAGAAGACGGGTTTGGGCAAAAGGACGCCGACCTCGCGGGGCGTCTGGCCCTGGCTCTTGTTGATCGTTTGGCGTCGGCGGGCCTTAAGGGATACAGGTTGGAGGAGCCTCGGTGACAACGACACGATCGATCACGTATCTGGTACCGTTGCAGTGGCCGTGCGACGGGTCGAGGTTGCGAAGACATTAAGCTCGCGATCAAAGTCAGCATGCCGTTGGTCGTCAGGGAGTTCAAAACTCTACTGTAAAGAGCGAGGCGTCGTCTTCCGACCCAACCTAGTCGGCCGAAAAGAACTCCGACGCCTCGTCTCCGGGGAAAAAAGGCCGAGGTCATGCGCACGTTGTCAGCATCGACAACATCGTTTCGACGGGGCGAGAGAATGGCGCGCTGAAAGAGCCGCCGCGGGTCGTGGAAATAGTCTGCGAGGTCGCCGTAGACGGCTTGGAGGCTCACTGTCTGGCTCTCGCGCCTACCTGATCCTTACTCTCGCGCCTACCTGATCCTTACCCTAAATCGAGGGACAAACAGACAAACAGACAAACAGACAGACAGACAGACAGACAGACAAACATCTGTCGATTAGTAGTTAGGACTCGCGGCACGGCGGAATCTTTGTTGGGGTAAGTAATTACGTAGTAATGATAATAATAAGTTAAGCGCTGGGAGGTTAGTTTTGATATTAAGGAATTCTTTTGTATCTGGAAAAATGCTTTTGGTGGCGGCGTTACAGATCGGTTCTTCGCCTTTCTCTCGATGTTTCGGACCCGGAGCAACTCGCGCAGAAGCTCGCACGCAAAGCGCGTGGTGAAATTTTCGACCGACGTCAAGCCACGGCGGCTCGAACCAGACGAAATCGACGAGCTGCGCGAGGCCTTCGCGGCGTTTGACGAGGACGGCGACGGAACGCTCCAGAGGGAGGAGCTGGCGACGGTGATGCGAAGTTTAGGCCAGGAGGCCGCGCCCGAGGACCTCGAGAAGATTTATGCCTCAGCCGACGAGGACGGCAGCGGCTGCATCTGCTTCGACGAGTTCGTCGCTCTCATGGCAAAGTTCTTGCCAGCGGCCGGAGACGAGGGCGAGCTCCAGGAGGCCTTCGAGGTCTTCGACAGGGAAAGCGCTGGCGGGATCAGCGCCGACGACCTCGAGCGTACCGTCGCCTCCGTCGGACTCGATCTTACCGCCCACCAGCTCCGCGACATGATGACGTGGGCGGATCGCGACGGTAACGGCGTCGTCGACTTTGACGAGTTCAAGCACATATGGGCCCCTCTCGAGGGGAGTCCCCTGGTGGATGAGATAAGTAGCCCCGCTTCATAAGATTAGTAGCAGGCGAGTTTTTTTATTATGCCCGATCATGTAAAGTAAAGTGTGGCTGGAGTGCGCTGAAATCGGTCACTCGGGTTGGTTGGCCGTCTGTCCGTCCGTCCGTCCTAGCAGGCTTTCCGGTGATGTCCGCTTTATTGCGGAACGGCATACTGGCGCCAGATTGGGAGTAATTACTGACCGGGCCTTTTCGTACTTTGCCAATTCCCACACGAGGATTCCGTAAATGATCTAGCTTTTCCGATATCATACGACCGTTGGTGCGGTATGGCCGTCTGAAGTTGGGGGTGCACTAGATGACTAGCTCCTAGATTTCATGGCGCTTGAAATGTCGCCCAGGGGCAGTGGGTGGTGGATGGGGGGTGGTCGGAGTGTGGGAGAACTGGAGGCCACCGCCGAATTTGAAGTGAGAGTTTTTTTGCTTCTTATCGGTGGTGGCGGCCGTCGCGGCAAAGGCGGGATTGAACTTGATCTTGGGCTTTTCCGGGGATCCAGGCAAGGAAAATCTTTCGTCGGTGTTGCTTTTCGATGGCGTACATGAGGGCGACCTTGGCGTCGTCAGCGCCGCTGTAGGTGATGTCGACACAGGCTCCCTTGAGGTCGGGGGCGTTGGCGTTCTTGATTGAGGAGGAGATCACTTCCTTGGGCGCGACAAGACCCTTGACCCCCCTGGTCAAGGCGAAGGGTAAGCAGAAAAATGTTGTTGCTGTCGATCTTGGTCGTGGGGTGGGCCCTCGTGCCTCCCTCGACGCCGGTGCGACGAGGAGGACGAGTGTTTTCGACCGAGCTCGAGGTCGTGGAGGAAGAGGTTGCCATGGGTCCACCGCCAGACGACCCGAACGACGTGCCTGCAGTGGTCGTTGGCGGCGGGAGAATTGGTAGGTTCTGATGATGAGTTTGGTGTGTGCGCGACTGACGCGACGTGCAGGTGGGCTCTTGTCGAGCCTCGGTCCGAAGGACGTGATGATGACGCGCACCTCGGGGTGGCCGGAGGACGCGCCAGCCGAGGGCCCGATCTACGTCTGCACGCGGAACGACGCGTTGGACAGCGTCATCGACGCGACGCCGGTCGACCGGCGCGACGATTTGGTTTTTCTCCAAAACGGCATGCTCGGCCCGTACCTCGAGTCGAAGGGCCTTGCACATGCGACCCAGGGTCTGGTGTACTTTGCCGTGGCGAAGCTCGGCGATGCCCCGGTCGACGGCGTGACCGACCTCGACCCTCAAGGCCTCACGACGGCGACCGGAAAGTGGGCGCCAGCTTTCAAGGCGCGACTCGCTAAGGCCGGCTTGAAATGTCACGTCAAGGAAGGCGAGGACTTCCAGCGCGCGATGCTGGAAAAGCACGTATGGATTTGCGCGTTCATGCTCGTCGGCGCGTCCCGCGGCTGCACCGTCGGCGAGGTCGAGGCCAACTACGCGAGCGAGTTCGACGAGCTCGCCGAGGAAATGGTCAGCGCTGGCGAGGCCGCGCTCGGCATTACTCTTGCGCCCGGCTATCTCGATCGCCTCAAGGCGTACGCCCGATCCGTGTCGCATTTTCCCACCGCGATAAAGGAATTTTCCTATCGAAACGGTTGGTTCTATAAGATGTCCATGGACGCGTTCGCTGCGGGGCAAAGTGACCCTCTCCCTATTCACACCAAACTCCTCTACGACCTTAACATGCCCCTCCCAATCCCGATATAACTATGTCGTGCACATCTTTTACGTCGTCGACTCGTAGTAGTAATACTATACTCGCGCCGCGGGCGGCAGCCAACTACGACGGTATAAGCTGGGGCGCAGCCGGAGAGTAATACGAGTGTAATAATATATAATATCGACGAGCTTTCCTTGCCGATAAAGAGGACGTGGCCCCGATCGATAGACCAATGTCGTCTCGGAGTGGTCGGACCACCGTGGAGTGGCGCGACACTACTACACTAGACAAGCGGGAGTTTGAGGTCCACGGGCATGGCGTCGTCGTCATCGCCAACGAGGTGGAGGATGAGCTGCTGCTGCTTTGGTCTCTGCCGACGCGGGTATTCGGAGGCGGAAACGACACCAACGAGGACGCCTTTGCACGCGCCATAGTTCGCAGCGACGTCGGCCATGGTGAATAAAATAATAGCAAGGGCGTTTGTCCACTCGAGAAAGGGCGCCAGAGACGGGAAAACGGCGAAGGACCGAACGAGATGCGAAGAAACACCCACAAACGCAGCGAGGCGGGTCGACCGCGAGGTGATGAATGTTCCGACCATGAGGATGTCGTAGCCGACGAAAAATACCTCTGCCGCGAAGCAGTGAATGGTTAAGTTTTCGTTCTCGTTGCAGCACCCGACGACTGATAAGCCAAACAAGGCGATCATGCCAATTCCGAGCAGCGCCCGGCGCGTCTTGTCGCCGTCGGCGGCCGCGTACAGGCCGCCGAGCGTGAGCCAGCCGAAGTGAGCACCGCGCACCACACCCCAGCGCGAGATCCAGTTTCCGGGAACCTGGGTCCACATGTCGCTGATGTACCAGAGCTGTCCCGGCTCGGTCGGCAAGTACCCCGCTCTAAGGCCAACGACCGCGGTGATCGCGAGCGTCCCAAAGTAAAACAACGCGGTGGCCTTGGTCACCGTCGTGACGTCGACGGTCCATAGCGGCTCGACGGACTCCTTCTTGGCCAAGCACCACGACACCCCCCCGCAGCGGGCGCTGACTTGCCGAAGTGTCCAGGCCATAATCAGCGCGACGTCGGTCCATTCGACGACCGCGAGAGCCCACTCGCTCGTGACCAACGACGCCGTCGCGGCGCACGACAACGCACACAGCGTCGCATCGACCGCGTCGCTGATGTTCAGCAGCATTTTCAAGTCGTAGAGCACAAAAAAAATGACGGCGCACGTCGTGTGGATGGTGTTGTTGCCCATGCACGACGGAGCATCGGCATCGTCGCAAATTGCTCCGACCCACGACAGAAAGAACGCGCCTACGAGGCCCATCCAGAGCGACACCTTGGCGAACTTGGCAGATGGATCGCCAAAGTACAGAAACAATTGGATGATGGCGAGCATCATGCACCCGTTGCCCACACAGAAGCGGCTTATGTAGTTGGCGGGTGGCATGACCCATGTGTCGCTGATCGTCGGTAAGAACGGATCCCCCGTGCCTTCGAGGAGGTACAGCACATAGCTGATGATGATACACCCGAAAAGCAGGGTCACGCCGGCCCACGTGTATGGCAAGCTCGCGACTTTCATTGGCTGCGTCGTTTTACTAAATCCGTTGAATGTTGTTGCTTAACACGTTGCTCGACACGGCGAGGCGGGGCGTGGAGGTCGTCGAGGTGTGCGGAATAAAAGGCCGCGGCGTGGTGGCAAGGCAAGGATTCGCCGCCGGCGACGTGGTCGTGCAGAGCGAGCCATTGGCCGCGACAGGCCACAACAAGCAATTCTTGCCTTGGACGCTTGCGCCGGAAGAGGCGCAGTGGGGGTCTGCAACGCTGACAGCACGTCGTCGGTTCGAGGAGGAGGCGCCGCGCGTCGGCGCCGCCATAAGCGACGGCTCGCTGCGACGGTTTCCGGCGCTCGCGGCGCAAATCGCCGTGCGCCTCGCGTGCGAGCCTGGCGACACGTCCGCTTTTGGCGTCGTCCTAGCCGCGCTCTGCGCGCCGCGTCTCGAGGTCGTACCCGAGGCCTGGCTGGCAGACCACGCCACTTTGCGCGAGGCCCTCGGCGATGCGCCGGACTGGTGCACGCCGCGATGGTACGCGGGTATCCTGGGTCGTCTCCACCTCAACGCGATGCGGTCTACGGACGGTACGGTATCCGCCTTGTACGCGCTTCCCTCGCTTTTTAACCACGACCGTGACCCCACGCTCTTGGCGCACTTTGCGGACGCCTCGGTCTCGTTCTACGCCGCGCGCTCCATATCTCCTGAGGAGGAACTCACGATTTCCTATCTCCCCGACGACGACGGCGGCGGCGGTTCGATGGACCAGGCGGCTCGCAACCACTTCCTCTACGAGCACTATGGCTTCGTCGAGGTGTCTTCTTTTTCTTGAGGTGCCGTATTTAACGGACCACTAAATAACGACGTCGTGGCGCCGAAGCTTTTGAGTCTGTACTCCTGCGGAGTTCGGCGGCGGCCATGGCAGAACCGATTCGCGTCATCGTGCGCGTGCGGCCGGCGACAAACGAGGAGGTCGGGCTGGAGGTGGAGGGAGAGGAGATCATCGTGTCGTTCGGGCGCGAGAAGGAGAAGACGTTCATCGGTCGGTTTGCGGCCGTGCTCGACGACGCGAGCCAGGGTGACTTGTTCGAAGAGGTGCGGCCGATGGTCGAGTCGGTGGCGACAGGCTTTAACGCCTGCGTGATCGCGTATGGCCAGACGGGGAGCGGGAAGAGCTGGAGCATGATCGGGGATATCTCCAGGGACGAGGACGAGGGCGTCGTGCCGCGCGCGGTGCGGTCGCTGTTCTCGAGCCTCGAGGGACCAGAAGACGAGTGGCAGGTCCACTGTTCGCTTTTGCAAATCTACGGGGAAAGACTGACGGATTTGTTGAACGCGACGTCGAGCGAGCCGCTGAGGATTCGCGAAACATTTCAGGGCCAGCAGCGCGAGCTCTACGTAAGCGGGCAATCGTCGTACCGGTGCGGCTCGGCCGACGAGGTCCTTTCGCTCGTACGCCGCGGCCTCGCCTCGAGGACAAGCCGCGCAACCAAGGTGAACGAAAATTCGTCGCGTTCTCACGCGGTGCTCCAACTCGTCGTGGAAACGCGACGAGAGACTGCCGACGACGGCTGTCAGAAGCACGAGCTTTCGCGGTCAAAGCTCTACCTCGTCGACCTCGCCGGCTCCGAGCGCGTCGCCGACCTGTACTCGTCGTCGTCGTCGTCCTCGGGCGGAACGCTGCCGCACAAAGATCGGCAGTTCGCCGAACACGTGAGCATCAACCAGAGTTTGTCGGCGCTCGGGAACGTTGTCGCCGCTTTGGCCGAAGGCGCAAAGAAGCGGCCGCACGTGCCGTACCGCGACTCGCTCCTGACGCGGCTTTTGCAGGACACGCTCGGTGGCAACTCGCGCACGGCGATCGTCGCGTGCGTCGCGCCCGATGCCACCCACGCCGACGAGACGACGCGGACGTTGCGCTTCGCCGAGCGCGCGCAGAACGTCGTGGGCTCAGTGCACGCGAATCGAGAGACGATAGGCGACGGCGACGAGGCCGCGCTTCGCCGCGCGCTCCGGAAGGCCTACGCCGAAATCGACCGCCTCAAGGTAGCCCTCGCGGACGCCGAGCACTCGGGCGCGCCACACCGCGTCTTCGTCGACCAGGCAAAAGTTGCCGACGAGTGCTGCCGCCTGCGAGAGGCTAACGCCAAGCTTGTCGCCGAGAACGCTGCACTCCTCGAGCAACTCAACAAAAACAACAAAAAAAACAACAACAACAACAACAACAACAACAAGCCCGTGGTCGACGAGGAAGTTTTACTCGAGGAAGTCAACAACGCCGACGCCGCGCGCGCCATGCAGACACTCCTCGACGATCTCCACAACTCGCTCCCCCCCGGAACGACGACGACGACAACGGCGCCGGCGCCGCAGACGCCTTCCCGAGAAGACTTGCGGGCCAAGTGCGAGAAGATCGACAAGCGGTCTATGTTTCGCCTCCTGGACGAGGAGCAGGACGCCGTCGGCACGACGCTGGCCAACGAGTGCGCCGAGTTGACGCGGATTCGACGCGAACGCGAGCTCCTCGAAGCCCAGCTCGCCGAACTCGACGCCGCCACGTCGGGAGCGCCCACGCCGCGTCCCGCGACAGCACAGCCTGTCTCCGCGACGCACTCTGTAGCGTCGGAGCAGTCCAAGCAGGCGTGGGACGAGTCGACCAGGAGCCTTGCGTCGTCGGGATCGAAGCGCAACTTGGCGAATCGCCACAAGCAGCCCAAAACACCCAACAACAAGGCGACGCGATATTCCTCGAGGCAGGCGCCCAACGCGCCGCTTTCTGCTCCTCCTCCGAAAGGCCTTTTCGGCGACGGCCGCGACGTTGGCGCGCGCGTCGAGGTGTACTCGTACCGCTTCAACCGCTCCTACCCCGGCGAGGTCATCCTCTACGACGCCCACCGGAAGCTCCACTGCGTCCTCTACGACACGGGAGAGCGGCACTGGCAGGACCTCGAGGGCAAGCAGGTCAAAGTCCTGGCGGCTGGCACCGGGACGACGGCGAGTCTCGACACCACGCCGCTCCCCGCCTCGGCGCCCACGACGCCCCTCTCGCTCTCGGCCTTTGTGTCGATGGCGAAGCGGGGGCAGCGCTCCCCAGCCCCCACTATTATTGCGGCGACACCGGCGGGACCTCAAGGAGGAGACACTGCGCCGCCCCGGACCGCCGGGTCGTCGAGCAGAGACGGTGGCCGCCGAGCTGACCCCCCCGCCCCTGGCCTCTCAAAAGGGCGGTCATTTTCGGCCTCCTTGCTGCCTTACGTTAAGAGCATCCAGGATCGACGGTGACCCGCAGATTTTTTTTTACCACTCAGCAGGCAGGTAAGGAGGAAGGAGTCCGTGGCAAAAAGATCGAAAAAAGTAAGAGCATGATGATCCGCCGCACGAGCTTGGCGGCGTTGGTCGTCGCGTGCTCCGCCTCGACGGAGGTGACGCTGAGCCAGGCTCAGTGCATCCTCTCTGGGAAGAAAATCGTCTTCTTCGGGGACTCGATCAGCCGTTATTGTGAGTGTCGACGACACGAGAGAGGGTCACTGAATCATGAGTACGACGCGCAGGTTACTTTGGGCTGAACCACTTTTTGTCGACGGGGAGCGTGAAGAGTTCGGAGTATGACAGCAAGTGGGGGAGTGGCGACAACTCGAACGACTACGACTGTTGCGAAGGCGAAACGTGGACAGATTACGCGCCCCTGTCGGACGACGAGACGGCGCGCCAGATTTTCTACAAGGAATTCGACGACTTCGAGACGAGGTTCTACTTTATTCAGTACGTCTGGAGCAGCGACGACGACACCGACGGCGAGACCTCGATGGAGGACCTCGCCAGTGGCGACGTGGAGGACTTCGACATCCTCGTCTTCAACCAAGGCTACTGGCAACTCAAGGAGAACGACGACACGGACCAATACTGCGGCGAAGACTGGACCTCGGAATGCGAGGAAGACTACGAGGAAGACTTCGACGAGGTCGTCGACCAGCTTGCCGACGGCAAGACTTTCGTGTACCGGACAACCACTTGTTGCGGCGAAGCCGACGACGGCCTGTGGATCGACTCTATCGACGAACAAAACGACCTCGCGACGAGCCTCGCCTCGGACGCGGGAGCGGGTATCGTCGATGCTAACGCCCTCTATGACGAAGACGACATCGACGACTTCACCTTCGACGACACGCACCCCAACGTCGACACGTGCTACGTCATCAACTCGTTGATTCTCACTGAGATCGATTCCCTCCAAGGTACTGACTGTCTCTCTTCATCTTCTTCCTCTTCTTCATCGAGTGAAAGCGGCAGTTCATCAGCAGACTACGCTCCCACTTACGAGCCCACGGCAGCTCCGGTGGCGGAATCCGACTCCTCCTCCGACTCATCCTCATCCTCATCCTCGGGGGGATACTCGCCAACCTACCAGCCGACGCAAAACGACTAAGTTGTCCTACTTTTCGCAGATGCCCTCTCGCGTCGATCTTCATCACCCACCATCGATATCATCACCACTGTGGAAACCTCGTCGTGCGCGTTTGTCGGGCTCGCGCTGTACAGCGCTCGTTTGTGCTCATCACATGCTCACCTTTTCTCTCGCTGAGAAAGATAGCTGTTCTTTCTTGCCTGAGAGAGATATCTGTTCGTTCTTCTTTCTTTTTAGCAGCCTTAGAGAGATAGCTGTTCTTCCTTCTCTCTTGTATGCGGATACTCTTCTGCCTTCATAGCGTTACCACCTTTATCATCGTTACAACAATGGAGGTGCCGCGGTGCGCGTCCATCGAATGAGCGTTGGATTCGAGCGTTTTCCTGTTTGCCCGCTTGCTTTTGCTAGGAAATATAGTTGTCCTACAATCATAGAAGCGTATACTCTTTCGATGACTGCGGGCGATCGAGCGCAAACGGCAGCGCTCAAAGGAAGGGTGCTTGTGAAAACTTATGGAAGCGTGCTTTCGACATCGTTTACCTCCGGTGGAGCGCTGGAAGGGGCTCGAGGCGCAGGACGTCGGCGTGCGAGTCACGATTGTCGAGCTTTGCGAGGTCGTTGGCAACGACCGGCTTGGAATCTGCTTGGAGCGGTGCAAGGTGGCAGCGATGGTTTGGTGGCGGCAGACGGCCGATGGGATCGTTCGTCGGAACGACGTTCTTTGCGATGGGTTCGAGCCGCGGAGCGTCCCACGAAGACTGCTCGCGGGGCGAGCCGACGGGCGTGAAATGTCCACGAGGCCGGGCTGGCAGCGGGTCGAGATGGAGAGGCGGCTCTAGCATCGCTCGACGTTGGGAGACCTCCGCATTACTCGAGTTGGAATGGAACACAGAAATCCTGCCGAAATGCTGCGGTGCCGAAACTACCCAGGGTGGTAAGTATCGCCGAAACTACACAGGAAACACTTTAAAAGCTACCAGGTAGCTTGAAATCATACAATATTCAAAACACTTCGAATTTCGAATCCAAAGAAGTGAACGCCCGAATGCAGGGGCCTCGAGGAGGAAAGCCGTATTGTTATGACTCGGAACTCCAAGGCTCAAAGAATGGTGGATCGCCGAGGAAGCGAAAGAAAGAATACATAAATGACCTCAAAGAAGCGGAAACAGAAGAAAGAAGACTAAAAGCTGCGAGCAAAAGAAGCAGAAAGGCGACTCAAAAAGAGTGCTGATGTCGGCGAAGGAGTAGATCGACGAAGGGCCAGCGTAAGACTATGCGATGAAGGGAGACGTGCTATGTAGCTGTCTCAGCAGGGTGCCATACATCCAATACTGGCTGCCATAACTTGCTTGTTCCGGGCGAGGCGGGGGAACGTCAATTTATCCACATGTCATCAGCATCCACGGCGCAATCGACAAGAATGGGAAGGATCTTATCTTCCCTGGCAGCGCGCCGCAACAACAGGCGGAATCAGTGTCATCGGCAAGAGGGAGCGCTGAAAAAAATCGCGTCCGCAATTCCAGTACAAGGGGAGTCTGGTTAACAGAGAGACGGTAAGTCAACAGCTTCATAGCGCTGTGCTCGCCAGTACAGCTAGATGAAGCAGCAACGTAGCCACTTAATTCTGTCGCGCCTTCGTCAAAGTAGGATGTGGGCATGTAATCAAAAGATGGTGAAGCAACTTGAAAGAACCAGGGCGGCGACAACATCGACACAAGCGATCCGAGACGATTAAACCCCAGGCATAGTAGTTGCGCCACGAGCAAATTAACCTGCATGGTGCGTGCCATGAGGGACTTACACTGGGCTAAATATCTCCAGATAAAAAGCAAAGGAGGGGCGACATCGACAGTCTCTTATTCACGAAGGCGCGCAACACCAAGCTGCGTGAAAAAAGTCGAGCAAAACACCACAAAAAAGAAGACGCCGCAGTAAGGTGACAAACCAGAGCCGGCCATGACAGAAACGCGCGCAAAATGGGTCGCGAGCGCCCGCGCCACATCGACCATGCGCCGCGAGGCCATCGCAAATACCCCGCAGGTACTCGACAAAAGTGAACCGGCCAGAGGGTTTGTGGCTTTCGGGGTGACCAGGCACCTATACTAGGCCGCATGAGCCAAAATGCGCCTCAAAGCGCGGAGCATGATGGGCACTGCCGTCACAAAAAACGTCAGATATAGAACGTTCGCGTTGCGAGAGTGCAGAATTTGCGAGCACCACGCCCATCTACCGTCGAGGACAGTCCGCACCTGTAATCGAGGGAAAAGATCATGCAGGGGCCTAACTTACTAACCATAGGCAAGCCCAGTGCTTGGGGCGTAGGCTAATCCCAGCGCCGTGGCGCGTGGGATCAGAGTCACGAGGTCGAGAGGCGAGGGGCGCTGACTGGAGCGTCGTCGGGGGAGAGGTGACGCCTGTCGCCATGCGACGCGGAGACCGAGAATTGACCGACAACACTCCTTGTCGTCAATGTTTCATTCGGCGTTCCCGGCCATAACTCGCCCCACTGCGAACGCTCCGGCTTCCAACCTGCCCGCCCGGGAGGCGATCAGGCGCCAACCTACGCCGGGAGGACGGATGCCCTCGCAAGGCGCAGGTTCAGAGGTACCGTCAGCAAGACCAACGTACGATTATGGCGAGCAATTCTCAGGCTAAGTGACACATAATCAAGGCCGCAATATGAGGTTTTCCCGAGAACGTGGCTTTTACATGACTCTTGGAGTATTGTTTTTCGTGGCATGGAACACCTTGGCTCGAAGAGCCAGAATCGAGTAGTCGAACACGGCCGCGGCTTCATGAGGGGTCTTAAATACGGAGAGGCTGTGCCACCGCGAAAGCCCGTAACCGTAGAGCTAGGCGAAAAGATGGGCTCAACGTTAATCCCCCCAACCCCACAAAAAAGCAGTTCGAGTGAGAAGCGGGATAATATTACTATTGCTATTAGTTATGTTTTCTTCCGTATCCGAATAACTCTCGCCGCAGCTTGAAAGTACATGGCGTCTGACGAAGTCCCAGTTTCGCTGAGCGAATGGCTCGAGAGGCTGAGCTCGCTCGCGGCATCGGCGAGGCGCGAGGAGCGCGGGGGCAACTTGGGCAAGAAGAAGCGACGGCGGCGCAAAAAAAAAGATTCGGTAGACACGCAGCTGCCTGCGGCGTTGTGGGCGCTTGTTCTGCGGTCGCTGCGCGGGGAGGAGATGGCGCGCGCGGCGGCGACGGCACGCGCCGTCGCGGAGGCCGTGTGCCGCGTGTCGCACCTATGCGCAAAAAGCGGCCCGTGGCTGTTTGGCAAAGGCGGCGGGGGATCACGTTTTCGCGCGCTCGAGGTCGTGAGGCTCGAGTGCGCGACGCGCGGCGACCTCGGTGCGCTCGTCGCGGGAGTCGGCGCGGGCGCCGCCAAGCTTTGGCGCTCTCTGACGCTAGGGGTTTACCGCGCGGCGTTCTCCGAGGTCGCGAGCGCGACGCACTTGGAGAAGATCGCCGAAGCGTTCCGCGAAGGTGCCTTCCCGAGGCTCGAGGTCCTTCACATCGGCTCCCTCGACGACTTGACAAGGTCACTCTTTCCGTGGGAATATGCGCCCGCGCCCACGAGACGCGTTCTCGCCGACATCCTCTCGGCGGCGCCGCCGTCGGTCGCGTTTCGCGCAGCGCTCCTCTGGGGCATGCACGCTCACGCAGCCAACATGCTCGACGACCCGATCGACGTCCGCGGCTCGGACGTGGCCGACCCTGCAATATGCGTCTGGGCGAGCTCCCTTCGCTTTGGACGCCGTAAGGCGCACCTCGACATTCTCTCGAGGCTTTTGTGCGACCTGAACGTCGATGTCAACGCGCTCAGTGCAACCGGACGCAAGATCACCGCACTCGGCCACGCAGTGCTGTGCTGCGACATCACCAGCGCGCGCGCCCTCGTCGCAGCGGGGGCCGACCCCAACGCCGGCGTCCCACCCCCCCTCGTCCTCTTGACCATGACAAATCCGCCGGCTGGTGGACCCGGCACGTCGACCCTCCCGTGGTGCCACAAGGTCACACACCTCTTTGAACACCTCATCACAGCCGGCGCCGACCCTGCCACAACCTACAACGACCGCTCCGTCCTCCACATCCTCCTCACAGAGATTACGATCAAGCTCGCAGCGCGCCATCCTCGAACCACCCCACCGCCGCTCCGACTCCCCACACCCGCGTGATGATCTGTATTTATGAGCTTGTTTTCCAACATCACGATAAGCGCGCGCTTGTTGCTGTGCGCCACCACCGAGTATTAGCCAACCGTCTACTCTATAGTTTTCGTAGGAGCCTCGCAAAGGGCAGAACCCCGCTTGTCCGCTCCGGACACTCCCAAGCCGAGAGTTTATTCAGGTGCGCCCAAGCTACAACGCCCCATTCCACGTAGAGGATGTTGCCTGCGACCTATAAACCATTGTCTGTGGCCGGGTTTCGGGGACATCCTCGGGAAGCCCGCTGCGACCACCGATGGGATGGAACGCCCCACGACCGGTGCGACGCCGCTGACGCGGATGCCGTATTGCACTAATAATCCGGCGCGAGGTTCAGCACGAGGGCGTGGACCATTCGATGAGGACGGCTATGCATACGCGACCGACGGCGCCGCGCCGATCGTCTGGTGCGCCGTGTGGACGATCGCGCCACTGCTGCGCTTGCGCATAGCCTCGGCCACTTCCGCAGTAAAGAACTGAAGAACTACCCTCGAGGCTCAAGATTCCCGTGTTACCGAAGAGGATTCAGGCCGCCGATCTACTCCTCGGCGAGCACGACGAGATCGGGCTTGGGATCGGAGATCTCCGCGGCCTGAATCGCCACCTCGGCGCCCGCGGGTTCGATCACCTTGGCAGCATCCTCTAGTTTGCCGTGGTCTCGGTCGTTGATAAAAACGGCGCCTCTATCCTAAACGATGCCCTCCTGCACGCTTTGCCACGACTTCTTTTTGAGCACGCCCGATGCCGGACCCGCCGCCCGGTGATCACGGCGGAGAGTTTGTTCGTTCTTGAATCCACGTTGCATGTTGTGAGAGTCTTGTATTTCAGAATACTTCAATAATCCGGGCCAATCCTTGGTGATTTTCGGCCGGTGGTAGATCCCCAGGTTTCGTATCCGACCCTATACGTTGAGCTTGAAGGTGGCTTGTCGCGCGCGGCAGACCCACAAGGCGTAGGCTGCCGCGCGCCGGAAGGTGGCGATGGAGCAAAGCCGCCGTCGCGCCGCCGCGGCCGTCGAGAAGTCCCCGACTACGCAAAGGCCTTGGATGCCATGAAGGTCGACCACGAGGTCGACATCGTGGTCGAAGAGCATGCCTCCTTCGGGATGACCCAGCTCTCGACACTCAAGAGTCGACTCGACGCGGCACTTGAGCACCTCCCGAGTGACGCTCCGGGGTCGAAGGTCCTCAAGGCAGACATCGCGAGGTGAGTGGTCGATTCCAGTCGATTCCAGTGTAAAATCGGGACCACTTTAGGTCAACTTGAGGACAGACCGCAAAGCCGGCCGGTCCTTGGGGATTTTTGGCCCCGGCGCTGGACCCCCGCGTTCCTCATCCGACCCTAGCAACGGAGGAAGGAGGGCCGAGGTGCGGTGCGCGCGGCGACGGCAAGGTCGCCTCGTCTTTTGATGAAGGCGCGGACGCTTTCGGAGCGTCGCTGGTTCGGTCGGAAACGTTCGTGAGCGTCGTCGCGACCGTCGCGCGCGCGAGAGTTGATGATGGAGCTCGCGAAAATGGTGAGGCCAATGATGGCGAGGCCGATGGCGACGTTGGTCAGGCCAGTCTCGAGGCCGACGGCGACGTTGGTCAGGCCAGTCTTGGCAACGTTTTCCCCGCGCTTGCCGAGTTTCTCACCGACGTCGCCGAGGCGATCCGCAATACGTTGTGCGCCATTCTCGAATGGCTTGTCGGACACTTGCGTGGAGCTCATCAGATTTGTGTTGTGCCGCACAAAGCCTGGCTTGTGTTCACAGGCTGGTGTGTCTTTAAATGTCGACTGCTAAGAGGGGGGGGGTGTGTGTGGGGAGCATGAAGGATGTGGGTGGGTTTGTGGGGTATGAGGGATGTGCCTGACGGGCGGAGATAAGTACGCGGGACCTAGTCGGGGTCATCGCCGAGGCGTGGGGCAGGCGAAGAGAGGACGGGCCCCGCCCGTAGGTCGTACGCGTGCTGCCGCCGGACGTATGTGTGACGAAGGGTGACGTCCTGCTGGGATCGGGTGGCCTGGGTGGGGCTGGTGTGTCTCTCCAACGAATCAGGGTTTAAGCTTAGGATCCCTGAAGCGGTTAGGTTGGTTTGTGGAGACTAAGAGTAGCCACGAGCCCTTCGACGCGGGGACTCAATGCTTTGCGTGGGATCCGAACGCGTAGGTCGCTGGCAAAAGAGAAGAACTTCATGAGCTTCGAGCGCGGTATTGCCATGCCTTCGGGTCAAGGGCGACGACGCGACATCGAGGGAATATGGGCGAGCGACATTGACGGTCTCGCGCCCGGTCGACTCGCAGCGCGCTTCGCGATGGAGGCGCAACGAGTTTGATCCTGTACGTCGGGCGCTGACTCGGAAGATCATCAAGTTCAGGGAAGCCAAGGTGGAGGCGGTGCGTGCGCGGATGGCTGAGCGGAAACGGGTCGGGGCGAAGAAATAGCAGGGGCGCGAGCTCAACTGCGAGAGATCGACGCCTTCGAGCAGGAGAACGCAGGCCTCAAAGCCGGGCTGGACGATCACCTGGGCGCTGCCGCCAACGCGTAAAGATACAGCAACAGATGAGTTTATACGGATCGTACGACCGCTCATCCGGACCGTAATATTCGGTGTCCTTTACCAATGCCCCCCGCTCGCCACCACCGCTAACTCCTCGACGGCGGTCCCTCGCAAGTAGTCAGCTGATCCCGATGTGCCCCGACTCATTGTGGTTGTTTTTGTGCAAGAAGAGAACGCAATTTTTGTCAATGTCGAAGAGTAACTCTTCCGTCAAATACATTTTCAAACGGGCGGCGTAGGTCGTTGGCCGTCGAAGACCCTTCAGATCCCGAATCTCCGACACCACACTCGCCGGCAGCTCGAACTAGTGTACAGCGGCGGGCGCTGGCTTCATCGCCTCATCTCGGAGGAAGGGACCTTCTTCTCCTATTGCGCGGGCAAATGTAATATCCTTTTTCCGGTACCCTCATCGTGGCAGCCCGATTGATAAGAGAGATATCAACTCCGCTCAAAAAAGGCTGGCACCACCGTCGCGAGCTCGCAACTCAGCGGTTTCGTCGTCGAGTTCCAAGGCGGTTTTGGGGGGGAACCAAGGCCAGTGCCCGATAGACAACGCGGGAACTTATGTGCGAACTCCAACCAGCGCCCCGGCGAACGCAAAGTCGTCGCCGAGGAAACGCGACGACACGGCGAGCGAGTACTTCGCGGCCTCGGCGTCGTCGCTCAGCAGCTCGCCGTCGAAATAAATTCGTTCGCCGACGGTTGGCGTCTCCCCCAAGTAATACCAGGTCACTTGGAGCCGCGACGAGATCTGGAGAAAGAAGCGGTCGCCGTAGAACTCGGAGAATGAAAAAATAATCTGGTATTGTAGACCGCCACACTATTGTTATTAGTCTCGAGGTTGGTTGGTTGGTTGGTTAGTTGTTGAAACTCGGGTATGGAATGGGGGCACCCCGTTGACTTTTTGACGACAAGAGAACACGGGTTCTCGATCTAAAGCGAAGGGGGGTCGAGGATCTCGACGAGAAAAGAGGAGCAGCTCAAGCCGCGGGCTCGTTCGCCTGCCTGCCTGCCTGCCTAAAAGCGCAGTTCGATGGTGAAGGTGTCTCCAGGGCGCAAGCCGGCCGGCACGACGACAGAAAGGTCCAAGCCCTCGACGTTAAAGGGCATCTCGTCCCCCGGTCCGTAGCCCGGGAGGACGAGGAGGTCGTGGCGACGGGGTTTGAGCTGGAGTGGGTCCTTGCGCGGCGGTGGCGGCGGTGGCGGCGATTGCGTGGTAGTAGGCGTCGACGTTTCGGCGGGGGGAGGCGGCTTGGCGGGAAGGTGGTGGGGCGTGGGGTCGTGGGCGTTTAGGAGGGGCCGGCGTTTAGGGGGGGAGGGCTGGCGCGTATGTGGTTCGTCGACGTGGCTGAGCTCCGAGTCGATTCTGGACTGGAGGGCGTCGACGCGCTTGAGGAGGTCGTCGTCGTCGAGGTCGGCGAGGAGAAAGTCGTCTTTGTCCGGAGCGGAAGCCGGGGCTAACTGCTGGACGGCGATGGCCTCGCGCGTGGACTCGAGTTGGTCGCGGACGCAGCGAGCGTCGCCGCGCGCGAGTTCTGCCGAGTCCTTGTATCCGCGCGCGGCCTGCGCGAGGAGGTCGCGCTCGCGCTTGAGGGCGGCGACCGCGCGATCGGCGGCCTCGAGCTTGAGTTTCATGCGGTCGGTCGCGTCGCGGAGTTCGATAAGTTGAGCCCTGGCCTCGCGGTCGCGCTCCTCGGAGTCGAGTCGTTTGCGTTTCTCGTCGGCGAGCGAGGCCGTGAGGACGGCCTTGTCCTCCTCGACGGCGGCGAGGCGCTCGGTGAGGGCGCTCTTGTCGCCGACGGCGTCGTCGCGCTGGGAGGCCGCGGTCGCGGCCTCGCGCTCGACGTAGGCGAGGGCGTCGGCAAGCGTGGCCGTCTTCTTGGTCGCGGCGACGGCGAGGGCCTCGAGCTCTCGCCGCGGCATGGCGCGGACGCGCGCCTCGTCGGCGGAATCGTCGTCGGCGAGCGAGAGTCTCGGCGTTCCGGCAAAATCTCCGCCGGCGGCGGCGGCGGCGGCGGCGGCGGCGTCGTCGTCGTCGTGGATCGCGTTGGTCGCGAGCTTTTTGGCGACGCGCTCGAGGGCCTCGCGGTGCGCATCGCGCTCGGCCTCGAGCTCGGCCTTTTCGCGGTGTCGTCGGCGCGCGACGTCGAGGGCGCGCGGAGACAGGACGGCAATCTGGTAGTAGACGCGCTTGTCGCGCCATTTGGCGTACTCGTTGCCCCAGCGCACGGTAACCAGCGAGACCTGCGAATTACTCACGAGGGCGTCGACGTCGACGCCGTCCTCCGAGGCGCCGCGCGGCGAGTAGACCGCGTTTTCCCAAACGCCCTGGAAGAGCCTCTCGTGCGACGGAACGCGTTCGTAGGTCCGAGCCTCGCGGCCGTCGCACTCGAGCGAGAAAGCGACGTCGCGGGGCCTCGATGCGAAGCTCCAGACGAGAAAGTGGCCTCGCGGCACGCGGAGCTCGATGTCGAAGGAGGCGCCGTGGCGCACGACGGCGCGTCTTACGGGCTCGTCCTCGAGCGCGAAATCCGCTTCGGTAACGAGGACTTCGTCGACGTCCTCGCCGACGTCCCCGAGCCACCAGATGAGCTCCTCGGCCCCGACCACCTCCGAGACCCCCATCAGCTCGCGGAGCCATCTTTCGAGGGGCTGGCGGTACGACGCCATCGACGACGCGTCCGACGCGTCCGTCACGACGAGCGTCGACGTCGACTTTTTCGCGTGGGCTTTTTTGGGGGCGGTGACCACCCCCCCCCCAGAGTCGGTGTCGTAGCCCGACGACGAAAACATCGAGGATCGCTGCTGGGGGACGCCGCCGCGCGGCTTTTGCTGCTGCGGCGGCCTGAGAACGACGAGACGGTCGCGCACCAGCGCGACGCCGACCCCCCCGCCGAGCGCCAGGGACCGTCGCGCCTTGATGGCCCCCGCAATGGGAACTTCGGGAAGCCCCGCGCGCGGGAAACGTTTCCGCAGGGCCGCGTTGAGGATCATAAAGTCCATCGCCGTGCGCCGGATAGCGTACGTGTACGTGCGCTCGCACCAGACGCGAATCACGAACACGTGCTCCTCGGCGAGCGACCCGTCGTTCAGCCTCTCGTAAGACTCGACGCTGCAGTCGAGCAGCCCGCGCCCGTCGAGCCGCGTCGACGTCGACGACGCGCGCGCAGACCCGACATCATCCATAGTAAGGAAGGAGTGATCAACGTACCGCTCTTTCCTTGCTCCCGATAGAATATTATTATTAGTATTATTATGGGTGGCGGCGGCTTCTTCACGCCACGAAAAAACCCACCCCCCGATGCGCGGCGGTAGGGATGAGGCGTCGTGCGCGCTGTTTTACCTGTGCGTCGACGCTCCGGTGCCGTTGTGTTGCTTGTTCCTGGCGCTGTGTGGCGTGAGTTTTGTCGGTTCGATCGCCGTCGTCTCGTACCTCTTGGCGACGCGATCCTTGGGGAGCGCGGTGAGCGACCCGATCACGAGCGTCGGTGTGACGGATGCCGTGCTGGCGGCGTCCCTCGCCTCGGGCGGCGTCGTCGCGCTCGCGCAGTCCCTCAAGACGCGAGCTCGCGACGTTCATTTCGGCGTCGCGTACGCTGCGTTTTTCGCGACGTGCGTCTTCGCCACGGTCTCGACGAGGCTCGTCCACGCGAGCGTTGGGGGTGGGGGACGGCTTCGTCGTAAGGAGACGGCCTCCCCGCCCGAGGAGTCCAAGACGACCCGCATCGCTGCGCTCGGGTCCCTCGAGGACGTCGCCGACCTCGAGGCGCGACCGACCGAGGACGAGCGGTGGCCGGGCCTCGCCGTCGCCCTCCGCACCGACACCCTGCGCCTCCGCGTGCGCCTGACGATTGCGGCCACCTACGTCCTGGCTGCCCTCGTATCCTTTGCCTGGCACTTCGCCGAATCGGCGCTCGTCGTCGTCGCGCTCGGCGCTTGCGCCGCGACGATCGCGTCGCTCGTCATGTGCAGGCAGGTCGCGCTCCGCGCCGGTGCTTCGTACCCGCGCGCCGAGGCCCGCCGCGTGCGACGCGCTATTTCGCTGGTCGCCCTCGCGCACGCCGTCAGGACCCTCTTCGTCGTCCTCGCCTGCATATTCTTGTACTCGCTCAGTCGTCGTCGTCCTTTTTGCGGCGGCAAAAGGCGCACGAAAGGCGCGTGGCCCCTCGTCCGGAGCACCATGGAGTGCAGCTTAGCGGTGCTCGGGGCGCTCGACGCGGTGGCCTTCTTCTCGAACTCGCCGTGGGCCGATTTCGAAGAGGACCGCCAACGACGACGACGCGAGAGAGACCGCGCGGCCGCCGACGACGACGGCGAAATTATTATCGACGCCGACTCGCCCGCGTCGGCGAGACGACAAAGTAGCCTCGAGCTCGCGACGCACCTGCCCGCCGGCGGCGGCGTGCCTCCCGGGGCCTACGCGCCGTGGGCGCAGTCGATCGCGCCGCTCCACCTGATCCGCGTCGACGACGCGGCGCTCCTGGACGCGCCCGTCGTCGGACGCGGCACGTTCGGCACGGTGCGGAGGCTGGGCGCGGGCCACGTCTCGTGCGGCCGGCAGCTCCTGGACGCCGGAGTCCGCGAGGTGGCCGTCAAGTCTTTTTCGCCCTACGACACGGGCGACGAGGACGTCGAGGCGATCACCTGGGTCCGACACCAGCTCGAGCTCCTCAGGACCGAAGCCTACCGGGTCGCGAAGCTCGTCCACCGGCGCATCGTCTTGTCGTACGGCATCGCCGAGTCTCCGCGACTCGGCCCGTGTCTCGTCACCGAGTACCTCGATGGTGGGTCCCTCTTCGACATTCTCGGCGACGAGCGCCGTGCCTCGATATTCCCCATGTATCGACCGGCGCTCGCGCGCCGCGTCGCCAGACACGTCGCCGACGCGCTCAGGTACATGCACGCCGTGCGCGTCACGCACCGCGACCTCAAGTCGGCCAACGTCCTCGTCGACACCGAGCGCCGGACGCTCCACCCCCTCAATTTCAAATTTAAGGTCGCCGACTTGGGCACCTCGCGCGTCCTTCTCGAGAAACCCCCGAGCCTCGCGCCTCCCCCGCGTCCGACGAGGGTTTCCTCCTCCTCGAACCGACGATCCCGCCGCGCTCGCCGCCCCACCTATCGTTCGGCGGCCATCCTCGCCGCTGCGAAGTTCTTCGACTTCCGACGAGGATTCTTCTTCGACCGCTGGCGCCCTGGCGCCTCGGACGGAAAAAACGACAATAGTCAAAGCGACGGCGACGACGACGACGACGCGTCTCCGGCGGCGGCGGCGGCGTCGCGCCGTCGCGGCGACAAGTTCCTCACGACTCAAGTTGGGACGCCGCTCTTCATGGCGCCCGAGCTCCTGGTGCGCGGCGGTACGGTATCCTACGACCGCAAGATCGACGTTTACAGCTACGCCATATTGCTCTGGGAGATCTCGGCGCACCGCACCAACTGGTACGGCGAGGACCCGGGGCCCGGCTGCGACAACCTCTTCCAGAAAGTCCTCGAGGACGGCCGCCCCAACACCGATGACCCGAATTTTGACCCTCACCTCGTCGCCCTCATGCGCCGCTGCTGGCACCGAGACCCCTTGGCCCGGCCCACCTTCGACGAGATCCACGAAATCCTCGTCCAGCTTCGACGCCGCCAGGACTCGAAGACGACGCCGCCGCCGCCGCCGCCGCCGAACAAAAAAAAAATACGAGAAGGACGTCATCAAGAGAGCGGCGGCAGTCAGGGCACCGACGACGCCACGCCCGCGAGCCGCGTGGCCTCCTCGATGTCGGAAGAGGAGGACGCGCCTCGAGGACGGCGGTATCGCTCGCTTCCCGGAGGACTCACGGCGGCGGCGGCGGCAGCCCCCCCGCCGCCTCCCCCCGTCTTCAGCCCGGTCGTCCTAGACGTCGTCGAGCACCAATCTGTTGTCGAGGAGGAGCGAAAGTCTCGCGACGACATTTTTTTGCCGTAATCTCTTCTGTTTATGGTCTGCATGCACATAATATATTTTTAGCACTCGCCGCCGCCGCCGCCGCTCGAAGGAGCCCACGCTTCGGAGAGGAGAAAACTCGCGAGGTCCTCGATCTCGAGGGGGTGGCTCGAGTGGGAAGTGCGGTACTCGCGCGCGAGAACAGGAACACCCGCCTTTTTGATAAGCTCGGCGCCGTGCTCCTGTTGCTCGACGAGGACGATGTCGTCAAAGATACCGTGACCCCAGAAGAGCGGCGTCTGGGCATTCGGCCCCGCTTTGGCTTTGGCCTCGAACTCATTCTTCTGCTGGAGCCAGCCGCTCAAGCACACGCACGCGGCGAGTTTCTTGCCGTAGCGATAGGTCGCGTTGAGCGCGACGGCCCCGCCCTGAGAAAATCCGCCGACGACGATGTTGCCCGCGGGCACGTCGCGCGCTTCCATCGCCGCGATGACCTCGTGGATCTTGCTGACCGAGGCCCGCATGCCGTCATCGTCGTCGCGCGCCGAGAGACCGATTGGCCAGTCCACGATGTCGAACCACGAGGTCATCACGGTGCCGCCGTTGATCGTCACCCCCGCCAGCGGTGCCGCCGGAAACTCCCACTCGATGCTCGCGGCACTCCCCAGTTTCTCGCGAAGCACGGGGTCCAGCTGGTGCTTCAGCGACGCCCACCCGCTCGGGGTGTCCCCGAGCCCATGCATAAAGATAATTCCGACGCGGACCATTGGGCAGTAATAATAATACAAACCCCACCAAAGAAGGGGATATAAATTAACTAACTAACTAACTAACCCCTTGATCCGACCGCCGAACCGCCCCGACTCGAAAAGGACCCGACGAGTATTTCGCGCGGTCACTAACCCGCTTGAAGCTCAAACCCTAGACACCGTTGTTCACACGATCACGATTTGATTTTTTGCCTGCGGCGCGCATGGCCTCGGGCGACGACGACGACGAGGGCGATGTCGTCGCAAAGCCGCGGGACCGGCGGACGTCGAGCCTGGGGCTCGCATCGCGGCACGCTCTCGACGCGAGCCGCGTCGACGAGCGCGGCCGCAAGGCTCTCCACCGATTTGTCGGCGGCGTGAGCGGGGTCGCGCCCGAGCACCTCAAGCGCGTGATCGAGTCGCACCCCGAGGCCGCGGCGGAGGCCGACCACGACGGATGGCTTCCCCTGCACCACTATTGTCGCGGGCTTGGCGGCGAGCTCGAGGAAGAGGAGGACGACGTCGAGGCGCACCTCGGGTCGATCGAGCAGCGCGCGGCGCCGTGGCACGACCCCGTCGGGAGACGCAGCGACGCGCCGCGGCGGAACGATCCCGTGTTTTTCGCCGAGGCGACGTGCCTCGCCGACGTGCGGCGCGAGTACAAGGCCATGCTCCTCAAATACCATCCCGACAAGAACATTGGGAACGAGGACGAGGCGTGCCGCCAGATGCAGCGTCTTCAAGACGCGTACGCGGACGCGTGCCGCAAGTTCAGGGAGCCCCATCCCCTCGAGGCCGCGTGTCTGAGCGGCGACATCTCGCAGCTCGTTTCCGCGATCGCCAAGTGCACCTCCGACGAGGTCAAGGAATTCGTCGACGGCGACGGCAACACGCTCTTGCATTTGGCGTGCGCGCGTTGCGCTCGCCACGTCGCGCCCGAGCAGCTCGAGGCTGTCGTGAAGGCCTGCGGCGTGGCGGCGCTCGGGGAGCAGAATAAGGAGGGCGACACGCCCTTGCACGTGCTCTGTGCCTGCCACCGAGCTCCCGCGGAGTTTGAGGGCTTGCTCGAGGTGCTGTTGCGCGACGGCGGCGCCGAGTCGGCGACGCGCCAAAACTCGGAGGGCCGGCTCCCGCTGCACGTCGCTTGCCGGAATCAACGGTTCCTCGGCCAAGCAAGGAACGACACGGACGCGTTGGGTCGTTTGCTGCGCGCATCACCCGAGGCAGCCCAGGCGAAGGACGCGTACGATTGGACGGCCTTGCACTTGTTCGCGCAGTTTCAAATCGATCCGACGGTCGCGAGCCTCCGGACGCTCGTCGATGCCAACCCGCTCGCCGCGAGCGCGCGGACCTGCGTCGACGAGGACGCTCCCATCCACCTCGCGTGCTACGCTCAACGTCGCAAAATATCCCCGAAAGCTGTCGAGATCCTGCGAGTATTCAGCGCCGCGTCGCCTCGCGCGGCGATCGCCGCGTGCCGCGCCAACCGCAGACCCTGGGACCACCTCCCGCGCGCCGACGATCTTTTCGCGCCCTGTTGCGCCGCGATATTGGAGACCCCCCTGATGACTCTGGACACGAAGCATCTGCGATCCTTCCGCGACGCGCGCGATGGCACGCTCCTCCACGTCCTGGCCGGCCTCGAGGGCGCCGCGTTGCCCGAACCGTACTGCGACCGCGTCGTCGCCGCTATCGGAGGGGACGGTGGCCTCGAACGCCGAGACGCCGACGGTGCGACGCCCCTCCACCGCTTCTGTTCGAATCCCCAGCGCCATCTCGATTCTTGCGCCTTGCCTTTTTTGGCCAAGCTTATCTCGCCGGCGAGTCTGAGCTCGTTCGACGCCGCCGGGTGGACGCCGCTCCACCGCGCGTGCGCCGCCTGCGACGACGACGCTGCCGGCCCCGTCATCGCGCGCATTCTCGAGATCGAGGACGTCGCGGGCGTCGCCACACAAGACGAGACGCGCTCCTTCCCGGTGCACTTGGTCTGCGGTTCGTGTTCGCGCGCCATCGGCGTCGCCGTCCCGCCCGTGCTCGCTCGACTCGCCGCCGCGGCGCCCCGTGCCGCGTATCGCCGCGACGCTCGAGGGAAGCACGCCTGGGATTACCTCCCGCGCCACGACGACCTCTTTGACGACTGCCTCAAGATCCTGCTCGGCGAGCTTGTGAACAAACTCGACGACGACGATCACGATCCCGAGGACAACAATTCCTCGTCGTCCCCGAAGAAGAAGAAGAAGAAGAAGAAGAAGAAGGATGAGAAGAAGAAGAAGGAGAAGAAGAAGGAGGAGGAGGAGGAGGACCAACAGCAGAAAGAACGAGAACCCGAAGCGCCGCCGCCGCCGCCGCCGCCAGATGAGGAAGTAGACGACGATGAAGACGAAGAGGAAGAGGGCACGGTGCTGCACTTGGTGTGCGCTCACCACCGGGCGTACGTGGAGCGCGCGCTCGAGGCGCGGCCCGCGGAAGCTTTCGCGACAGATGCCGGAGGCAACACGCCTCTTCACGCGTTCGCGCAGCATCAGAAACTTAGTATCGCCGACGACCAGGACCTCGACGTTCTCACGGCTCTTCTTCGCGCAAACGAGGACGCGGTTCTCGTCGAGAATCGCGCCGGGCTGACGCCCGTCCACTTGCTGTGCGCGCATCAAAAGCCGGCACCCTGCCCACAAGTCCTGACGGCCCTCCTCGCCGCGCGTCCGGAAGTCGCACGCGCGCGGTGCGCGCGCGGCGATACCCCCGTGTCGCTGCTGTGCCGCGCGAACGCGGAGGGCATCGCCGCCGACACTCCGCGCAACCTCCGGGCGCTCCTCGACGCTGCCAACTTCAGTTGCTCGTCGCCGAAGACGTCCAAGATAATAAAGCGTCGCCGCCGCAACTCGGAGGAAGAGGATAATGAGGACGACGGTGTGGTCGTCGTGGACCTCGACGTGATGGCTCGGTGTTCGCGCGGTCTGCGGCCGTGGGACCACCTGCCGCGCGACGACCCACGCTACGCCGAGTGCTGCGCCGTGCTGCTGCGCGACTTCATGGCGGCCGAGCTCTTCAAGGTCGACGACGAGAGGGAAGCGCTCGCGGTGGACAAACAGGGGAACACGGCGCTCCACCTGTTGTGTTGTCGCGCGGGCGAGCTCCTGCGCGAGCGATGGGTTCCGTCGGCGCGCTCGAGCATCTTCGAGGCGCGAAACGAGATCGGGGCGACGCCGTTGCATTGCGCGTGCCAATACTTTTTCGAGAACGCAATTCCCGGCGACGGTCCATTTTTCGAGCGCCTCGTGGCGCTCACGCCGGCGCGGGCGTTGGTGCTCGGAAACAAATCGGGCTGGACGCCTCTCCACCACTTCGTCCAACGGCACGCGACGGCCCTCTGCGCCGACGACGGCGACGCGTCCTGGCATCCGTTTCGCGCTCTCCTCGCCAAAAACCCGCGCGCCGTCGGCCTCAAAACTTCGTCGGGCGACACGCCCCTGCATTTCGCGGCGAACGCGAATCGCAAGGCGATAGGTCCGGCGACGGCGCGCCTCCTCGAAGCGCTCGTGAGCGCGGCGCCGGACGTCGCGACCCTCGCCACCCGCGCCCGCGGCAAGGGCAAACGCACGCCCGTCGAGTGGCTCCCGGCTGGCGATCCTCGCTTCGCCGAATGCGACGAGATCCTCACGCATCGCGCGGCGCGATGCCTCGAGCTCCTCCTCGAGAGCCACGCGCGAGCCGCCGAGCACGCGTTGCCGGAGACGGGAGAGCTCGCGCTCCACCAACTCTGCGCCGTATCGCCGCCCGTCCTCACGCTCCGCATGCTCGCTGCGCTCCTCGCCGCCAACGCGCCCGCGGCCGCCGCGCCGCGCACCCTCGACGCCGCGAACCCTCTCCACCTCCTGTGTCGCGCGCTCGCGCAGCTCGACGCCTCGTCTGCCAAACTCGAGACGGCGCCCGACCTCATCAGAGCGCTGCTCGACGCGGCACCTCGAGCGGCTGCCATGCTCGACGCCGACGGTAAGCGCCCGAGCGACTACCTCGCGCCGCGCGCGGACCTCTTCGACGACTGCCTCGCCGTCTTCGCGCTCGTCGACCCTTCTTCCCCCGCGGCGGCGACGACCGTGGCTTGGTGGTCTTCTTCGTCTTCTTCTTCTTCACCAAATTGGCCGCCGCCGGCAAATCCGCCTGCCGCGGCGACGAGCGAAAAACGGACGCTTCCGCGAGTGGAGACGCCCGACGACGACGGTGATGTCTCGACGACGGAAAACCTCGTCCATCCTCCCGAATCGAGAAGAGCGGACTTGGAGGAGCTGACCACCGCCGAGGACGAAGATCACCGCATGGCTACTACTCCTTCTCTACGCGACGACGACGACGACGACGACGACCGCGCGCTCGTCGCGAAAAATGCGACGCCAGATATGCCGACGACGCACACCAAAAGATTTCTCGAGGAGACTCCACACACCAAGTCTACTATCGATACGTCGAGCGACCCCGCAACTCCTGAGACTACTTTCGCCGAGGACGAGCTCGCGCTCGTAAAGACAAAGACCCCCGAGCCGGAGAGGCGCCCGAGAGACGACGCGCTCACGCCGGGAAAATGGCAGCCGCTCACGCCGGACGACGAATCCCCCCGACGCATCACGGAGATTTTCTTTGGCAACAAGCACATCGACCTTTCCGATTCTCCGAGAACTCCAGACGACGAAATAGTATTCGCCAGCCCGCCCGCGCCAACGGAGACGAGCAACCCTGCACGTTTGGATTACGAGGCCGCCGCGAGCCCGCACGCTTACTACGCGGCGCCGCCTTCACCGCCTCCCGACATCTCACCCCTTCGCGTTGTTGGTTCTCCCGACGACGTTCGCGACGCCGACTCGCCCCTCGTCCGCGACGCGTCCTTCGCGGACCTCGGCGCGCCGGGAGAGGCGTCCTCCTCCGCCATTCTGAACGGTACGCAGCGGGATATCACCACCACCAACGTCGTCGTCCGCGTCTTTTGGGCACTCCTCCAAATCTTTCTGCGCCGCCGCCAAGAATTACACTAATTATTATTTTAATTAATTAATTAATACCTCGGTCGGCAGACACAGACACAGACCGCCTGTTGCGAGAAGATAAATTTTATTTTGTGCCATGAAATGAATGAATGGCATGCCTCCCTGCCTGCCTGCCTGCCTCCGAGTGCTGGGGCGGATGGCCGACACGACGAGGAAGAAAAAAAAGGCCGGGTGAGTCTGTCTTTAAATGTCGACTGCTAAGAGGGGGGTGTGTGTGAGGAGCATGAAGGATGTGGGTGGGTTTGTGGGGTATGAGGGATGTGCCTGACGGGCGGAGATAAGTACGCGGGACCTAGTCGGGGTCATCGCCGAGGCGTGGGGCAGGCGAAGAGAGGACGGGCCCCGCCCGGGTGTGTCTGTCCCCAAAATATTTCTATAGCCCCCGTGGATATTTATTTCACAACGGTGCCCGGTACTAGGTAGGTAGGTAGGTAGTACTACTACTCCCCCAAAAAAAAAGAAAGCTTGGGATTTATGCAACTTCCTACGTCATTTGGCGCGCCGACTCGCGTGGTGAAACCACCACTCGTGTTCTCCGGCACCTTCGCGGGCTCCCCTGACGCATGGGCAGTCGACGTGCCCAGATGAAGCGACTCGTATTGTGGGTGGTGATGGCGGTGGCGACATCTGTTGTGATGGCGACGCCGTCCTACAGACGATTGAGCAGCCCTGGGATGACGTTACATCGGAGGGGAGGCATGTCGCTCGCCGCCACCACCGCGGAGGACGAGGACGCGGTGGCGAAGAAGTTTGAGGCTGAGGTGGAGGTCGAGGCCGAGATCTCAGAGTCCAGCGAGCAAGAGAATCTGGCGTCGGTCCGGCAGATGTTGTTGGCGGATATGGCGACGCGCCGGGTCGTTCGCCGGCAGCAACCAAGGGAGGAGAAGACGGGCATATTGCGCGCGTACTTTGCGGGGGCGCAGCGTTTGTGGTCCGAGGTGGCGATGTGGCGACAGCTCCGCGTTGCGCGCAAGTCTCGGAGCCTCACGTGGCGCGAGCAGCTCGTGATGAATCAACTACCAACTCATCTCGGGCGCATGCTCCCCATTCTCGTCAATCCGCTCCCCCCGCCCTTCGGTTTCATCCTCATTGGCCTCGCCTCGGCCGTCCCCAGGTACCTCCTCACGCCCCAGTTTTGGACCTTCGCACAGCTCGAGCGCTTCTCCGCCGCCGACGCGAGGAACCTTAGAAAAATGTTCTCCGCTCTCCTGAGATCGTGCTCGACCCGACTCTACGTCAGCAGCGACGCCCTCACGACCACGCCCCTCGTCGCCCTCGTCGACCTCTTCGACGGCCCGCTCGCGCTTGAAAGCCTCGACCGCACGCACCTCAAGCGCCTCGCCCGTGCCGCGAGGATGCGCGTCGCCTGGCTCCCGCTCGCCTTTGTCCGCACGTCGCGCCTACGCCGCGCGCTCCGCATCGCCGCCGCTAAAACTGCCCTCGAAGACGACGCCCTCGCCGCCGACTTTCACCACCTCGAACCCCGCCACCTCTTCCACGCCTGCGCCCAGCGCGGACTCCGCGTCGACGGCGACGATCACGACCGCGGCCGCCGACTCCGTGCGTGGCTCGAAGCCCGCGAAGCCCTCATTCACGCCAACCGCGCTCGAAGAGACGGCCTCCCGCCCTCCTTCGCACTCCACATGCCCGCCATCTTCGCCGCCCTCATCGACCAGACTGAACCCTAGCATAGTATCCTAGGTTTTGTTGTGGATGTTACCCTTTTTCTTTATATCCCACGCAGCGACGATCTTTTTCTCTCTCTCTCTCTCTCTCTCTCTCTCTCTCTCTCTCAGCGAAGTGAAGTGAAGTGAGCCTCCTTTTTTACTAGCACTCCCTTCGTACTACTAGACCTCCTCGAACGACAGCAAAACGCCCTTGGCGCTGCTGCTGCTGCTGCTGCTGCTGAGGCGCGTTTGTCCCCCCCGCCCTTAGAACTAATAGAGTGAACCCCGGGGCTGCTCTGCTTTTCTACGAATCGGATGAACATGGTCTATCATCATCGTCGGATACTTATTTGAGGGAAGGGTCTTTCTCAATCGACCGCACGACATATGCCACGCATATCACCGCCGGAAAAGAAGGTGCGCACTCAGCTGCCGAGCTCGTAAGCATGCTTTCTTGGGACAATGTCCCTACCACGGACGCGCAGCGCGTCGTGGTCGCGTCTACACGATTCTTGCGTTTGGTTGAGTCCACTCACGCACTCCGAAGGACCAGTCGACGAAAAAGCCGAATTATTACTCAGGATGAAAAATATATCTAATATCGCGAAAAAAATCGCCGTAAAATTGCGTTACCGCGAGCCGAAGGCGTGCCATGCTTCTCGCCAAGCCCCATCCCGCCGTGCCAGAGCATCATTTCGAGTCTGCACTCTCATGTAGCTGTACGATTACCGTATGTTCCAACCCCAGAACACACCCACCTGCTGTTTGAGACTGACTCTCAATGCACGTCTGCGCTAATAATAATTGGAATTGCGGCGGCCCATATATATAGTATCCTACCGGCTGATTCATTAGATGGCGACTACTAAAAGCTGGGATATGCCTACGCCCCATGCACGCACCAAGCTGGCCTATAGTTAGTTAGTTAGTTAGTTAGTTAGTTATTTTCCCGTTCAGTACGGCTTTCACTCACCCTTTTCCTTCATTCCCGCACAGGCGTTAAATCTCCTCCGACGCTCCTAGCAGCGCCCCTCGTCCGTTTCCCGAGTGATTCTGTTCCTGCGCGCTACGGCGCTGGGATTAATTAGCCTACCCCCCATGAACTGGGCTGGGCTAAAGTTTGTTATTTTGTTGCTTCGTTCCCGCTTTCATATTATCTCCAAGACAAAGTAGCAGCCCAGGTCCTTGGTTCTCGCCGCTCGCGGATAGTCCACTCTTTGCGTACCGTAAGATGCAGAGTCCTACTGAGTGTAAACGACGGTAGCTGTGTTTCTCTGCCAGTGTGAAATTTAGCAGGTAATTACAATGTACCTGTGGAGTTAGGAGCCCACCTGCGTGCTGCTGCTGCAACGCCCTCGTACGTACCTTGAGTGTACTGTCCTTGCGTGCTGTGTCCTCGCACGCGGCAACAACAATACTGGGCGCGCGCGCGATATGGTCCTTGTGGTGGTATTCTATTTGAAGATCACACCTCGAGGTAGATAGATAGATAGATAGATAGATAGACACAACAAGCCTCTCGCGACTAGGGAGTGCGCTCACTACTACGCTGCGCGCGAATGTGGGGATTTAATTTCGGCGCTAGCTAACGACGCACATGTACGTAGAAATGCGCGAGGGGCTTCCCGGTTGTTTGGCACAAGACTCGCCTTTTAAAAGTTTATTTGGCTTCTCTATCTGCACCACAATAAGTTATCATCATCTACGCGTTGTCGAGGATGGACTCTGAGCAGTCGGCGAGAATACTATCAACCTCGGCGGTAGTCTCCGAAAGGAGAATATCTAGGAATTCGTCAGCAAGCACATCCACGATCTGAGTTTGCGTAAGGCCCGAGCCGAGGAGGTCGGCCTCGGCGACGCGGCGATGCGTTTTGAGGGCATCGACGTGGTCCAGCACTCGGCGAGCGATATCGGGTGGGACCGAGGCATCAAGAAGAAGATGGTCATCATCTTGGAGGGATGTTTTTCGCTTTGCCGTGTCTAGAACGCGGCGCCACGCGTCGTCGTCCAAATCGTCGTCCCGTCGCTCCTCGCGCGGCGTCGGCCGCTCGATCTGCGGCGGTCGTTCTCGAGGTTCTTCGTCGGCGTAGTCGACAAGGCTGGCAACCACACCAAGTGGGAGCGAAACGCTCGAACCGTCGGGGGGGATGTAGACGGCGGTCGCGGCGCCCTCGACGGGAGGCGCCGGGCCGGGCACGGTTGCCAGAGGATTTTGGGGTCGAGGCGCCTCGCCGAGTCGTCTCGCTACGGCGCGCTCGTCGTCCTCGATCTCGCTAATCTTCTCCCAGAGACGCTCCACGAGGTCCACGTCGCTTCGAGGGACGCGCGGCACGGCGCCGGCAAAAGGGACGTCGTTGTTTGGCGCGGCGGGGGCGTGCCGCCGGACGTTCGGATGGGCGGGTTCTTCGGACTGCTGCTTTTGCGATAGTGGTGCTTGCACAGGCTCTTCCTGGTGCGAGGGTGGCGCGTAGTGCGGATGGGAGAGAACCGCGGCGCGCCAGTCGGCGAGCGTCGCGGCGAGCTGCTGTTGCTGAAGACGGAGGCTCGCGTCGAGTTGTTGCTGCGCTCGGCTCTGCCAAGTCTGAAAGGCGGCGAGCTGGTGGTACTGCGAGGCGTCGCGGCGCTGGCGGTCCTCGTGGAGCTCCATGGTGCGCGATGCCGAGCCGACCAGGCCAGCGACGGCGCGCGCCATGACGCCGACGTCCGCGATGGCCGATAGCGAGGCGCGCCGCTCGACGGCGTCGTTTTGCTGCGGAATGTCCCATCGCTCTTGTTGCGGCTGCGGTGGGGCGGCGCGCGGCGGGTCCCGGACCTCCTCGTTCCAGGCGAGGGCGGGCGCATCGAGAGCTCGGCGGAGAATTCGATCGTCGAACGGCGAAGTCGGCCGAGTGACGGTAGAGCGCGCGCGGCGCGGAGGAGTCATCTTCCTCTTCTCTCTCGGGGAGCCGACACACTCGGGATGAACGTCGGGAAAAACTTCTTCTGGGGCCGCCGGCGACACGGGCAAATGGCGGTCGCGCGGCGTGCTGGTGGACGAGAGGTCGTCGGGCGTCCGCGGGCTCGGGACGTCGACGCGCGTCTCGCGGCGGCGGCGGCGGCGTATCTCGGAGCGCGCGGCCTCGAGGTTGGGCGCATCGTCGCGGTGCACAAACAGCGTGTTTGCCCGCACCTGGAGGCCTCGAATGCGGCGCTCGATGTTGGCCGCGCGCTGCGCGTCGCGGTCGCACAGCTTGGAGAGGGGCGACGCGTCCCACGTCTTGCGTGGGCGCGATAAGGGAGGGGACTCGGGCCGACGAGCCTTATTGACAGCCTCGGAGGAGGCCGCCTGGACCCGGCGGCGCGCCGCGCGCTGCGCGGCCCGTTGTTGCGCCTTGGCGACAAAGAGCGAGGTGTTGGTCGCCGCCGCGGCGCGGCGCAGCGCGGCGTCCCGGAGCTTATTGGGCCTTCGGCGGACGACGGTCGGCTCCACGTTCTCGTCGTCTTCGGCCGGGGGGGGGGGCTCCTCGTCGTCGCGCACATCCCCCTCCTCCCGATCGGGGGGCGCGGACCGCTCCCACACCCCTTGGCGGCGCACCGTGAAGGCGAGGGAGGGCGCGGGCCACATCTAGGAAGCAAGCAACCGTATTATTTAGGGATCCGTCAAGTTTGGTCAAAAAGTTTGGTGAATTTCTTTCATGTCCTAACTACTAATCGACAGATGTTTGTCTGTCTGTCTGTTTGTCTGTCTGTCTGTCTGTTTGTCCCTCGATTTAGGGTAAGGATCAGGTAGGCGCGAGAGTAAGGATCAGGTAGGCACGCGAGTCAGACAGTGATCCTCCAAGCCGTCTACGGCGACCTCGCAGACTATTTCCACGACCCGCGGCGGCTCTTTTAGCCAGCGCGCCATTCTCACGCCCCGTCGAAACGATGTTGTCGATGCTGACAACGCGCGCATGACTGCGGCCTTTTATTCCCGGAGACGAGGCGTCGGAGTTCTTTTCGGCTGACTAGGCTGGGTCGGAAGACGACGCCTCGCTCTTTACAGTAGAGTTTTCAACTCCCTGACAACCAACGGCATGCTGACTTTGATCGCGAGCTTAAAGTCTTCGCAACCTCGACCCGTCGCACGGCCACTGCAACGGTACCAGATACATGATCGATAGTGTCGTTGTCACCGAGGCTCCTCCAACCTGTATCCCTCAAGCCCCACCGACGCCAAACGATCAACAAGAGCCAGAGGCAGACGCCCCGCGAGGTCGGCGTCCTCTTGCCCAAGCCCGTCTTCTGCCACGTCCAGCTCTACGTGGCTCTCTGTCGATCGGCAACCCCGAGGATATCGTCTTCTGAGTCGACGACTCCACCCTACCCCACACGTGCTGCGCAATACCGATAAGCCCCCTCACGGCGTCTACACGCGCACTGTAGGTGAACTTACTGGGACCAGGTGAACTTACTGGGGTTGGAGATTGGGACTAGGTGAGCTGAGTGACCAGGTGAACTTACTGAGACCAAGTGAACTTACAGGGGTTTTTAGAGTGAACGCAAAGGCGAGCGGCGTGTACGGATCAAAGCAGCTTAGATTGGCGGAGGTGAGAGCGACGAGCTCGAAGGAGAGTGGGGTGAGTGGGTGTGAGCACGAGTGGGCTTACACCGAACTTACTGGGGTTAGAGATTGGGACTAGGTGAACTTACTGGGGCCAGGTGAACTTACTGGGGTTAGAGATTGGGACTAGGTGAACTTACTGGCGAACTTACTGGCCTGCACTTGTTTGCTCGATTTTGATGTATGATTAAGGAAAAACTCACATGTGTGGTCACTTTCCATAGAAGTTAGGTCAGTTAAGTTTGGTCACTCCGAAGTTGCATTAAGTTTGATCAATCAACCCTTCAAGTTTGATTAATTTCCTTGTAAGTTTGGTCAACAAGTTTGATCACTACTCCTCAAACTTCCACAGTATTGACCAAACTTCGGCTTTTAAAATCAAACTTAAGGAGGCTTTTTAAGGGGGCGCGTGAGCGCTTTTGGTGCGAAAATGCTTTAAAAACGAGAGCTAGGTGCTGCAGCTACGCAGAATCTACCGTGGCGTTACACGCGCGGCATGGACACCCCCCATGACCGCCTTAGAAGGAGGTCCGTCCTAAGACAGCACGGCGATACGCAAGGAGAGCGGGCAGCGACACGCGGCCCCGAGAGCAGATTCCCACGGCTTGGCGTACTTAAGCTGGGCCCATTCTCATACCTTCCATCGTTCGTAGAAGCCACCCAAACCGCGACTCACCACGGTGGTGTTGCCGTGGTTGTGCGTCATTCTTCAACAACAAGCGGACATAGGACACCAGACTTACACGGTCTGCGTGAGACGGATCACCCCATTCTGCATCCCAAAACTCGAGAGGGAGCGCGTCTTTGATAATCGACTCGGGGTTGAGAACGCGAAACTCGACGACCTCGAGAAACTGCGCGAGCAACGCCCTCGAGCACCCAAAGATTGTAGTCCCACACTTGTGCGGGACCGTACAGGACCACGTTCAGGAGTTCCTCACCGTCGCGTACCCGACCCGGAGTTAGCTGTCCAGCTTGATCATGGGACGGCAACGCGAGCACGTGCCGTTACGCCAGCATAAACAACTCGCACGACCGTAAGAGAACACCTCCTTATCCTCCTCCTCCTCGCGCATCTCGACAACCCCGCCCTGCCGCAAGATCTCCCCGGGAGCTGCTGCTGCACCGTCGAGCACTGTACGAGAAAGTCGGCAAATACAAGCTGCGGCGCGAAGGGATGTCAAGACGTCGACAGCCTCGTTCCGGAAGATCGCCGACACCACCCCTGTAATTCTAACCCTGTCATCCAGTACGAGTCTAAAATATGACAAGTTTGATGTGATTGTTCGAAATTTGATCACACCAAATTGAATGCCTCCAAGTTTGACCATACACACGCATCAACATGCGAACACTCGCAGAACAACATATACAAACAAGGCCTGCGCAAGACAACGCTGATACCACGCTGTTTCGTCGCCCAAGATTATTCGGATGCGCCTTATTAGTTCGATGTTTATGACAGACTACAGCGAACGATCCCGGTTCGTCATCTCGTGCCTTTAGCGGATGACATTGTTGCAGATGTCTATCAAACGCATATGCCGAGAAGAGCCGCCTGACTGACTAACTAACTAACTTCAGACCTCTCCCGAGCATGGGAGCCAGGCCGGACCGGCAGGAGCCGGTACGGAATCACGGAGGAAAATCACGCAGTTGGGGCAGAGGCGAGGGACGAGGACGGACTTGTTGATGGTGGACCGCCACTGCGCCGTCTTGTGCGAGGTCGTGCAAAAGCGTCGCAGGCCGCGGACGTGTTGGTCCACGAACAATCGACCTGTCCGTCGCGCTCTGCCCAACCGAGCGAACCCCATCCCAACACGGACTTTCCGGGTGCTAACCGGCCAGCGAGCCGCCTGACTTGCCCTCCATAAAGCCCTTGATGAGGACCGACACGGCCTCGCAGAAGTGCTTCGCGCGATAGCTGGATCTTTGTCGGCAAGAAGGTTCGGAGCAGGTGTGCCTTTTAGCACACGCGACGGTATTTTCTACTTGCACATCACAACGAGCAGCACGCACATAAACGCTGCATCTTGCATATAGCACTTGAACGACAGCGCTGTCGCGCTGTAGACCATGTTGTACACGCCGTCAACTTGCCGCCCGTGTCGAACATCATCTGCTGCAAGTCGGCCTCGAGAACACACCTGCTGAACTTGGCATCTTGGTCAGATCGAGTAAAGTGGAGCCTCGTATTTGCGCGCTCTGAGCTGCGACAGCGTACTCGGCGATCTCTCATAGTCGTTTACCTTCGCCTGGGCACGCGACTTCTTGTTTTCTTTCTCGGCGTCGTGGTCAACCGACGTCGGCGTGTTACCACCACGCTCCCGCTCGACATGAGCGAAGCCCGCATCGATACCGTGTTCGTTTCGAAGTCGAAGGACGATCCGGAGTCACAGCGCGACGTGCAGAACCGCTGAAAGCTTGATCACGGCGGGCCTTGTTTTGTCATCGAACCGTATGTTTGCTCTCTGAGAGTACAAGTTTAGTCAACCAAGAGACGGATTGACCAAACTTAAGTGACCAAACTTGTTGAAGGTTTACGGTGACCAAACTTATATGGTGGTTGGAAACTTGACTTTTCCCTATAATTTATTATATGTATGGGCTAGCATGAGACGTTGCACGTTGCCGAGATGATCTTCGACCCCGCCTTGCCGCCTTGGGAGCACTCGGCACCCGTCGAGCCTCCGGCGGCGCCGTCGACGACGCAGGAAAAAGAGGAGACGACCGAGCTGCGGCGTCTGCTGACCGAGGCGCGAACGGCGCTCGCCCGTCACGCCCGCGAGCGGGCCGAGGCCGAGGAGCGGTTGCGGGACGAGCTCCGGGAAGCCAGGGCGGCCGAGAAGGTGTCGGCGCGGATCCAGCGGCGCTGGACCCAGGAGCGCGCCGGTCTCCAGGCGCGGATCGGCCGCCTCGAGGCAGAAAACGCGTCGCTCGTTAAGGAGCTCGACGCCTGCAAGGTTTCGCGCGACGCCGACCGCAAATCCTTCGAGTCGACCCTCGATCAGGCCCACCACCGCGCGCAGCTCGCCAAGTCCAAGCTCCGCCACGAGCTTCAAGACGTCAAGGACGAAGCCAAGCGCGCGACCGACCGCGTCGTCCGCGACCTCCTCGGCCAGCTCGACAAGACGCGCGAGGCCCGGGACGCCGCGCTCGCCGCCTCCGCCGCCGCCGCCGCGGAGTGCGACGCCTCGCGAGATGTCGGGGACGACGACGCCCGTCTCTGGCAGACGAAGACGATCGCGCTCCACAAGCTCGTGACGCACCTCGCCGACAGCCAGACGAGCGACGCCTCCTCCTCCTCCTCGAGACCGAGACCGCGTCGCCTCCCGCCCCCCCCACCCGTTTCTTCCAAGACGCGAGCCTACGAGTCACGACCGACAGCGAAACTGCCCTTCGACGGCGACGTCCTCCGTCGATTCTCCGGCCGCAACAATGGCTTCGACGACCGACCCCTCAACGACCTCCCGCCCGAACTCATCGCCGCCCTCCCGATCACGCGGACCGGTGGTTTCCGAGGAGTTTGACTCCGCCGTTGTTATCTCTAACCCTGCGATCGCTAACCGTTGGTTGCGATGGAGGACGGCGCCTAACACGCTTGCTCCCTGCGGCGGCCCCGGCCGTCCCGGAGTGAGACGGTGCCTGCTCGCCTCCCGGGCTGGCCGGTTAGCACCGGGAAAGTCCGCGCTGGGATGGGGTTCGCTCGGTTGGGCAGAACGCGACGGACAGGTCGATTGTTCGTGGACCAACACGTCCGCGGCCTGCGACGCTTTTGCACGACCTCGCACAAGACCGCGCGCAGTGGCGGTCCACCATCAACAAGTCCGTCCTCGTCCCTCGCCTCTGCCCCAACTGCGTGATTTTCCTCTGTGATTCCGTACCGGCCCCCGCTGGTCCGGCCTGGCTCCCATGCTCGGGAGAGGTCTGAAGTTAGTTAGTTAGTTGTCTAATATTCTCCTTTGCGTTGTTCGGATCTCAGAACCATCCACCCACCCACCCACCCACCCACCCGTGGTGGGGTTTCCGCACCACCACGAGGTGACTGACGCAAAGATATGCTTTCCGAAAAAAATCCTAATGATAATTGTCACGAGGACGACGACGACGACGACGACGACGAAGATTGCGTCGATGATGCGTTGGGCTCTCTTGATGTCTGGTGTGGGCGCCAGGAGACGGGTCGCTTGCGTAGGCGACTCGATCACCGAACTCGGCGACCCGGCGTGGCCTTCCATCTTGGGAGGTCTATTGAACGAGGTTGTGGGAGGTGAAGAAGAATTCGAGGTTGCAAACTTCGGCGACAGCGGCAAGACGGCGCTCGCCGACCTGGATCGATCGTACATTTCCACCTCGATCTACGAGGATGCGATCGATTTCGACGCCGACGTCGTCGTTGCCATGCTGGGCACGAACGACGCGAGAGACGAGTTTTGGGACGAGGAAAAGTACCTCGAAGACTACAAAACCCTCCTCGCGTCCTTCGTGCCGGCAACCATATTCGTCAATGCGCCGCCTCCCTACGTCGAATACGCCGAAAAGTGGGGCGACCTCGACCAGAGCCCCATCAACTCTGTCTTGCCCGAGATCCTCCGCTCCTTGGCTAACGACGACGGCTACGGATTCGTCGACGTCTACTCGCGCTTTTCGGGGTTGGATGACATCGAAAACTATTATGACGACGGCATTCACCCAAATCAAATGGGGAATCAGCTGATCGCCGAGGAAGTTCGCGTCGAGCTTGTAGCGGCGGGTCTCGCGACGACGAATCCGCCGACGTCCGCGCCGACGACGTACTCACCGCCGCAACGGCCGACCCAAAAACCCTCGTCGCACAACCCGAGCTTGATTCCCTCGACAATTGCTCCCTCCTCTATGCACCCGACGACGTCATACCCAACCGCGAATAATAGGAGTAAGCCGACGCGCGGGCCATCACCCCAATTGTGGGTATTGTCGCCGCCGCGTCCGACGCGAGAAGAACCTTCTTCCTATCCACCGCAAACATACCCTACGCCGAATCGTTGGCCCGCGTCGTCGACGTCATCGCCAGCGCCGTCGTCGTTATCAAAATTTCCGGCGTCGTTTCCGCCCTCGGTGGTCGAGAACACAACCGTTATCCCGGTCGAGGACTCTTCTACGTCGCCTCAGGCGGCGGCGGGGGGGTTCTTTTCTTCTTCGAAAAAAACTTCCTCCCCCAGAAGAGGATTCGCCGAGTCAAACGCCGGGAAATTAGTCATCATCGCTGCACTCGTTCTCTTTGGCGCGGCAGCTATCGCGCGCGGGGTGCTCGTTCTGCGAAAAGGGAGTCGAATGAAGCGGGACTCGCGCCTCTTCACCACTTCATCCCCTGCGTCGCCAGAACGAATGCTGCCTCTCTTTCCCTCCTACAGAGGGGACCCAAATATGCGAACAACAACCAGCAGTGACCACGTCTTCACCACCACCGCTTCTTCTTCTTCAAAGAACAAGAACGACGAAGGTTCAAAGACAGTAGTCTCTTCCAAATCACAGGTCGACGTCGAGCTGAGCTTTCTGGGGAGGACATCTCAATGCGAGGAGCCCGAGAGTCCCACTTCCCCCGGAGCTGCAGCCCCGCTCGTCGCCGCAAATCCGGCGGGAGAATTAATCAGAAGAAGTCACCACCAGCAGGTGAACTCCTCCTCCTCCTCCTCCTCCTCCTCCTCCTCCTGATGAACAAAGTCTCGTATGATAACGTATGTACCGCATCATATTGCTGTCTATCTTTGGAGCTGTGGTGGTTCGCGAGGACGTCCGTTTTTCACGACGCGCCGCGGACGTGGTAGCCGGGCGGCGCCGTATACGGTGGACCGCCACTCTTGGCGAGGCGATTGGCGCGCGTAGCGACGTTGGTGCGGCATTTGTTGTTCGCCGTGCGGCGTGCTCGGGAACAGAGGTGATCCTCAGTCGCGACGTAGGCGCAGGGGCCCGGGGTGTCTACGCATTTCGTTTCGCCTCTCCCGCGCGAGAGAATGTCTGGTCGCTCCGAGCGCCCAAACGAGCCAGCGGTTCTCGGACGCACAATCACGCGAGGTCGTCGGCGCTCGAGGTCAGCGAGCACCCGACGGAGTCCCTCGTGGCCAGAATGCGCGCGGCGTTCGGCAAAGAATAACTTTTTTTTTTTTGTGGCGGGTTTGTCGTCGCAACACGAGCGCGGCGTGGACGAGATCATGCAGGGTCGTCGGAAGCCGGGCCGCGTTTTCTGGTAGACCGTCCGCTCCCCGAAGATGCCGAGGTAGCTCGTCGGGCCTTGCCGTCCTCGGAAAAAGTTGACGACCCTTTCCTGCTTGTCGAGGGCCGCGCCTTTGGGCGGCCGGCGGTCTAGCACGTCGTACGCACCCGGGCAGGCCCGCACGACCATGCCCGGGGAGACGCGGCCCGCACTATGCCGAATAATCGGTCTCGTCGTACCGTAGTCCTTTGCCAACGACGCCTCGTACAAAGCCTCGACCGACCGCGACTGCCACGTCCGCTCGCACAGCGTCGATGCGGCTTTAAGGGGATCGCGCGTCTTTCCGCTCGGCAAGAAGTAGTGCTTGAGTAAAGTCGGAGGGCACACCGTCCCTGGTATCTCGTAGCGCTCCGCCGGCGGGCCTTCCCTCGAGTCCCGCAAAAAGCTTCTCTCGTCGTACCGACTCCCCTTGCGGAAGGTCGGCCGACACTGCCGAAGCCGCTCTTCATCAAACTGCGACGCCAGGACGTAGCTCGCGACACCCGGGTCCTCGAAGGCTCTCGTTTCGGGCCGCAAGAGCCCGCGCTCAGCCGTCGACAGTATCATTTTCAACGCTTTCACAAAAAAAAAAAGATTCGTTTCGTCCTATAAAATGCTAAACTAATCTTAACTACTAATCGACAGATGTTTGTCTGTTTGTCTGTCTGTCTTTAAATGTCGACTGCTAAGAGGGGGGGGTGTGTGTGGGGAGCATGAAGGATGTGGGTGGGTTTGTGGGGTATGAGGGATGTGCCTGACGGGCGGAGATAAGTACGCGGAACCTAGTCGGGGTCATCGCCGAGGCGTGGGGCAGGCGAAGAGAGGACGGGCCCCGCCCGTAGGTCGTACGCATGCTGCCGCCGGACGTATGTGCGACGAAGGGTGACGTCCTGCTGGGATCGGGCGGCCTGGGCGGGGTTCCCCGAGGCGGCGACATGGGTGAGGGCGGTGAGGGCACAGCGAGCCCGGCCTAATGCGTTGGCGATCCCCCACTCACGGTAGATGCGGCGAGTTTGGGCCGCCTTTGCCTCTGTGAAGTTGGCGCAGCCGCTTGTCACCCAGGTTCGCGCAGCGATGCGCTCTGCGCATGTTTGGGCGAGAGCGTGGCACGCCGCGCTGGCCTCACCGAAGGCACCGAAGACGAGGCCGGCGACGGTGCCGTAGCTACGTAGCCGCTGTTCGACAGGGCCCAAGAAGCCAGGCGGTGGTGCTGTACCCGGCTGGGGGATGATGGCGTCGATGCCGCGGGCGTGAGCGAGGTATTCGGAGTGGACTTGCGCTGCGCGCCGATCGACAGGCGACGGGTGGGAGGGATGGAGGGCGTGGGCGGTGTACAACGAACCCCAAGCGAGGGTTTTGATGTCGTAGAGTTGCTCCTTGTTGTCCAGCGTGGTGAGGATGTCTGGGACGACTTGACGTCGGGCGAGATTGCCTCGGTACCGGCCGTAGAGGCGCGTGCGAATGGTAGGGGCGACGACGTCAGCAAAGATGCCGAAAACCTCGGACAGGGCTGGGATGCCGGCCTCTTTGACGCTGCCGTGGACGCAGTCGAGCTGGCCGTCATGCCAGGTGGTCCGCGCTCCTCCGCGGTTGACAAGGTTGGCCTGCGTGAGAAGCACCTTGCCGTGAGCGTCGAGAACGACGTCAGTGCCCAGAATGCGAGTGCCCACGAGGCCCGAACAAGCTGGAGAGGGGTAGCCAAAGTACTGGGCACACATCTCAGCCCTGTCTGTCTGTTTGTCTTTAAATGTCGACTGCTAAGAGGGGGGGTGCGTGTGGGGAGCATGAAGGATGTGGGTGGGTTTGTGGGGTATGAGGGATGTGCCTGACGGGCGGAGATAAGTACGCGGGACCTAGTCGGGGTCATCGCCGAGGCGTGGGGCAGGCGAAGAAAGGACGGGCCTGTCTGTTTGTCCCTCGATTTAGGGTAAGGATCAGGTAGGCGCGAGAGTAAGGATCAGGTAGGCGCGAGAGCCAGACAGTGATCCTCCAAGCCGTCTACGGCGACCTCGCAGACTATTTCCACGACCCGCGGCGGCTCTTTCAGCGCGCCATTCTCACGCCCCGTCGAAACGATGTTGTCGATGCTGACAACGCGCGCATGACCGCGGCCTTTTTTTTCCCGGAGACGAGGCGTCGGAGTTCTTTTCGGCTGACTAGGCTGGGTCGGAAGACGACGCCTCGCTCTTTACAGTAGAGTTTTCAACTCCCTGACAACCAACGGGATGCTGACTTTGATCGCGAGCTTAAGGTCTTCGAAACCTCGACCCGTCGCACGGCCACTGCAACGGTACCAGATACATGATCGATCGTGTCGTTGTCACCGGGGCTCCTCCAACCTGTATCCCTTAAGGCCCGCCTACGCCAAACGATCAACAAGAGCCAGGGCCAGACGCCCCGCGAGGTTGGCGTCCTTTTGCCCAAACCCGTCTTCTGCCACGTCCAGCTCTACGTGGCTCCCTGTCGATCGGCAACCCCGAGGATATCCTCTTCTGAGTCGACGACTCCACCCTACCCCACACGTGCTGCGCAATACCGATAAGCCCCCTCCCGGCGTCTACACGCGCACTATAGGTGAACTTACTGGGACCACGTGAACTTACTGGGGTTTGGGATTGGGACTAGGTGAACTGAGTGACCAGGTGAAACTGGGACCAGGTGAACAAACTGGGGTTTTTAGAGTAAAGGGTTTTTAGAGTAAACTCACAGGTTGGCGGCGCGTGCGGATCAAAGCAGCTTAGATTGGCGGAGGCGAGAGCGACGAGCTCAAAGGAGTTGGTGTGAGCTGGGTGAACTTACTAACCAGGTGAACTTATACGAAACTTACTGGGACCAGGTGAACTTACTGGGGTTAGAGATTGGGACTAGGTGAACTTACTGGCCTGCACTTGTAAATAAATAACCCTTGATTATTGATGGCGGTGATCATCACGTCTTCCGAGGAGGAGCTCGAGGTGCAGGTGTCGTGCCGCGGCGCGACCCTCGTGAGCGTCAAGTGGCGCGGCATCGAGGTGACCAAGCAGTTGCCGGAGCGCGAGGGTGAGTCGTACTACATGGCGTGCTGCGTCGGGCGGTGCGCCGGTCGAATCCGCAACGCCGCGTTCTCGGTTGGCGAGACGCGCTACGAGCTCGAGCCGAACAGCGGGCGGCATTTGCTTCACGGCGGCCATAGGGGCTGGTCTTTTCGGGACTGGGAGATCGTCGAGCGCGAGACTCGGCGCGTCTCGCTCCGGCTCGCCGTAGACGACGACGGTTTTCCGGGTCGCGCGGTCGCTGCCGTCACCTACGCAGTCGAGGGTGCGCGGCTCACGATGCGCTTCGAGTGCACGACCGACGCACCGTCGCCGGTGAGCATGACCAACCACGCGTACTTCAATCTCGGCGGCGACCTCGAGGACCACTATCTGCGCGTCTCGGGCGCGTCCAGATTCGTCGAGACCGACGATGATCTCGTCCCCACGGGCCATCTCAAGAGCTGCCCGGAAGATTTGGACTTCTCGGCGCCGAAGCGCCTCGTCGGGGACCTCGATCACTGCCTCGTCGTCGACGACGGCGCGATGATCAAAGCGTTTTTACGCGGACCTCGCGTTTCCATGCGGCTCGCGACGACCCAGCCGGGCCTCCAAGTGTATACTGCTAACTTTCTCCCGGGACTCCACAGGCGCACGGCCGTGTGCCTCGAGACCCAGCACCTCCCGGACTCGGTCAACCACCCCAATTTCCCCTCGTGGAATCTCGTGGACGCCGACCGACCGTACGATCACGCGACCACCATCGACTTTTTCGGCTGCTCTGAAGAAGGAGGAGGTGATCGATGATGAGGGCTCCGCTCTCTTTTGGCGCAGTTGCAATACACCAACCCCTTCTTGTATTGAATGAGCAGCCTGCGCCTTTTTTTTTTTAATAAGGGAGGAAGGAAGGAAGGAAGGAAATATATTCGCAAGCATCATCGTAGCGACTTCGGGTTACTACTTTTGCGCCCCGGACTACTATCTTCCACTTCCCGATCAGCACGCACCCCCTCCCTCGGGGTCGAATGCTCTATCATTGGCGTTCTTCGCAAGCGCATAACGAAGAAAATGGCTACGTTCTATCGCGCTGCCAGGATGAAGAGGTTTCTTCAGCGCTCTTAGTTAAGTTATTCCCGACACTCGGATCTTGGTGGTGCGAAAAAAATACTAATTAGAACGATTTAACTGCCGGTGAATGTGACGCAAATTGATGTGCACACAAACCCCCTTGATTTGATGCAAAGGGACCATGATGGGGTCTGAAGTCCCCGTGGGAGGTGGTCGGTGCCCAGCTGGGATCTTTGCCTGATGCGCACCAAGATGGTGACGCTCCCTCGCAGTTCCGCGCTTGCTTGCGTCGTCGACCCTCAAGCCGAGGGAGCGACGTGGTTTTGCCTTTCGCGACGACCACCCCAATCGTCTGACGCAACGTCAGACACGAGCTGCCATGCTTTATTTTATTTCTTTCTTTTCGACATTCCAGTCTTCTCACCAAGCTCGACATCGCTGGAATGAAGAATAGGATGGTGGATATTATATTCTGCCGGTCAGAAGTAGAAGCGAATTGTTAACCAACCAACCAATCGACCAACCTCCTTCGTCTTTTGTTTGCCGGAGATACGACGCGAACCTCCCTACGCTCACAGCAGAAAGCGCACGACAACGCAACCGGCGCAGAGGTCGACGCGTCCGCCTCAAGTGCCGGCGGAGCTAGGAGCCAGCCTACTTTATGTATGGATGGAAATTCTTGATGTTGGCGGCCGCGGCGGCGGCGGCGGTATATAGAATAGAGATAAGGATGGTTATACTACAAATTAAGACGCTGGCTGCGCGTCTGGTGCCACGAGGATCGTGTCGGCGTCCCCCCCCGTGAACGAGGTGAAGGAGGAGGTGGTGTTGGCTGCTTTGGAAGAGTGCATGAAGGGAGCGTTGTTATCGAGGTCCAACCTCGCGAAGACTTCCTGCATGACGTGGGGATAGGTGAGGTGGCCATTGACGAGGTCGGTAAGGTCGAGGTTTTCGAGGGTGGGGGCGTCGAGGACCTCCTGGGCGCCGGCGACGCCGGCGAAGGACCAGGCTTTCGAGCGGTAGACGAGGCGGAGCATCCAGTCGCGGCGGGAGAAGCCGTTGACGAGGCGTCCGGCGACGACGGTGCGCGCGCGGCGCCAACGCGTGGGTCGGGCGGCGACGGGTGCCCCGAGGAGTATTGCGTTTTCGACGACGCAGGCCGCGGGGCTGGGCTCGAGTTTGTCGTGGCTGTGCTGCTCGGCGCGCTTGGCGAGCTCGTCGAGGCAATGCATTACGACGCGCGCGCCGATCGAGTATCCGACGAGGGTGACGGGTCTGTGTCCCGGCGTGGCGAGTTGGTCGGCGAGCTTGAGGCCGGCGGCCTTGGAGCGGTGGATGGCGATCGCCCAGGGGTCGTCGAGGGCGTTGGCGTATTCGAGGAGCGCGAGGGGGAGGCTGGCCGCGCCGAGGGCCGATCGCCGGAGGAGCTCGTCGATGAGGCCGCGGGCCGCGCGATGCTGGGCCTCGATCTTAATGCTCGTCTCGCGCATCGTCTGGTAGAGCCGCTGGAGCGAGGCCTGCTCCCAGACGACGAAGCTCGCCGAGCCGTGGGGCGCGTGATCGTCCCACCAGTCGTACTCGTCCTCGGGGGGCTCGACGAGCTCGTAGTCGTCCTCTTTAACGAGGTCGCCGGTCGCGCGACACGCGAGCCGCGGTCTGTGGCCGCCCCAGGCGTCGGCCGGGTCCCGGTCGGGCTGCGAGAAGCCAGGTACGAGGACGAACGACGCGACGCCCCGCGGCGGCGCGCGGAGCGGCACGAGGGCGAAGTCGCCGTCCGGTGCGAACCTGCGCCTCGCCTTGAACCCCGAGACCCCGGCGCCTACGACCCCAAAGACTCCCGTGATGCACGAGGCGAGCCCGTCCGCGCCGAGCGAGACCGTCGCGGCGATCGACGCCGCGAGCGACGGCGCGGCGACCCCGCCAGACAGCGCGAGGATAGCGCCGCCCCCAACCGCCGCGAGCGAGACGCGCATCCACGGCACCCGTCGCCGCTCGTCGACCTCGTCGACGCGCGGGTGTTCGACGGGCTCGCCGTCGTCGTCGTCGTCGCCCCGCGACGACGACCGCGCCTCCAGCTCGGCTTGGCCGACGGTCGTCCGCCAACTCAGGTGGCTCGCGGCGAGCACCGACTTGAGCACGGCGCGCGCGGGGGCGTCGTAGTACCCTCCGGCGATCGCCAGTTGCGCGACGCGTCGCGTCAACCGAGCGACCTCGGCTCGCTCCGAGTCCTCCAGACGACCAGCCTTGTCGCGCAGCGCGCGATCCGGCGTGCACAGCACCACAAAGTCCTCGTCGGGACCGCGCTCCCCAATGGCAGCCACGCGCTGCGCGGCCGACGCGCACCGCCGGACGCACTCCTCCGACGCGCCGCACGCGATGGCTGCGCGACGAAGAAACGTCGCGCACCAGCTCCAACGCCCCGGACAGCTCCCGCACCGCTCCATGTACGCCGCGAGCGACCACGCGACCAAGCCCACGGCGATCTCCGCCGTCACCTCGGACGACGACGACCTTGAATCGTCCTTCATCGCCTCACACCCGACCGATGACGAACAACCACATTGTCGTTTGGGTATTTCATCATTCCGTTCGAGACTTGGGGACGTTGTTGACTACGGTCCCTTCCTGGGGTCCTCCTAATAAGAAGTGTCGAGAGGGTCGTCGATGTGGCTCAGGTAATCTGTATCGGCCTTTGGATTATATACTCCGTCCTTCTCTGGAACGCAACCATACCTATCATTCTTCATCGGGATGGTTGTTGTGGTGAACATAAACTCTACCTGCCGTCTGCAACCCCCCAGTACCACACAGTGTATTTATTATTGATTCTCGCGACCTCACGCTCAAATACCACGCGGGCCTCCTCCAACGCCCCTTCCGCGCAGTATCGCCCTGCTACCCCCCCCCCCCCGTGGGCACTCCTACGAAGTCGACGGGCGACCGAATCCCATATCCAATGTGACGCGGAGGTGCGGCGACACGATCGCGCTTGGTTCTTTCCGCGGCGGTCCGATCAAAGCCGATGCGCTGGTACCCATCCGTATAAGGTAGGTGGTCGCGGAAAATGTGGAGGGGTCTAGCTTTCCACGAGAATGCCATCGACGCCTCGACGATGCCAGCTTTCGGCTCGTGGCTTTAAGACATAATGCGCACGACAGCAACTGTGGCAGTAACGCCCATTCCCCGACTTGCCTGCCTGCCACATGACTCACCCTGGTTGTTGCCCTGGTACTGACCTTGCGAATATGGGGGGGGGTGTCATCTTGACACCCTCACCTGCGCTTCCACTGAATTCAATGAACCGGGCATTTGTATTGCTTTCTTGCTGTCTTCTTGATATTACCCTCTTTTGATTGTCCGATTTCGTGATGGCGTGAGGTATTGCCCTGAGATCGGGCGTGTGGTGGTTTCACTCGCGGTTCGGGTTGGGAGGAAGGGTTGTTGAGGCCCCCGGTCCGGCCAGGAGGGGCGGGTATCTGAGAAAACCACTACACAACAGGAAGATGCTATCGGTCACGTGGGACGCACAAATAAAATTCAATTTGTGTACGGTATATTTATTTAGAGATGACCTTCACAGGCGAAGTCGTCCGCCCGAGAACCACCACGAGTGGCCTGCCTGTTCGCGCTATATTATCACGCGAGTGATGACATCGTCCACCCGGATGATGTCAATTCGAAGACGCTCACATGTGGCCAGCTTCGGGGCGTCGTTGATGCTGGCGTCTGGCGCAAACAAAATCTTTCCGAGGTCAATTCAGCATCTTGTACTACGGTTCTACATCCTTACTACTAATCGACAGATGTTTGTCTGCCTGTCTGTCTGTCTGTCTGTCTGTCTGTCTGTTTGTTTGTCTTTGAATGTCGACTGCTAAGAGGGGGTATGTGTGGGGTGTTGTTTGTCTTTTAAATGGCGACTGCTTAGAGGTTGTTTGTCTTTAAATGTCGACTGCTAAGAGGGGTGTGTGTGCGGGGAGCACGAAGGATGTGGGTGGGTTTGTGGGGTATGAGGGATGTGTTTGTCCCTCGATTTAGGGTAAGGATCAGGTAGGCCCGCGCTACGACGACCTCGCAGACTGTTTCCACGACCCGCGGCGGCTCTTTCAGCGCGCCATTCTCACGCCCCGTCGAAACGATGTTGTCGATGCTGACAACGCGCGCGTGACCGCGGCCTTTTTTTCCCGGAGACGAGGCGTCGGAGTTCTTTTCGGCCGACTAGGTTGGGTCGGAAGACGACGCCTCGCTCTTAACAGTCGAGTTTTGAACTCCCTGACAACCAACGGCATGCTGACTTTGATCGCGAGCTTAAAGTCTTCGCAACCTCGACCCGTCGCACGGCCACTGCGACGGTACCAGATACATGATCGATCGTGTTGTGTCACCGAGGCTCCTCCAACCTGTATCCCTTAAGGCCCGCCGACGCCAAACGATCAACAAGAGCCTGGGCCAGACGCCCCGCGAGGTCGGCGTCCTCTCGCCCAAGCCCGTCTTCTGCCACGTCCAGCTCTACGTGGCTCTCTGTCGATCGGCAACCCCGAGGATATGCTCTTCTGAGTCGACGACTCCACCCTACCCCACACGTGCTGCGCAATACCGATAAGCCCCCTCCCGGCGTCTACACGCGCACTATAGGTTAACTTACTGGGACCAGGTGAACTTACTGGAACCAGGTGAACTTACTGGGGTTAGAGATTGGGACTAGGTGAACTTAGTGACCAGGTGAACTTACTGAGACCAAATGTGAACTTACTGGGGCTTTTAGAGTAAACTCAAAGCTTAGCGGCGTGTGCGGATCAAAGCAGCTTAGATTGGCGGGGGTGAGCGCGACGAGCTCGAAGGCGAGTGGGGTGAGTGGGTGCGGGTTACGTCGAACTTACTGGGGTTAGAGATTGGGTTTACGCCGAATTTACTGGGGTTAGAGATTGGGACTAGGTGAACTTACTGGGACCAGGTGAACTTACTAGGGTTAGAGATTGGGACTAGGTGAACTTACTGGCCTGCACTTGTTTCCCCCTTAACCCTAGACCATTCAAGGATCTCTGAGATTTTCGTACGACACCCGCCCGTCTCGTTTCCCCGAGCCCCCATCATCACACTCTTCACGTACCTACCTCTTTGTTACCCCCCGACCGAAGGCCAAGCGAGCGCTTCATTGTGCCTACATGCTTGTGGTCGTGGCGCGGTTGCCTGGTGCACCTCCGCCGCAACGAGAATCCACGCAGAAAGCTTCACAATCAACACTAGGCTGCTCACAGGCTGGTCGCTTCCTGATATGCGGAAGCTGCAGCTTCAGAAGGAGCACGTGGCGATGGAGCGCGTGAAATGGGTCGTGGTGACTTGGCTCGCACACTGGTACATATGGGCCGCAAGTGTGCGGAGAGCATTGCTCCTACCAGAGGGCAGTGCCTTTCGGATCGCGCCAGGCGGGCCTAGCGCGGGCGCGGGTTTTCGTCACGACGTTTTTTTTGTGGCGTTTTGGGTGATGTCTTGCCTGAGCCGTGGCATCAATGATCTCCTGATAAATTCTCCAGGCGTGCTTGATTTTGTCGGCCGCGTGACCCTCGGCCGAGCCAGTTAGCGGCGCCGATGGTAACGGGCTCTGCTCTTGGTGCTGCTGCTGCTGCTGCTTTGGCTCGCCATCGGACTGTTTCGGCGGCGCGTTCTTGCTCAAAGCTGCCGTGACCTGGCGCTGGAACTCATTGGCAGCTCTCTCGTTACGATTGATTTCGCCTGGGAAGGGCGAAGAGCCATCAAGCAATTCTCGGGATAGTACTCACGTTCGAGGGCCTCCGCCATGGCGTCGAGTTCGTTCAGGCGTCTGCCAATATGATCCTTGGGCGTGACACTGCGCGAAATGGAGTAGCGTCACACTGGTACGATCCAAATCAATAACGCACACGCGCTCAGGCTGCTGCTCGTCCGCGCGTTCAGGGGACTCGTCAAGTCGCTGCTCGAACTCGGGAGGTGGACTTAACGTGAGGTCGATCACATGCATGAACTTTTTGCGCGTCGTTGCGGTATTTGCATCGAACTCAAGGCCCTCGAGGTCAACCGAGTCTTCAAGCCCACCCTCCTCGTGCGCTACCAGGGCCCGAAGCGTGGAAGCCGCTCGCTCCTGGCGAGCCAGCATCTCAGTTGCACGTAGTCGTCGCTGCGTCGTAGCGAGTTTGACGACGCCAGTCGCCAGCGTCGTCTCGTCAACCTGGCACGCCGCGCTTGTGCGAAGCACGGCTTCGTCGGCTTTGTTGTCGTTGTTGTTGTTGTTGTTGCTATTATTGCTGTTGATCTTTTCGCTGTTGTTGACCTCTATAAGGCCCTCGCGCGAGTCGTAGCACACGACATCTTCTTCTTCACGCACCGGCAGCGGCGGAGGAGTCAAATTCGCCACTGCGGCCTCGAAACGCAGGCGTTGCAGCTGGCACGAAGTTTGCAGCTCGGTGTCCTCGGGCTTGATGACTTGGACGGCCATCCGTCGCGGGCTTTCTGTAGGGCGCGGTCGATGAGCATCCATGTCGCCGTGGCGTTTGGCGAGCTCAAGCATGCGTTGCGCCTCGGCGATCCGATCGTGCGTCGGCTTTTCGTCGTCGTCGTTGACATCCGTGAATGCTGACTTAGCCGCCGAGAGCATGAAATCCGTCGAAGCCGCCTCGACCGACGCACGCAAGAGCGGCGAGAGCGTGTGGTCGTCTCCGCTTTCTGCCGGTGTTACGTCTCTTGATTTTACACCTGGCAGCTGCCGAAGCCACGGTATTATTTTGTCGCAACGAGGCGAGCTCCACGAACCTCCCGAGTCATTGCTCGACCGCCTGCAGAAAAAAAAAATACTCAAAACGTGCATCAAAACAACGCGCGCACGTAGTATCGGTCGCCGTCGGCAGCTCGGCGAGCACCTCCTGGATGGAGTCATTCCTTTGCGCGCCAAGCAATAATGCCCCGCTGTGCGTGTTAGCCGCTAGCCTTGACCTGCCCAGGAAGGCATCAAGAGCCGCGTCGGCCTCGCCAGGCCGCGCCGTCTCGTAACGCGGCCGTCTTTCGCGCCGCCTCGCCGAGAGCGCCGCATGACGCTCCGCGTACGCTCGCGTCCAGCGATTGTTGCCGCCCGTCTCTTGCAGGAGCGTGAGGTTGATGCTCGGAAGATCGTCGACGCTCGGCTCCTCCGTTTCGCTTGTGGCGAGGGACAACGAGTCATCTTCAGTTGGAGGCGACTCCATTGGGGACGCATCGTCTCCCGTCATCGCCCCCATCTGGTTCCTGGCTTCGCTCCTCGCGAGAGCCAAAGTGCGAGAGCCAAAAATGGGTTAACTGACAACCTAATTCTAAAACATCACATCCAATGATTTCGATACATACCAGTCAGGATCTTTGTGTAGTTTTATTTTTCGAAAAAGTGAAGAACAAGGCCAGGAACTTTTCGAGATTGCTTTGGAGCTTTCCTAGTTATCTTTTGAACCTCTAGTAGTCCTGGGGCAGCTTCAACTAACTAACTAAAGTAACTAACGCGAGGCCAGCTTCGAACCAGCCCAATGCCTCGGCGGCTTCACGTATGACGTGATAACCGCCTAAACGTCATATTTGTGCCCTTCGCCGGAAATGTCATGAAGCCACGACCAGCTCAAAATAACGGCGCGAGTAATCGTTCCCCGCCGACAATGCTGTTCGAGTCCAAATTCCGCTTTCTCCGGTTCGATCCAAAGACTGCGCTTTCGCCAAACTGCGCATGCTCCCTAAGATGGTTCATTAGACGCGCCTCAGAGTAACGCGGAGCACGACAGGTAGAAATGTCCGCACGAAGATCAGACTTATTCTTAGTAACACGGGCCGTGTTACACGGCGCAGCGGATCTCTTTTTCTCGTGTTTAGGTTTCTAGGAATGGCGCTGTGTCAAAGGGTTTTTAAAGCCTAATAAAGGTCGACTGCTAAGAGGGGGGGTGCTTGTGGGTGCTTGAAAGTTTTGGTGCGTTGTGTGGGAAGGGTCTCTAAAGGTCGGCTGCTAAGAGGAGAGGATGCGCGTGGGTGCTTGAAGGTCGAAGGGATCAGAAGATAAAGTAGATGACCTACGCTCGTCAAAGGAAGGCCTATGCGGCAACAGCTACCAAGTACATTTTTATTGTTAGCAACTCCCAGGCTCAGAGAGCCAGAATGGATGATCGCTCAAAGGAAGAGAAACACAAAAGAAGAGAATACCACTGACGACCGCAGGGGGGGGCGACGGAGAAAGCAAAAAGGAAAGTGGCAAAGCAGACGGGAGATACCCGGAAGAGGCGGTAACGCAGTGAGAGGCGTGGTGAGAGCAACAAAAAGAGCGCATGGTGGGCTGAGGCGCAAGAGAGGCGTAGAACGGAGGGGGTAGCAAAATCAGCGCAGAGTACGTAGATCGGAAAGGGGCCAGAACGAGTGTTTGGGGTAGAGAGTTGGGACTGGTTCAGAGGCAGGGCCGCCGAGACCGCCGTCACCGCTAATACCACCCATGTTATGAGGCAATCCAAGTCCGCCGCTTGTACTCAGGCGGAAGAGTGATCCCGCTCAGAGCAGGCTGAACGCATGTGGTGGAAAGAGGGAAGAGAACCCAATGCACTGAAATGGAGAAATGGGGAAATGGGAAAATGGAGAAACGGAGAAGGAGATTGGGCGATGCAAGGAGGCCGATTGTACGAAGGCGGGAGTGAAATCCCGCTCAGCCCAAGTTGTGGAAACAGAACTTGAAGCCAAGACGCAAACCCATGTTCCAACGAGGGAGACGCGTCCAGCGAAGCCCAAACCGCAAACGGCTAGGTACGACTGGCACGATGACGGGCACAGCGGCACACGAAACACGGTGTGACTTGACTCAACAGCCGCGAAGTCCCGCAGGGTCGGAGCTCCCAATTATTTTTGTTGTTTGCTACTCCTAGGCTCGAAGAGCCATCATAATAATTATGGTTATTAGTAACTCCTAGGCTCAAAGAGCCAGAATGGATGATCGCTCAAAGGAAGCGAAACACAACAGGGGAGAACAAAACAACCCACAGGACGGCGATGGAGAAAGCAAAGAGGCAGAGCAGACGGTAGAAGCCAGGGAGACGCGGAGACGCAGTGAGATGCAACAAAAAGAGCGCATGTTGGGATGGGGCACAGAAGAGGTTTAGAAAGGAGGGGGCAGCAAAACGAGCGCATGGTGGGAGGAGGCGCATGGAAGTACTATTGTGGTTTGCAACTCACAAGCTCAATGAGCCAAAATGGATGAGCGCAGAAGGGGCTATGGACTTCTCGTTCTTGGTGCGCATCGAATGAGGTAGTGGGAAGGCTGGCTCCGCTCGAGATTCATCTGCTGGGTCGCGCGCCTTCAGCACGATTGCAGGATTGAGTGTGCACTGCAGTGTACTGTCGCGTGCTGAGCTTTGATGTGCGCCGCCGGCCGGACCTCTCGTGGTCAGAACAACAAGTCTGCGTCGACCGAAGGCCGCGCAGATGGGGATTGATTCTAAGGCCCGAAGTTTATTTTGAGAAAAATACAGTCCTGTAATGAATATTTTTTAGGCGCTACGAGCGCTGGCGCGCTCATTTATAAGCCCGTCGCCCTGACGCGCTCATTTATAAGTCCGTCACCATAGTGGACTGTCGAAGGAGGGTTTAAAAATATATGCTCGCCCCCGGTAGAAACGAAACTGGTAAAGAAACCTAATAAGAAGAGCGAGGTTGATCGGCTTCGCGAACGAACTAGCAAACTAGATCGGCTGAGGTGATGGCGCGGGTGCAGCTAAGCGCGGCCTCTTGTGACAACGCGCGACGCCGGCGCTGTCGTTGGAGTTTGTTTTCCGCGTCGTCTTCGACGCGCGGCGAGTCGAAGCGATGGGATTGTTGAGGAGGTCATTCCAGCGCGTGCGAAGGGCGGCCCATTCGAAGCGCGTGATTACCCTGGAGACGACATTATCGAAGAGCGAAGCGCCGTCAAAAGTCGCGCAGGCTTGGCGCGCGGCGTCTTGGTCGGCGTACTCGACGAAAGCAAAGGGCCGATATTGGTCGCCGCGCTTGGGGATGCGCACGAGGTCGACCTTGCCGACGCGCTCGAAGACGGCGCGCACGGCGTCGAGGTTGGCGTTCCCAATGGGCTCGACGTAGACGGTTCGGAAGCCCAAGGTCGAGTCCTCGACGGCGACCGGGGTTCGGCGTCGAATTTTCCCGTCGGCGACCTCGACGAGCGTCGAGCCGGCGAGGCAGCGCGTTGCAGCGTCGATCGCGTTGTCTTCGGAGACCACGAGGTCCGCTGCCCGGCGGAACCGCAGGATATCGGTGAGGTTGCACCATCCTGTCAGGTCTTCTTCGTCGCCGACGAGGGAGCGCATGTGGGCGTCCTGCCTCAAGTTGGCGTCCGAGAAGTAGAACTCGATCTGCGCCCGGAGACGCGCCTCCATCGCTAACCCTACCACTGCTCGACGCTCTCACCCCCGCCAATCTAATAAGCTGCTTTCATCAGCGCGCGTTCGCTAACCTTTGAGTTTACTCCTAAACCCTACCACATCCGAAACTTAGCACGATGTGGCGGCGTCTCGCGAGTCGGTCGGTCGGTGCGTGCCTGGCCGCGGCGGCGCCAGTTCCGTGTCAACGACGGAGCGGGTGCGAGGGAGATGTGGCCGTTGGGATCGACCTCGGTACGACGTTCTCGTGCGTTGGGATCTGGACCGGCGAACGCGTCGAGATCATCGAAAATCAGGAGGGGCAGCGTACGACCCCGAGCTACGTGGCGTTTGGGGCCAAGGGGGAGCGGCTGGTCGGGGAGGCGGCCAAGGCACAGGCGGCGCGGAACGCCAAGGGCACAGTGTACGACGCGAAGCGCCTCATAGGGCGCAAGTGGGACGACGCGGTCGTGCGCGCCGACGCCAAGCTGTGGCCGTTCGAGGTGGTCAAAGGGGAGAGCGGGAAGGCGATGATCTCGGCGACGGCGCCCGACGGCAAGAAGACGGTCTCGCACCCCGAAGAGATCTCGGCGCTGGTGTTGGGCAAGCTCAAGCGCGCGGCCGAGGCGAAACTCGCGCGTCCTGTGACCAAGGCGGTAGTCACGGTCCCCGCGTACTTCAACGACGCGCAGCGCCAGGCGACCAAGGACGCGGGGACCATCGCGGGCCTGGAGGTGTTGCGGATCATCAACGAGCCGACGGCGGCCGCGCTGGCCTACGGCCTCGGCGACGGCGTCGCCGAAAACGACATGCGCAGAGTCCTCGTCTACGACATGGGCGGCGGGACCTTCGACGTGACCTTGCTGGAGATGGAGCAGGGCGTGCTCGAAGTCAAGGCGACGGCCGGCGACACTCACCTCGGCGGCGAGGACTTCACCAACGAACTCGTCAAACACTGCGAGAAGGACTTGGAGGGAGGAAAGCGCCTCGACGCGCGCGCGAAGCGACGGCTCTTCCAGCAGTGCGACCGCGCCAAGCGCGAGCTCTCGAGCTCCCAGGCGACGACCATCGAGGTCGAGGCGATGGTCGACGGCGAGGACTACTCCAAGGCCGTCACTCGCGCGATGTTCGAGCGCCTCAACGACGACAAGTTCCGGCGCTCTCTCAAGTCGGTCGACCGCGTTCTCAATGATGCCAAGGTCGACAAGACCCAGGTCGACGAGATCGTCCTGGTGGGCGGCTCGACGCGCATCCCGCGCGTGCGCCAGATGCTCCGCGACTACTTCAACCGCGACAAGCTCAACGAGTCGATCAACGCCGACGAGGCGGTAGCGTACGGCGCCGCCGTGCAGGCGGCCGCGCTCACGGGGGCGCGGTCGTCCCTCGTCTTGCTCGACGTTACGCCTCTCAGTCTGGGCATCGAGACAGCCGGGGGCGTCATGACGCGCGTGGTCGAGCGCAACACCACCATCCCGGCGCGCCGCGAGCAGGTCTTCACGACTCACGCCGACAACCAGCCCGCCGTCGACGTCAAGGTCTTCGAGGGCGAACGCGCGCTGACCAGAGACAACCGCTTGCTCGGAAGCTTCGTCCTCGACGGCATCCCGCCTGCGCGACGCGGCGTCCCGAGGGTCGCCGTGTCCTTTGACCTCGACGCCAACGGCATCCTCTCCGTCTCCGCGACCGACCAGGCGACGCATAAGTCCAAGCAAGTCACCATCAAGAAGGAGGGCTTGAGCAACCAGGCCGACGTCGAGAAACTAATCAAGGACGCCAAGGAGTACGAGCAGGCCGACAAGACTGCCCTCGATCGAATCAACGCCAGGAATCACGCTGAAGCTTCCGCTTACGCCGCGCGACAGACGGCAGAGACAGTCTTTCCCGACGCGCCTTCCGACAAGCAGACCGTGGACGCCGCGTCTAGCGATCTCCTCGATTGGCTCGACAACAACCCCGAAGCCACCCTTGACGATATCCAAGCCCGAACACAAAAGTTCGAGGCCGCCGTCCATCCCCTCATTCAGCGTGCTTACGAGCGCGCCCAGCCTCCTCCGGGTGACCAAGGAAGACCAGCATCGAGCAAAAGCGGCGACGACAACCGCGTCGACGACGACGATAAGTTCTTCGACGGAGACCGGGGGTGATGAAGATTCCCGGCACCTCGCGTCTCTTGCCGCGTGCTCGTGCTATTCTATTTAAGGGGTGCACTCGATGAATGAGTTCGTCGAGGTGTGATGGTGCACGCCTCTCACAAGAATTGCATGTCGGTTTGGGGGTCGCGTGGGTACGCAACCCAGCTTCCACGCTTTGTTTTTATTGTTGCTGTTGTCGTCGTCGTCATGGTGGTTTGTTACCTTACCTTGGCTCATCGTCTTTTTTTTGATGGGGCTGGCTTTGATATCGCGCCTTCGTGCATAAATATGAGCTGGAGGGTGTCGGCCCTTTACTTTTCCGGAGTCACTTTCTTGTAGGGCCGTGCTGTCAACCCTTCGTGGTGCACTTCAATGCCGGCGACGTTCCACGTAGCGCCATTAGAGCCATCGGAGACCGTTTTGCTTTCGTTCCTGACCGCACGTGTCGATGTTCTCGCCGCCCTGGTACTTCTGAGTCGCTTTGCCATCATTTGGCAACGTTCCCTACTTTGGCGACGGGGCGATAGGGGGCCACTTTGCATTATCTCGCACTTTCGAGCACGGCCTTGCGGAACTGGACGCCATCGCCTATCTCTGCTCTCCAGACTTCCCATATGCTACGGACGCGATGTCCCTCTGCTCTCCCACTTACCAATGACACTGAAGCCGCTTTTTAAAAACAGCTTTTCGTACGCGGTCGGTTGCTGGCGAATACTGTCGCCGTCCTTGTCGATTGATTGTGCCGTGGGTGCTGGTAGGTGTGATTTTCTTGTGTTCTCACGACATTCGGCCACTTAGCACGGATCAAGTTCTGGCGGCCTGCTTGGGATGTATGGCACCTTGGCGCCACCGTTTATAGCGCTGTCTAATTACCCCGTGCTTCTGTCTTGGTCGACATCCGTATCTCCTGCTCTTACGCCGATCTGCTCCTTCGCGGACCTCTACGCTCTTCTTGTGTCGCTCTTTTTGGCCTGCAAGGAATTAAGCAGAAACAAAAGAGAAGGCATAAGCGGAAACGGGAGAAAAGAAAAAGGAAAAGGTATAAGCAAAAGAAGCCTCGGTGGTCTTCTCATGATTCTTTGTCTTCACTTTGCGATCATCCATTCTGGCGTTCTTTGAGCCTGGGATTTTACTACCGTAATCATCGTTGATCTGTTCTTTCGCTGGCATTGGTGCCGCCCCTTTTTCGCTTGCACTTTTCCTCTCTATTTTCCCCTATATGTTCGCTTCATCTGCCTATCTGCCTGTTCTATTTTCTTCTTTCCTATTTCTTCCTTCGCCTTCCTCGCACATTCTCTGTTCATCTCCTGTTGCCGCTTCTGCCGTATTATCCTTCTCTCCCTTCTCGCCTTCCTCAATATTCTTATGACAATAATGGTCTTTTCAATTTTTCTTTTCTGGCGATCCTCCTACCACGAATTCACAAACCAGCTAACTCAAGGTCAGCCTATGGCATGGGGCGTAGGCTAATCCCAGCGCCGCGGCGCGTGGGTTCAGAGTCACCGGGCGTTCATACGAGAGGGGTAGGAAGGAGGGTGGTGTGCTTGCTGATGGTCTGTCGCCAGTTTTCATGTTTTTGAGCAAGAGAGTACCAGATTTTGGTGTGTGGAATACGCGGAGTGAGACCCCGGCCGTGCGTGAACTGCGGGGACCCGCGGGGGCGTTTGTCAAGAGGCGCACCAGGAGGAGGGTATCTCCGGAGGGAAGCAGCTCCAGGGGACGTGGGCAAACATAACCTGCTCCGCGGAGTTTTCCTCGAGAAATGTAGGTATCGATACTCCCCAGGCCAAGGCGTGGAAGGAGGTAGAGGTTTTTTATATGATGTTTCCAGGTCTGGCACAGACATGTAGCGCGGTACATCTCGCGTGCACGTTGTGCGCGAAAGCATCATAGACGGTTGTAGACAACCTCGGTTAGGCACCATGAATCCGCACCGAGAGGAGGATGCCGAGGATGAGACCGACGTGGATACTTCGCTTGGGTCGAGCAGCGACGTATTTCGAGGCAAAAACGTAATGACGGAGCGCACAAAATGTTTTCTGCCGCCTTCTTCAAACGAGGATCCTCAGAACTTTGATGAACGATGTGTGTTTTTTCGAGATACAACTGGGAGAGTGGGATACTTGCCTTCTAGGTAATTTGCTGAAGAAAGGTAGCCTTTTGCTGCCAGGTTCTTATCGCGGCGTGATGATATTCGAGGTCGCGCGGAAGATCGCTCTATCATCGTATACGTGCGTCTCAGTTTCATAAGTGCTTAGTTAGAACACGGACGCAGTGCGGCTTTAGGTCGGAACGGGGGACTGCCGATGCGACCTTCAGCCTGAAGATGGCGTTGAAGAAGCGCTGTGCGCATTTCATGGAGACCTGGGTTCTATTCCTTGATTTCGTCAAGGCTTTCGACAGGGTCCCGCGGGAACTACTATGGCAAGTGCTATCGAAGTTCTGCGTTCCAGCGAAACTCGTGTGCCTCATCATAGCGCTCCATAGTATATGAGTGCGGTTCTCCGTCTCCGGCGCTACCACTTCGATCGACTCAGTCATCGGCGTTAACGTCCTAGGTCCGGTTCTTCCCGTTCTATACACGGCGGCCTTGACCATCTCATGGCGACGACGTGAAGGTCGGGAACCAGTATGCGTCTTCAAGACGAAGCAAGCCGGTGTACTTACTGGAGGTCGCTACGGCGCGAAACGCGGCACGGAGGAAGTCTCACTCGAAGAGTCAGCGTATGCAGATGATGCGGCGTTCCCGTTCCCCGACCGTCGTGTTGTGAATGAGGAGACGCCCCGTCTCATCAGGCTCTTTGCTAAATAGGGTGTCGGAGTCCACACGGGTGACTGCCAAGCAGGGGGAGAGTCGAGATCTCAGTTGCTTTTTGTTTGTTGCCAAGCCAGACTTGGTCTACTATGACCCGGCAAACCTAAGATGTGTCGACCTCTCCGGCTTAAACGTAGGTGACCGTCGTCATATCCCCATGGTGGCGACATTCAGATACCTGGGCTCGGTACTCTCTTCGCAACAGTAGTGACTCTAGTGCGTTGACTCTCCGCGAAGCCGCATCTGGATTCGGACGATGCACTTGATCGCTCGGTAATCACAATCGGCAATGCTCTCAGTGACGCCAACATCCAAAATACGACCCACCTTGTGGCGGTTCACGACGGTGTGATCGAGTTGGTCGGGTATATAAGAACGACGATGTATCTATGTCCCATGGGTGAGTTTCGCGAAGGAGGTGCCAGCTGCTGCTAGTCACCTCGTAACGTGAGAGGTGTACATCCGTTGACCCGCGTCATTCACGTGCCGGGCCCCATGTGGACCACATACGTGTCTACACACACCCCCCCCTCTTAGCAGTCGACATTTAAAGACATACGTGTCTATCATCCAAATCAGCCCGAACGCCAATGATGGGATTCCAAAACATCCCCACAATAAGAGTGTCGTGGCCCGTTCATTTGTAGAACGGTGTCCCAATCATCTTTGGAAGATGCCCTCGCCTCAGCAGAGGCATTACCGACAGGTGCATAGACACTGAGGAGGACGAGCCCGACATTACGACCTTTCGCATCTTCCGTGACACGTCGTAACGCCATGACGCGTGCCGAGGACCGAAGAAGGTTTTCACCATTGGCTCGCCATGCTCTCGCCGCCGAAAAGTTGAGAGCCACGACCACGCATTGTTGGCCTCGGTAGATTTTTTCTTCTTCAGGAAGGCCCGTGCAAACCATTGTGAGTCCGTCCTCTTCCTCCAACGACTGATTCCCCGCAACACAAGTTTCCTGTTAGATGCCCGCATAAATGCACCGCCTTCGCATATTCGTTACCAACTCTTCTATCTTCGCCTTGTTTCTTGACACCGCGGACATTCTGACTCACTATCAACTTCGTCGTCAACTTACTTCTGCGCACCCCGGCCCCTGGGAGGACCGATGCCCTCGCAAGGCGCGGGTTTGGAAGGCACCGTCCTCCATCGCGACCATAACGGGGCGAGAAGGGTCCTTGTAAAGAAGTAAACTCAAAGGTTAAAGGCAGCGCGGGCGTGGAATGGGGGAGCAGTGTAGCGGCAAAATAGGGTTGGCTTCTCCGGATCTGCTTAATTCGCTACTAACGGACTTGCTGTCACAGGCTCTCCCTGTTTTGAGGTTAGACGCCGCCATCGGTGTTCGATTTCAGTATAGCGGAATGTATTATGATCATGTCCTCCACCATCTCTAGCGAAAAAAACACCAGCTCTAGCGATCAAAACTGGTTGGCTTCTCCGAATCTGCCTAATTCATCTGCCTAATTTCACATTTTCCCTCGCTACATAAGGGCTTACTGTCACGGGCAGCTCAGAGCGGTCGATCAGATCTTCGAGCTTCGAGCGTAAAGGAAAGCGGAGTAAGCATATGACTCGCGTATTTCCGGAAAAGTGAACAGCCTACCTGGAGTTTTCCGGAAGATTCCAGTTTTTTCATGGTCCGTGGAAGTTTCTTGAAGCTGGAGAGGAGATTTTCGGCCACCTGGCGGACTGAGCCCAAAGTGGCTAAAACGCTAAATAGAGACACGTGGGTGTCCACTGAGGTGTCTGCGACCGCCACCAGCGCGGGGAGTGCGGTGGTGTGAACACGCAATGCGTTCAGTGGTTTTAAGAACGTCTTTATAAAGGTCAACTGGTAAGAGGGGGGGGGGGGGTGCGAACGTGAGCATGCGGTTGCCTCGGCGGATTGTTTGAGTGTTGCGTTTAACTTCGATTGCAATGCTAGCAGCGTTTCAGTCGCAACGCTTGAGGCTTTGAGAGCTTCGAGAGCTTCGAACCTCAGTCGTCGATGCGGCGGCGCTGGCGAGGAGTCTCGACGACGTCGGCACCAGCTAGGATAAGCGGCCGGCGGGAAGAGGCAGCAGAGGCAGAGGGGAGTGTTCTTCAGATAGCACCAGCAACCAGCCTTAACAGTCGGAGTTCGACTGTCGTCCACATAGTTTTCGAGCCTCCGCTGAAAAGGCTTGTTGTTGTCCCACTGAACGACGTAGTTGTAGACCCGAGCCCACGGCTTGAACTTGACCACCCTCCCAACCACCACAGATGGCTCTCAAAGGTCGCCGTCGAGGTGTCCAAGCAGCAAAGTAGAACGTAGAGCGGGATCTTTTCGTCCTCGCGGAAAAAGGAAGCCGGCTTGTTGTCAACAAACGAGAAGCCAGGAGGAACTTCAAACTCATCGAAGTAGACCGCACCACCTTGCTCTTCTTCTCTCCCGTCATCGTCGTCTTCCAAATCAAGATCTTCGTCGTCCTTGCCGCCATTGTCGGCATCGTGGCTCTCACCCGGCAGATAGTCCCCGATGTTCGCGCGTTGAAACTCTAGACCACGATGGGTCCGCCTTGAGCGTCAGCTTTGTCTTGACGTTGGCCGCGACCGTCAACTTCGACGGGGTCGTCCGTGTAAAGGTTCCAGGGGCGTCCAGCACCGCCTCTTCACTAAAGAACGCCATCACGTTCAAACCTTTGTCACTGAAAGTATGACTGACCCCTGTAAGGTTCACTCAGCGCCTTGTGAACCGCGGGGGGGGACCTCCCGCCCATCCCGCTCGAGAGTGTGGTCCATGACACCAACACGAACGTGCACGCCGGCGCTCTCACTAAGCGGTCTCACAGTGGAGTGGGCGAACGTGGAGGCCTTGCGCACGCACGACATACTGAATATTCATGATTTGACGCACTTTTTCCAGCCACTGAGACGCCTTCGGAAACTTCTGGAAATGTCTGGAAGCATTCATTTCTAGAAGTTTCCATTTTCTTTTCCGCGCGAGTCATAAGTTATCACCTCAAAAATCCGTTACAATAAAATATATAAGAATATAATTTTCGATAGTGATGGGATTAAAAAGAAACACAACATATTTTAATATTATGGTCCTGGCTCAAAAAAGTTTTTGCCTCGAAATACGTTCTCTGCTCAAGCCAAACGAACTGTCTCCGTCGGTCTTATCGTCACCATCCTCCTCCACGGTGCGGAATCATGGTGCCTAACCGAGGTTGTCTACAATCGTCTACGAAGCTTTCACGCACAATGCGCACGCGCGATGTGCCGCGTTACACGTCGCCAGACCTGGCAACATCATATCAAAACTTCAACCCACCTCCGGCGCCTTGGCCAGGAGACTATCGACATCTACATCTCGCGCCGACAACTTCGCTGGGCTGGCCACGTTACCCGCATGCCCTGGCACCGCCTCCCTCGGAAAATGCTCACCTCCCGGTGCGCCTCCAAACATCCCCGCGGGTCGGGCCCCCGCGGTTCACGTACGGTCGTGGTCTCAACAATGCACTCCGCAAGTTCCATATACCCGCAGCGACCTGGTACTCCATCGCTCAAAACCGTGACAACTGGCGACGACAAAATCCTCAATCCCCCTTTCTTAGGAACCCCCCCGTCTCATCGCCCAGTGACCCTACTCCCACGCGCCATGGCGCTGGGATTAGCCCACGGCCCAAGCAATGGGCTGGCCTCTAGTTAGTTAGTTAGTTAGTTAGTTAGCTCAAAAGAGCCAGAATATACGATCGCTCAAAGGAAGAGAAACGAAAAATTGAGAAAAGACCAAAGACGACCGCAGAGAACGGCGATGGAGAAAGCAAAAATTGCACAGCAGTCGGGAGAAGGCAGGGATAGGTGTAAACGCAGAGAGAGGCATGGCGAGAACAGCAAAGAACATAAAGCAAGGCGAGAGTGTGAGCTTAAAAACAGTGGAGGAGAGAGAGGCTTGGGCTTGGTTCAGAGGCAAGGCCGCACAACCGCCGCGTTGTCGACGCAACCACCCTGAGAGACGGGGCAATCCAAAGCCGCCGCCGCATGTTCGAAGGCGGGAGAGCGATCCAGCTCAGCGCGTGTTGGGTGAAGGTGAAAGAGAGAAAGACACACACCAAGACAAGGCAGAGCGAGGTGTTTTGGGGGAGATCTAAGATTGATTCAGAGCAATCATTTACGGTACACTTAAAAGAATGAAAGGGGATTTTGCGAGGCTGGTCCACCACCAGCGAGGAGATACGACGTACGATGGGGTAACACGAAGCGGATGAACACCTCGTCTTTTTACCTCGTCGAGCCACGACCAGTCCACCTTATTAGCTCATCGAGCCGCGAACAACCCACCTCAGTCACCTCATCGAGATGGCCGGTGCGCGGTTGGTTTTGTACGACGGGATTTTGTTTTCCAATGGGAGGAGGAGGAGGGACATTTTTTTTTTGCGCGTCAAGCAAGCAAGCTAGCGTATTTTTTTTTTCTGCCGCTGGTTTGATCGTGGCGAGGGGACGCGTGATGACATCGTCATCGCGTACGCCGGAAGGGCTTCGAATCACCCAAAGTCGAGAAGCTCGAAAGGAACGAATGCCTCTCGGTTGGTTGGGGACACAACACACCGGACGCGACATGTAAAAGCGAACTAGCGGTAGCCAGCGTAGCGGTACGCGCGGTCATCGCCGAGTTTTTGCTGCGAGTAGTCATACGCATCGACGCGATGGCGTTGCTGGTAGGGAGCGGGAAAGACGCCCATCATGGCGAGGTGGTGGCTGGAGTGGGGTTCTTGTTGTTGGTCGTATTCGGGTGCTCGCGGCGGCGGCAGCGGGTAGGTGGTGTCCAGTCGCGCGCGCGAGCTGGCGTAATCGTTGGGTCGCATCGCGCGCGGGTTCGTGGGAGGAGGCAGCATCGCGGCGGCGTGGTCGGGGTGGTATCCGTCCGTCATCACCGGGACGCGGTGCGCGTAGCACTCGACGAGGTGGCGTACGTGCGCGATTTCCGCCTGAGCGCCTTTAATGACCTCCGTCGCGTCGTCGAGGCGGCGCTGGATCGCGCGGCGCCACGGCTCGGATCCAGGGTCCCGCAGGTCGTCGACAACTTTCGAGGGAAGACATCCATAGCGGCTCTCTTCGCTCGACGAGTCGTGATACGAAGCGCCACTCAGCGGATCTGCGACTCGCCGGCCGCTCGAAGTTCCGTTCCGCGTTTGCGTTAGGAGCGTTTGGCGGCCCGTCTCGTCCTCGATCTCGCGATCGGCGGCGCGCGACGATGCGGATTTCGGGGAAATTGCCGCTTCGTGGTGTTGGTGATCGTCTTCTTTTTGTTCGCTGGCGGCGTCGTCCTCCTCGTGAATTCGGTGGGCGGCGAGCGTCGAAAGCGCGTACTTCCAACGTTCCTTGCACTCCCGAACGCTCCGCACTTCGAGCTTATTGGCGATCCCCTGCCAATCGACGGTGTCTTGGCCTTGGACGGATCGTCGGATGATGTCGTCTTCCTGCGCCGACCAGTGGCCGCGTAGCATGCCCGGTTTGATAACCTTCTTCCAGCGTTGAAGGCATTGCATGTGGTCGCGCGTTCCTACGGCGAGGGCAATCGATTTCCACGTCCGTTCGCCGAACTTGCGCACGCCCTCGCACAACGCCGCGTCCTCCGCGTCCGTCCACCGCCGCGGCCTGGCCTTGCGCTTGCACCCCACTTCGGCCTCGTCCTCCTCTTCCTCCTCCCCCGCGTCCTCGTCGCCCGCCCTCATCCAGGGGGTCTCGGAGGCGATCACCTCCTCCCTGAGAGACGACGCTCCGTTCCGTCCCGTCGCACACAGGGTCTGCGCCGCCAGAAGCCGCCGGTCATGGTCATCGTCCTCGCCTCGCGCCTCCATATTTTGCCCCCTCGCTTCCAACAACATCAATTTTGCAGCTATATAGCATACATCCTCTCCAGGAACATCGAACAAAAAGAAAAAAAGTGTCAGTGGGGCGTTGATTTTATTTTTAATCATCGCTCCGAGTTGAAACGGCATTTCCACTTGAATTATCATCTTGAACTGACTCGAATCTGTAGACTCAAAACAACGTACGCTCCTTCCACAACCACCACCGATGAATATTATATTTTCCGATTCTTGCGCGGTGAGATCACCACCGATTCGCGTCGGCCCGACGACCGCACTTCGCAGGGTAATCAATCCTTCATGGACTCGTTGGGACATCTGCGATATCACGCTCGCTCGCTCGCTCGCTCGCTCCGGGTGCGTGTTAAGTAAAAAAATGAATAAACTACTCGTGATTAATATTATCATGTCTTTACATTTAGATTGTATTCCAGGAATGTGAGGAATCAAGGGACGTTCGTCCTTCCCCTTCTATCGCCTGTAGAGTATAGGGACGCCTCGTTGAAGCGCGTGAGACGAGGGCGCGAGTCGGCGGAGGGTGATCATCCCGCTTGATGCTGTGCAACGCGTAGACAGCGAGCTGGCAGAGAATCGAGGTCGTCGTGCCAACTTCCTTCTGCGTCCATACCCCGTCCCACTGCGAACGCCCCGGTTTCCAACCGGCCCGCTCGGGGGGCGAACAGGTGCCAGGCTGACGCCTTCGCGAGGGCGGGATTCGCCAGGCACGTCCATCCCCAGGTTAAGGGCCAAAGAAGAACTTCACTCTTCTCTTTGCAGAAACTGCGGGGGGGAGGTTAGAGTGTGTGTCGCGCCGAGTCGACCCCCTCCCTTCTCGACCACCGAGGATCGTAGGACCGGTGCCGTGCTATCGCGCATGCACAAAATAAACTTACGTGCCGATCCGTCCAAAATCCTAACTACTAATCGACAGATGTTTGTTTGTCTTTAAATGTCGACGGCTAAGAGGGGGGTGTGTGTAAGGAGCATGAAGGATGTGGGTGGGTTTGTGGGGTATGAGGGATGTGCCTGACGGGCGGAGATAAGTACGCGGGACCTAGTCGGGGTCATCGCCGAGTCGTGGGGCAGGCGAAGAGAGGACGGGCCCCGCCCGTAGGTCGTACGCATGCTGCCGCCGGACGTATGTGCGACGAAGGGCGACGTCCTGCTAGGATCGGGCGGCCTGGGTGGGGTTCCCCGAGGCGGCGACATGAGTGAGGGCGGTGAGGGCACAGCGAGCCCGGCCTAATGCGTTGGCGATCCCCCACTCACGGTACATGCGGCGAGTTTGAGCCGCCTTTACCTGTGTGAAGTTGGCGCAGCCGCTTGCTACCCAGGTTCGCGCAGCGATGCGCTCTGCGCATGTTTTTGCGAGAGCGTGGCACGCCGCGCTGGCCTCACCGAAGGCACCAAAGACGAGGCCGGCGACGGTGCCGTAGCTACGTTGCCGCTGTTCGACAGGGCCCAAGAAGCGTTTTTTTGTGTTTAAATGTCGACTGCTAAGAGGGGGGTGTGTGTGGGGAGCATGACGGATGTGGGTGGGTTTGTCTTTAAATGTCGACTGCTAAGAGGGGGGCGTGTGTGGGGAGCATGAAGGATGTGGGTGGGTTTGTGGGGTATGGGGGATGTGCCTGGCGGGCGGAGATAAGTACGCGGGACCTAGTCGGGGTCATCGCCGAGGCGTGGGGCAGGCGAAGAGAGGACGGGCCCCGCCCGTAGGTCGTACGCGTGCTGCCGCCGGACGTATGTGCGACGAAGGGTGACGTCCTGTCTGTCTTTAAATATCGACTGCTAAGAGGGGGGGGTGTGTGTCCCTCGATTTAGGGTAAGGATCAGGTAGGCGCGAGAGTAAGGATCAGGTAGGCGCGAGAGCCAGACATTGATCCTCCAAGCCGTCTACGGCGACCTCGCAGACTATTTCCACGACCCGCGGCGGCTCTTTTAGCCAGCGCGCCATTCTCACGCCCCGTCGAAACGATGTTGTCGATGCTGACAACGCGCGCATGACCGCGGCCTTTTTTTCCCGGAGACGAGGTGTCGGAGTTCTTTTAGGCAGACTAGGTTGGGTCGGAAGACGACGCCTCGCTCTTTACAGTCCAGTTTTCGACTCCCTGACAACCAACGGCATGCTGACTTTGAGCGCGAGCTTAAAGTCTTCGCAACCTCGACCCGTCGCACGGCCACTGCAACGGTACCAGATACATGATCGATCATGTCGTGTCACCGAGGCTCCTCCAACCTGTATCCCTTAAGGCCCGCCGACGCCAGACGATCAACAAGAGCCAGGGCCAGACGCCCCGCGAGGTCGGCCTCTTGCCCAAACCCGTCTTCTGCCACGCCCAGCTCTACGTGGCTCCCTGTCGATCGGCAACCCCGAGGATATACTCATCTGGGTCGACGACTCCACCCTACCCCACACGTGCTGCGCAATGCCGATAAGCCCCCTCCCGGCGTCTACACGCGCACTATAGGTGAACTTACTGGGACCAGGTGAATTTACTGGGGTTAGAGATTGGGATTAGGTGAATATAGTGACCAGGTGAACTTACTGGGACCAGATGAACTTCCTAGGGGTTTAAGAGTAAACTCAAAGGTTAGCGGCGTGTGCGGATCAAGGCAGCTTAGATTGGCGGAGGCGAGAGCGACGAGCTCGAAGGAGTGGGTGTGAGCACGAGTGGTAGGGTCGGATAAGAAAACGAGACTAGCCCGCGCCGCAACGACGGGTCCTACAACGCGTGGGCTTTTTCCTTTTTTTGCGTGAGGGGACGAAAGGATGCCGACTTCACTATGGGGACTAGTTCCATCGCGACGATCTCGCGGCGTGGCGGCACATACTGCTTGAGTACAAATGAACATAGCTCAGCGATCCGTTGAGTATGTCTTAGCACAAACTGAAACATAGTTAACGGCTCGTACGAACTTTCTTATCCGACCCTACGAGTGGGTTTACGCCGAACTTACTGGGGTTAGAGATTTGGACTAGGTGAACTTACTGACCAGGTGAACTTATGAAACTTACTGGGATTAGGTGAACTTACTGGGGTTAGAGATTGGGACTAGGTGAACTTATTGGCCTACACTTGTCTATATTGTAAGAAGAACTTACCCTTTCATGATCACCCGCCAAAAGTGGCCGTCGCGAGAACTTTTCGAATGTGGCTCGGCGCTCGAAGTTGCAGTACCGCTATCACCGTCGCCGCCATCATCGTCGCGTTCGTTTACAGGCGACGACGCATGCGACGGTGGCGACTGGTCCACTACAACGTGAAGCGATTCGCGCAGTACGAGGAGATCGCGGCGACGTTGGAAGCCCTCAAGCCAGACGTTGTGACGCTCAACGAGGTGGACGTCCGGTCGGTTTCGCTCGAACGGCTGGCGCGGCGGCTGGGGTTGGGAAAGGCGCACTTTTTCGGCCACGTCAGAGGGACCTACGGAAACGCCGTGCTGTGCGACGGCGGCGAGGTCGCGGAGACCGTCGAGCTGGCGGGCGGCAGCGTCGTCGACCACGGCGGCAAGACGCACAGAATAGCCCGCGGGCTCCTGGTGGTGAGGGGATGTGCGGTATTTCCCGGCGCGATCGCGTGTACGCACCTCGACCACATGAGCGAGACGGAGCGCGCGATCCAGGCCCGCGACGTCGCGACGGCGCTAAGAACTTACGACGACGTCGTCCTCGCCGCCGACCTCAACGCCCTCGACCGCCGCGACTACACCATGGAGCAATGGAAGCGCCTCGAGGCGCGCAATGCCGGGCGCGGCTGGAGTCCTCCCGTCGACTCGGCCGCGCCCGGCGCCGCGTTGGACGTCCTCTCTAAAGCGCGGTTCCGCGACCTCGGCCGCCCAACGCGTGACGGTGTTCTGCCGAACTTTACGTCGGCATCGCATTGCCCGCTCGTCGACGACGCGTGCCAGCGTATCGACTATGTCCACCACCGATCCACCAAGTTCCATCTCGACGTGATCGCCGCGACCGTCGACGCCGACGCCCGCGGCTCCGACCATCTCCCTCTCATCGTCGACTTTGCGCCGCCGCCGTCCCGTGGATGATGCGGATGTAAGGCACCCTTCCTTCTGTCCTCCTCCAGGAGGAATAAAGAAAGAAAGAAAGAAAAAGGGTTCCGAAAGCAGCGTCAAGGAAGGAACGATTACCATCATTCATCATCGTCCTTTGGGGTGGGGGTCCCCTTGGTGGTGGTGGTCGTGACGGCGGCGTTGCCGAGAAGGTGGGGTCTCGGGATGAACGTCGTCACCACCGTTGTCCTCGAAGAGCGCGGCCAGGAGCGGGAGGTCGCGATCGGAGTGAACGTCGTCGTCGTCGTCGTCGTCGTCGTCGAGGTTGTTTGGGCGCGGGTCGTCGAGGAGGCGCTCGGCGAGGGGCGTCGGCTGCGGAGATTGGTGGTGGACAAGTGAGACGTGGGCGCACCTTAACTCTCGTGATGCGGGGTGGGGGGTCGTCGAGGGGCCGTCCGAGACCAGCCCGGTCGTTGTCGTCGGACCTCGCGTGATCTCGGCGGCTCATCGCCGCGCGCAGGCGGTCGTGTCTTCGCGCGAAGAGGCGGAGCGCACGGTGGACGTTGTAGGAGGAGCGTCCGACGTTGTTGCGTGGCTCGAGGGGGTCCTCGATGACGATCGTCGGGCAGGAGGGGTGCGCGAGGCCGTTTTTTAGGTTTGGGGAAATGACGAGGCGACGGCCCGAGTCGAGGACGAGGCGTCGGCCGCCGTGGCGCACGGAGAAACCCTCCTTGTGAGGGCAAAAGTCGTCCCCGAACAAGGCGAGAAAATCGATGAGGGCGGTCGCGAGGTCGACGTCGTCGGCGTCGGTCGTCTCGAGGCCGCCCGCCTCGAGGAGCTCGACGCCGCGGCGACGGCCGGCAACCCAGGGACTCTCGGGGGGGGGCGGCGGGGGTCTGACGCGGCGGAGTCGGGTGCCCGGGTCGTCCGCGGGTTTTCTCAAAAGGTCGGCGAGGCGGGCGTCGCGCCACGAGCTGTCCTCGAGGGTCGCCGAGCGCTCGAAGGGCCGCGCCTTGGGGCGCGTCGGCTGGCTCTCGGCGCGTTTGGCGTGAAGGCGCGCGTAAAACAACATGAGGACGACTGCGTAGCTCGGAAGGCCACCCGTGTAGGGGTCGTTGAGAGCCTCGTCGCGAAGGAGGCGCTTGACGACGACGGCGGCGGGAGCGAGCGCGGGCAAGCGGCTGACGAGGGCGCCGCAGAGGCCCGCCGCGGCGAGGCCCGTGTGCGAGGGCGTCGCGAGCGAGAGGTCGATCTTGATCTCGCGGCCGGTCGAAACGAAAACGCGGCCGCGGACGATGGGGACGCGCGCGCGGTCGAGGACGCGGTCGACCTGGAAGGGGCCGTCGCTCTCCCGCCGGAGCTGTTGGGCGAGGCGGTGCAAGACCCACGTCGGATTGGGCATCCGAACGCCGCCGCCGCCGGCCGAGGGCGTCGCGCGGACGACGAGGTCGAGGTCCGACTCGGGCGTCTCGAGGCCGTAGGCGCAGCTCCCGAAGAGGTCGACGGAGACGTCGGCGTGCTGGTCGATCGCCGCAAAGGCGGAAACGACGGCCGCGCGGACCGCCTCGAGGGCCGCGAGGCGCGGTTTGGCCAAGGCGCGAGCGCGCGCCTCGTGGCGGCGCCAGATCTCGCGGAGCTCGGCGCCGAGGGCCCGGAGCGCGGCCGAGCGCTGCGCGCGCAAGAGCTCGGCCTGGCGCGCGAAGGCCGAGCCGCGCCGGCGCCAGCGCATGCCCTCGGGGGTCGGGGGGTTGGGGGCGTCGGCCAATCTCCGCGCGGCGCGCGCGGCCGCCGAGGCGAGCGTGGCGCGCGCGTCGGCGACGACGCGCCGGTCGCGCTCCTGCTCGGCCTGCGCGGCGACGACCGCGCGCCACTTCTCGCGCTGGGCCGTCTCGACGGCGCGCGAGACGTCGCTGAACGGGCAGGCGGCGAGGTGCCGCTGGAGGTCGTCGCGCCGGCAGACGACCCCGCACCCCATGACCGCGTTCGGGCAGACGACCACGTAGTTCGCCTCCGTGTCCTCGCCGCTCCCGCGCTCGGAATTCCTGTACCGGCAGGCGCAGAGGTGGTGCGCGAGCGTCGACCGCGGCCCCGCGTGCCGGCATCCCAGGCTCGCGTAGGGGCAGACGATCTCGTAGTCGTCGTTCCACGTCCGCGCGCCCACCATCTCCTCGAACCACCGCGTGTTGGCCGTCGCCAGCAAAAAGTCGGGCCCGACCCGCCTTCTTTGCTCGGCGAGAATCGCCCGCGCCGCCCACGCCCGCCGCCGCAGCCGCTCGCGCAGCTCCTCCTCCTCGAGCTCGGCCAGCGCGACGATTCGTCTCGCCCGCTCCGCCTCGGCGGCCGACACCGCCCACGACGCCCAATTTCCCGCGCGTTCCGCCCCGACCCGGCACGCCGCCTCGTCCTCCGACAAAACCCGCGCCGCCTCGGCCATCTCCCGCCACTTGACCACGCGCTCCCGCAGATTTGCGTCCTCCTCCACCAACTCCTCCGGCTCGGACGACGTCGGCGCTGGCGTAGACGCGCGCGCCGGCCACAGCAACAACGCCTCCGCGTCAAACGCCTCCCACACCTGACACTCGACGTCCTCCTCCTCCTGCTCCTCCTTGGACCACCGCCGCTGCAAGCTCATCTTCGCCTCCTCCACCACGAAGGCTTCGGCCTCGGCCCGAAGCGTGAACTTCTTCTCCGGCTGCTGCAGCTGCTGCCGCTGCTGCTGCTGCTGCTGCACGACCACCACCACGGACGAAGAAGACGAAGAGCAAGGAGTTGAGGACGTGTCCTCCTTCGTCGGGCCCTTCTTCCGCCGCCGGGCGCGCGGCCCGCGCTCCTCGCGGCTCTTCTTCTTCCTCTCGTGCACCATACGAACCCCCCCAAAGTTAACGGACACCAACCGTCAACGGGATAATAATTAAATCTCTCTCTCTCTCTCTCTCCGGAGCGATCTCGCAACGGTGCTCTGCGGCCTCTGCCCGGAACAGAATCCATAGAAGCGCCGCCACCAAGACGATTCTCCTCGTTATTGCTTCGGTCGTCGCAAGCGCCTCGGCTTTCGTCGTGCGTGGTTCCCATCGACGCAATCCCGCGAGGATGGCGGCACTATCGGCATTGGACGAGAAGGACGACAAGGGCCGCTTCGTGCGCACCGAAGCGACTTTCCGCGACTGGATATCGAAGGACCATCCCGTCTTCAAGCCCGAGGCGGGCCGCTACCACCTCGTCATCTCCTGGGCCTGTCCTTGGGCGAACCGCGTCGCCTGCGTCCGCAAGCTCAAGGGCCTCGAGGACGTCATCGGCCTGAGCGTCGTCCATCCCACCTGGCAGCGCACCAAACCAGACGTGGACGCCCACGCGGGCTGGGCCTTCGCGACCGAGGACCAAGTTTTCGCCTCGCCAAACGGCAGCGGGAAATTCCAGCTCAAGGGCGTCATCCCGCTCCCCGACGACGTCGTTCCTGGCGCGAAGTTCGTCAGAGATGTCTACGAGGCCACGGGCAACGACCCAAAGAAGTACACGGTACCCCTGCTCTGGGACAAGCTTACCAAGACCATCGTCAACAACGAGTCCTCCGACCTCATCGTCATGCTCAACAGCGCCTTCAACGATCTCGCCAAAAATCCCGACCTCGACCTGGACCCACCCGAGACGCGCGACGCGCAGGCCGACCTCAATTCCTGGATCTACCCCACGATCAACAACGGCGTCTACCGCGCGGGCTTTGCCAAGTCACAGTTCGCCTACGAAGAGGCTGTCACCGAACTCTTTGCCTCCCTCGCCAAACTCGAAGCCCACCTCGCCGACAACCGCTTTCTCTGCGGCCCCAAACTCACGCTCGCCGACATCCGCTTGTTCATGACCCTCGTCCGCTTCGACGAAGTCTACATCGTCTACTTCAAATGCAACATCAAGGCCCTCACCGACTTTCCGAACATCAACAATTATTGCCGCGACGTCTACCAGTTCCCGGGCGTTGCGGACGTCATCAAAATGGACCACATCAAGACCCACTACTTCACCTCGCACCCGACTCTTAACCACTACGCCGTCGTCCCAGTCGGCCCCGGTTTCGTCGAAGACCTCAAACTCCCCCACAATCGTGCCGCCCTCTAGCGCCTTCATCTCTACACCGCCACGCTCCACGCGCGTCTTCTTTTTTCTTTCTTTCTTTCTTTCTGGACCGGCACTGGAGGAGAAATGGGCGAAGAGAAGGACTCATCCCGGTGGGTTTGATTTCATCAACCTTTCTTCTTCGAGCGACGTTTAAAAAAAAAAACAACGGGCCCCGTGTGAGCAAGCGACGGCTCCGCCGGATGCTCACGGCGTGGAATGGGACTTAGCCACCGAGCGCAGGCCGCCGGGGCGCGCGCGTTACAGTAATATATTCAACTTCGGTGCGGCTCCGATTGGCGCGCGCGCGCGTGGATGATAGAAATAAGACAAAAAAAAAAAGAAGAACCGCCCGGACTGGATGCCGGCTAGTGTCGGCAGCCACGAGACCTATAGTGCGAAGTTTAAGCGCGCTCCCTTTCAAGCAACCCGCCAAGCTAAGATCTCCCTCCTCCGGTGTGTGGAACAAAAAAGGCGATTTGCAACAACAACAACAACAACAACAACAACAAAGACTCATCATGCAAGGCCTTTTTTTGTCATAATCATCAGCACACGGCGTTGCGATGCCCGCCGCTGGAAGTTTGCCTGCATCGTGTGCTTCTACAGTCCGCATGTATACCTGATGGCCGGATCTTGGGGAGAGCGGCGCCCAACGTCGTGGCAGCTGCTACCCGCGCTCGACGATCACTCGAACGCCCCGCAGAACGAGGGTTGGGTACCGTCGGTCAGGTGGTCGATGACCATCTTTGTCAAAGACCCGATTCACTCAACACGCAAGGGAGCTTCACGTGACCCTTATGAAGAGAAGAAAAAGAAGACGGCTATCTTAGAGATGGTGCGACTAGTTGTTTGCAGAAGCGCGCGCGCACATCATGCAGACAGAGAGAGGACGTCCTCTCAACGAAGAATGAGGAAGGAACCCCGATCGCACGCACGAAAATGAAGATGATCATCAGTTCGATCAGTGCTCGCAGACACGAGAGGCATTTGATCAAAAGGAATCCACGAGGAACTTGTTGATAGCCTTATTGAGGAAGTCGCCGGGCTTGGAGTTGGAGGTGTCGAGGTCTTGTTCTCTATCATCGACCGTGCCGCCAAACCAAGTGACCGCGTGATAACGGTCGCCCTCGAAGATGTCGCGGCCGTGGAGGACACGATAATTGTCGCAGAGAAGGACGTCGCCCGGTTGCATGGGGATGTGTGCGATGTTGGCCTCGGACACCTTGTTGATATGGTCCAGATCATCGGCGGGTATAGGCGAGAGATCGCCGAAGAAAACCTCCGTCATGCCGACCTCGGGGACGTTGCAGGGTCGGCGGTCGCGGAGGTAGCGGGCGTGGTTGTGGATGTTGCAGAACCAGAGGGGCACGCCGGTGACGGGATGGCGATTGATGGGAGAGGCGGTCATCTCGATGGCCTGAAGGCGCATGGGTTTCCCGTCAGCGCCGTAGATCATCTCGAGGTCCATGTCAAATTTTGGGGCGACAAGCTTGTCGATGAGATTCTTGGCCCCGTCCATCAGGGGTTCCCGTAGCGGTCCCGCCGCGGCGAGAAAATCCATGTCCAAGTTAGATACGGATATCCGGATTTGTCGATCGTAGAAGCGCTGCGCTACGCCCGGGTCGAGGTCCCGGAAGATCTTGGCCGCGTCCGCGATAAGGAACTCGCCGCCCTTGACGGTCGCCGGCTTGAAACACACGAAGGCCCCGTACTTGGCCGTCTTCTTGTGTGTCGACTCCTGGTGAAGCCCGATGTAGTGCTGCGACAGAGATTCTTTGTTAACTTCCTCGTATATGGCGTCAGACTGGGACGCGAAAGCGCGAAGCCCCGAGGTGTGAATGGGGTCGAGGCACGGGTCCAATCGCAGCGCCTCGTACATCGACCGGAACCCGCCCTCTCGCTTCGTGAGGTCGAACCCTCGCAGCCAAACGCACCCGTGCGCGAGGAGCTTTTCCATGATCGCATCTCGTTGCGCCGCAAAGTACTCGGGCCCCTCGGTACCCGTGGGTGCCTGCCACTCCACGGGGCACTCCGCTGGCACCGACACCTTCTTCTGCTCGGCCTTTACATCAAGATTCTCAAAATTCCACACGGTCTCGGGACAGTCGGGAATCGCTCCAGTCAGATCGCCACGCTGCTCTGATGGTGACTCGAGCGTCGCGGCCTGCAGCCGGCTCTGCGGCGACGACTGCAACGCGACAAATCCACGCGCCGCCGTGGCAATCAACGCGAAGAAGAAAGCCACCTCTTTCATTTCCTACTGCGATCTTTTCTCCCTTCACGTAACCGCGGTAAGGATTTCCGACGTTCTTCGAGCTCGTCATGCCTTTGGCCGGTTTGTGTCAAATTGTGAGAGTCGATGAGGGGGTGGGTGCGTGTGGGTGCTTGAAGGTCTTGTTGTTGCGTTGTGTGGGGACATGAAGGATAGACCTGAAGGGCGCAGTTGGGTATGCCACGGACGGTTTCTGAAACCCGTACTGATGAGCCCGCGCGGTTCGGGAATAGAGGCCCATATGGCTGGCTGGCTCAAAGTCCCGCGCACGATAGGCGTATTCGCTGTTTCCGAGACACTTATTAGTTAGTTCACCGTGAGGGCAACGCGGTGGGGGGCCAGACGGCAGCGACCCACGCGCAGCGGAAGCGCAACGCTCGTGCGTACGATCGTGTGCTTTGTGGGAGGTTGGCGGAGGAGGTTTCCGATAAAGTTCACCGCTCGGACCCAGCACGTCTCGGGCATAGAGGCACATCATGGCTCGGTGTCACCTCCACGGTGGGAGTTCCGCAGTGTCCGAGACAGGACGACATGCACCAAGGATGCCGCAGCCAGACCGCCGCGCGGGGCCATGGGTCGAAGAGTTCTACAGACGTGACACGCGCCTGAAAACCGCGTCGGCAAATTCGCAAGGGAGGCGGCGGAACGGCAACTGGTCAGGCTACAACAGAAAGCAACCTCAGAGAGAGAGACCTCCGGCGTGGGTGGCAGCAAACGGAAGCAAAGGAAGCGGTCAAAGCGAAGATGCCAGAGCCGAGAAATCGCGAAAAAGAACATGTGCCGGCGCGGCATTTGGAGAGCCACAAGAAGAGAGAACCCCAGAGACCGGTGGCGAGGGGGACACCGAAAGGAAGCAAACGGGGCGGACGAAGCGAGAGTGCTGGAACCGAGAAACCAAGCAAGAACACGGGGAAGATGCCAAAGCGAAAGAGGCCAAGAAAAGGCCGCAAAAGAGCAGCGGGCGGGTGGCGCAGCCTCCCCGGTCATGGAAGTGTAATCGTGATATGGTGCCCATGGCCGCGGAAAGAAAAAACCGTTGAGTTGGTTAGTTGGGCATTTTTTTGTATCGGCCTCGACGCTAGGACTCTTACAGCACACCACCGGCTATGTTACGAGATTGCGATCTAGCATGCTCACAGCACGAGCGTAGGGCCAGCGGAGCGCGAACAAAGAAGAAGAACGAGAGTAGGTGCAACCGCAAACCAGCCCCCTGTCGCGTTCGGGGGGGGGGGGGCGAAATTCGGGATTTCCTGCTTACCATACTTAAACTCTCGCGAGGCGCGAGCTCTACTGGAAACGTGGGTTCATGGCGGAGACCATAGAAGACTGACGCGTGTTGTGTTGTCTTCAAAGGAGGCGGGGTGCGAGACGCAAACTCCCAAAGGGGTCGTATTGCATAGCGGCGACGGCGTATGGGGGGCGCCGTAGAGCTTCTTGCCGGCGGGCAAAGCCCACGCTGGTCCTCAGGAGAGAGAGAGGAATCGGAATAGCAAGGAGAAAAGCAAAGCGAGAGGGTCATGACCGAAGATGCGTTGGCATCCCTCGCGGGAAAAAAAAAGCTTGGGGTTCGGCGAAGAGGCCGCCTAAGAAGTAAGATGATGAGGACCACGGGGAGAACGGAGAGAGAGGAAGCGGACGTATAGACACAAGGGCGTGGCGAGGGGAGGAGTAGAGGGCGAAGATGATGCATGCTGTCAGAGGTCTCTTTTCTCACTCGCTCTTCCAGGCTCTGGGGTCTTCTCTTAATCATCGTAGTTGGCGCCAGGGTTCGAGGTCTGGTCGAGGAAGAGGAGCTCAGAGTAGGTCGCGAGCGTCCAGCAGTCAGCAGGGCAGATTGCCTCGATCTTGTCGATCGTGCCGCGGAGGTCGACCATCGTCTCGAGGCGGAGGGTGCGGGCGAGGTTGGCCTTGGTGACCTCGTCGGTCTCGTGGTGGATGGCCGTGAGCGCAGCAGAGACGGTGTTGACGGCGTCCGCGCACTGCGTCAGGTAGGTCGCGCCGAGTTCGGCGCTTTTGACCGAAGGGATAACGTGCTGGTTGAGCATGTCGATGAAGCACTTGGCTTCGATCTCGACAGTGCCGACGTAGTGATCGAGCATAATGGTCTGGCGCGCAGCGCACTCCTCAGCGGTGAGGACGCCGATCTTGGAGAAGAGCTCCGTGTTCTTGGGGTCGGTGTAGCGGCAGATGCTCTCGACGCCCGAGTCGATGCGCCATACGCCCTTTTCGGTAAGCATCTGCTGGTTAGCCTCGTCGTAGTTGTCGCCGTTGAAGACAACCTTAGGAAGGGATTTCTTGAGGAGCTCGGCGGCGACGTCGCGGGGCTTGGCGCCGGCCTCGATCGCGTCGGAAACGCGGGCGAACGCGTCGGCGGTGATCGAGTTGAGGACCGTGTTGACGAGCGAGACGTTCTGCGCCGAGCCGACCGCGCGGAACTCGAAGCGGTGACCACCGTACGGGAAGGGTGAGGTGCGGTTGCGGTCCTCGGCAGGCACTTCAAGCGGCGGCATGCTCGAGACCCCCATGTCGAGGAGCTTGGTCGACGGCGAGTAAGGCTCGTCCGAGCCATTCATGTATCCCGTGAGGAAAGTTGTCATGTCCTCGCCGAGGTAGGTCGAGATGATAGCGGGCGGGGCCTCGCACGCTCCAAGGCGGAAGTCGTTGCCCGGGGACGCGATGGCCATGCGCATGAGGTCCCCGTGCTCGTCGACCGCGCTGATGATCGCCGCCATGACGACGGGGAAGATCTCCGAGGACCCAGAGGCCTGCTCGATCTGCTTGACGTTGAGCAAGTTGACGCCCGTGTCCTTGGTTCCGATCGACCAGTTGTTGTGTTTGCCCGAGCCGTTGATGTTGTTGAACGGCTTCTCCTGCAGCAGCGCCGCGAGACCGTACTGCGCCGCGACCTCCTCGATGATCTGCATCACCACGATGTTCTGGTCGATTTGGGTCGTCGCCGTGCCGAAGAGCGGCGCCACCTCGAACTGGTTCGGAGCGACCTCGCGGTGCCGCGTGCGCAGCGGGATCCCGAGGCGGTAGCACTGCTGCTGGATCTCCTGGATGCACGCGAGCGCCGGCGTCGAAAACGACAGCGGCGCCATGTAATGGTCGCACATCTCCTGGCCGCGCGGGGCGTCGGCGCCAATGACGGTACGGCCCGAAAGCTGGAGGTCCAGCCGGCGCATGTACTCGTCGCGGGGAATCAGGAAAAACTCCTGCTCAAGCCCAATGTTGGTCTGGATACCCGAGACCTCGTACCCGAGGAGCTTGAGGAGCTTCGTGCCGTTCGCGTTGAGCGCGTCGACCGACCGCAACAGCGGAGTCTTTTCGTCCAGCGCGTGGCCGTAATACGACACGAAGCACGACGGAATAAAGATCGTGTCGCCTCGGAGGTAAATCGGGCTCGTCGCGTCCAGGGCCACGTAGCCCCCGGCGCGGTGCGTGGCGCGGAGACCGCCGTTCGGATACGACGAGCCGTCCGTCTCGCCCTTGAGGAGGTCCTTGCCATTGAGATCCCAAATAGGCTTCCCCGACGCATCAAACTTGAAAAAGGCGTTGTGGACCTGTCCCGCGAGGCCGTGACGCACCCCCGACGCACCGAGCGGCTGAAAAATGTGAGTGAAGTTAGTCGCGTCGTTCTCCGTCGCCCACTCCAGCACGCCGGCGGCCACCTGAGGAGAAACTCGGATTAATCGCAAGTCCCAGCACCTTGTCGGCCGTCTCGGGCTCGGTCATCCACGCCGACGTGTTGAGGATCCCGGGGGGCAGGCCCTGCTTGGTCAAGTACGCGTCAGCCACGGCGCCCTTGAAGACCATGTCCCCGTAGCCCTCGAGGAGCCCAGAAATCCCACGACGCCCACCGCGGAACACCTTGCCGACCAGATGCTTCGAAGCGGTATACATCGCTGTTGTTGTTGTTGTTGTTCAAGGATTCCCACGACCCCTGGGGTTTCTTGATTTGGAACCTCAGAGTTGCCGTTCTGTGTCGCCAAAACAAGAGTGATGTTGATTCCGTTGCGCTTTGCTTTGCAGCGACTGGTTCGAAGATTGGGAGATCCGAGGATGGATGACGTCATTTACAGTATCCCCTAACACTCCCCCAAAACCTCCGCCTAAATCTAACAATATATGCCGCGTTTGGCTAAATTGACGTTCAGCCTACAATGCTGTAAAATCCCAAATGTAGGTTTCTCGGACAATTATTAGGGAGAAATGTCGGATGGAACCCAGCAGATGAAACTAAACTGGAGACCGGCGCGCTCTTCGGCCAAGGGATCTTAGTTAAGCGGAGTGGCGTAGAATTATTTTCTACCGGGGAACAACTGCACCGTGACTATCCTTACTGCAGACTAAAACCTCGAGTAAATCGCGACCTGCAGCAAACAGACACCCAGTGGCAGCAGCGACGCGACGCTAACGCCACACGCCAGAGAGATGCAGAGAAAGCCTCTGTCAATCAACACGGGATGCATGGGCCTATCGCGAATTCTTTCATTCTCGGTGATTTCGGAGAGGCCGAAATCAACAGAAGCGAGCATGGCCACACACAGCTCCAGTTTCCACTCTGCCGTTCGCTCTACTAGAGGTCGGATTCGCCTGAATAAAGACAGAAACTACGACCCATGCTGGAGCGAGTACTGCTCCCTATTTGATTCCCACACTAGATATTCTCAGTTTCGCCAAATTTTCAACAAACTACCCAACTAACTATGTAGAGGCCAGCTCAAAGCATATGGGGCGTAGGCTAATCCCAGCGCCGTGGCGCGCGGGATCAGAATCAAAGGGCGTACTGACGAGGGATCCTGAAAGGGGGATTCTGGGGGTGTTTGTGATCTGTTGCCATTTGGCACGGTCTTGATTGATGAACAAGTATCAGGTCCTCGTTGGTTCGTGGGATTTGCAGAGTGCCGTGTTGAGACTTCGGCCGTATGTGAACTGTTGTTGTATCAACAGCGCGGTCATTTTTGCAAGTGCAGAGATGGCGGACGAACGTCTGTCTGTTCGCTCTAGGAAGCTGAAATGCAGGACTACTCCCCGCTTTCGAAAGAATATCTGATGAAAATCACCACTGTCCTGCACGTGCAACCGCAGCAGGATAAAAGTGGTGTACGTGAAGTGCTCAGCTAGACGTTCGCAAAGCTTCTTGGGTGGATGACGCCAAGCCCGCATACAACTTGTAGGCAAGCTTGAATGACGAAATGAAGGAATAACGAAAGTCTATGTTTCGAATGTGTACTTTTTGCGACAGATTCTATATCCGAGAGCGATATGTGTGGTTCATGGTTAGTATTGATTTTGAACTGCCGTTGCACTCCGCAACATACCAGAAAGACAGAAGTACGATTCTCCGAAACCTCGCGCGCTTCGAGTTCTGTCAGATCCTTCAAATTTTGGTTGCGTGAGTGTGCGCGATTCGAGCTAAAGCAGCGATTGAACACCCGCGATTCAAGCAACCAGACCGCGATTTAAGCAAGCAGCCATGGCACACCTACGTCTCATGATCAATGGTTTGTTTCTCATCGGCGCGGCGGCGTTTCCGGAGAATCTCGAGTGCACGAGTGCGCTTGAGGTAGGCGCGACGATCATGAGCGCGGAGGCCGTATCGAGCAGCGAGCGTACCCTCGTGTTCGAGCGCGACGGCGTCGAAGTTCCCTGCGGGTCAACCTACATCGACGGCGAGATGTTGACTGCACGAATTTCCAGTGCTGATGGGAGCATCCACTACATCCTCGAACTTCTTGCCGGCGGCGCGTTCGACACCACGACCTGCGATGGTTCCGAGTTCTGCAACAATCAGAGTCCAAGAAGCTTTTTTGTTTTGACGCGTCGCGTTCTTTGAACGCGTCGCGTTAAGCATGTGTGCGTGTGAAATCTCGCATGAAGCTTGACCCCAGGTGACGACACGCGCTGCCCCCAGGGCACATCCACGGGCGTTGCCGACAGCGAGGGCGCCACAGTCATCGCGCCAACGGACGGATCGGACCTCACGCTCAACGGCGGCTGGGCCGCCGGCTTTGGGGAAGTATCGATCATGGATAGCTGCGTGTTGACGGCCGATGGTGCCGCCACCTCGGTTGCTCCGAGTGTAGCGCCTATCGCCGAAGAGCCCACCACTATGGCCCCCGCGATTGTTGCCGGGGCGCCCACTACGATGGCCCCCGCGACCGTTGCCACATCGCCGGCTGTCGACGGCGACGGCATCCCGCCTTATGCTATAATCACGAATGGGACCTGCGCGGGCTTCGGCATGATCGATATTTTGGACGAGGACACGTGCAACACAGAGTTCATATTTTTGCATCGGCTGCTGATATATAAGCATGTGTCCCTGTGGTGTGTCTGAGTGTAAAGATGTGTGTCGAATCCTTCACCTATGTTGCAGCAACTGCCGACTTTGATCCTTGGCAGCCGTCAGCTGTATGAATGCCTATATGACTCGCGTGTAAAGCACCGCGTGGATGGAATTTGAGTGTAAGCTCGACCTCAGGTGTCGTCTAGTGATGAATGACGGCTACTACAACACGCGCGACCAGAACGACAATGGCGTGCTTGACTACATGGAGGATTATCCGATCCCCGTTGTCGGTGGCCTCCCGCCTGGTTGCTGGCCCGTCGAGCCCGGTACTCCCGGATTTGAGGAAACGGAGTTCCCGTTCGCCTGCATCACGCCGCTCGAGGACGCGGCTGGCGATTGCAGCACCAATTTCCCGTGCTTCTGCCGCCTTCCAGAGTACGAAATTGTTACGAATGGGACGTGTGTGTCGGCGGGCTACACCGATATCCTCGAAGAAACGCTGTGTCGCGCCGTGATGGATGACGGGTACTATTCGACGCGCGACCAGAATGATGACGGCGTTATCGACGCTTTCGAGGACTACCCGATCCCTGTCGTATCGGGGCTCCCACCGGGCTGCTGGCCGGTCGAACCTGGTACCTCGGGCTTCGAAACGACAGATTTTCCATTCGCGTGCATCACGCCGCTCGAGGGCGCCGTTGGCGACTGCAGCGACAACTTTCCGTGTTTCTGCTTGACCGAGTCTGGCAACCCCGAACCTGCCGGTGATGCCGTGGCTACCGTCGAGCCCCCTGTTGCCTACGCTATCATCACTGAAGGCACCTGCGCCGCATTCGGCATGACTGACATTTTGGACGAGGACACGTGTCGCGCAGAGTTCATAAATTCGCATCATCTGGTGATGAGTGCGCATGTGGTGTGTCTTTGGTGTGTCTTTGTGTGCAATTCTGTCTCAATATCTGCGCATGTTTGCAACTGGCTTCATCTCTCAATATGAAGGCAGTCGGTTGTGTGTGTGTGTGCTTACGACTTCTGCGACGACCACAATGTGAGGATCAACTTAACGTGACAGTTCGACCACAGTTGCCGCGCCGTGATGAACGACGGCTACTACAACACGCGCGACCAGAATGATAATGGAATCCTCGACTATATGGAGGACTATCCCATCCCCGTCGTTGGCGGTCTGCCGCCCGGCTGCTGGCCCGTCGAACCGGGTACTCCTGGCTTCGAGGAAACGGAGTTTCCGTTTGCCTGCATAACGCCGCTTGAGGACGCGGTCGGCAACTGCAGCACGAACTTCCCGTGCTTTTGTGAGCTCCCTGCCTACGAAATCGTTACGAATGGGACGTGCGTGTCGGCGGGTTACACCGATATCCTCGAAGAGACGCTGTGCCGCGCCGTGATGGACGACGGGTACTATTCGACCCGCGACCAGAACAATGATGGTGTCATCGACGCTTTCGAGGACTACATGATCCCGGTCGTCTCGGGGCTACCGCCGGGCTGCTGGCCGGTCGAACCTGGTACCCCGGGCTTCGAAACGACAGAGTTTCCATTCGCGTGCATCACGCCGCTCGAGGATGCCGTTGGCGACTGCAGCGACAACTTTCCCTGCTTCTGCCTGACCGATGCAGAAGACGTCCCCGGATCCGACGAATGTGTTGACAGTACCTCTTGGTTCCGCACTGGTCAGCCATCTCAAGGATGCGACTGGGTGGCGATGCACGAGCCGCGCTGCGACGCCAAAGGAGAAGACCGCCTTCTCGCCTCGTATGCTTGTCCCGCCGCCTGCAACACGACTTGTACCGACAGTACGAGCTGGCATAAGAACGAAGAGCCGAGTAAGGACTGCGCATGGGTTTCCTGGAAGCCTGATACGCGTTGCTTTACTCGCGGTCCAACTGAAACTCCGCGCATCGAAGCTCGCGAAGCCTGCCCGACAGCTTGCGTCGACTACCTTGAATAAGGAGGCTTTAGGTATAACGAGGTAGTCGACGCCCCCTTTCTGCTTTCTCGAGTTAACGCGTTTTGTTTCTGTCGTGGACAACGCGACGCCAGCCAGTCAGTCTCACTTTTTTCGCCATGCAGCTATCGTACATTTGCTTCGTGAAGGTCACCTGCATGCTCCTTATACTCCGATGATGAGACAGCCTGATGTCATTTCAAACACCTCGTTTTCTCTCGCACTCTTTATAACGTGCCTTTATTGCGTCTCGACTCACATTGTTGGCGAACAAGCGGCAAGCTACGACGCTAGAACGTTCAATTAGACTTGCGGCCTAGAACAACAAAGTCTAAGACCTATAGTATCAAATATCCAAGGCCGCAGGCGCGTGGTCTGTCTTTAAATGTCGACTGCTAAGAGGGGGGGGTGTGTGGGGGGAGCATGAAGGATGTGGGTGGGTTTGTGGGGTATGAGGGATGTGCCTGACGGGCGGAGATAAGTACGCGGGACCGTCGGTCGGAAATATGGTGTGCTGCCTTGGCCAGTGATAATTTAGGTCTAGGGAAACGTTACGAGCTACCTAACTTGTATCATTAAGCAAACTCTAGGTTTAAAGAGCTAGAATGGATGATGGACACACACGAAAGGGACCATAGAGGACGACGAAGAAAGACAAACTCGATGGGATAAACTTATAAACAAACCATCCCGATTTGAGCGCAATGTACGCTGTGTGTGCGACGAAGCCCGGCTGACGGGGAGGCGCGTGCGATCTCCCCAAACCTCATGCGTTGAAACGACTTCGGGGGGGGGCGGCGGAAAGGACTAGTCTTTCGGCGGCGGGGTCCTGCAAGCGGGTTTGAGCACAAAACCGATTTCAGTTTGCGCAAAACGCCACCCCCACCCCCGGACCTGGCCGGACAAGCGGCCGACAGAGTCGTTGGAAGGGGTATCTTGGGCGGTCCGTGAAGATTGGGATGGGAAGGCGATCCCGGTAAGGTGGAGATATCGTACTTTTCGTCCGGGGCGGCGATTTTGCGACTTCGGGAGGTTTTTCGCGGACGCAACACCACCATACCGTCTGATTTCGAAGCGGATTCGCGTGCGCAGGACAGCAAACTTGCCCGCCCGATCACGATCACCCTCGAGAAAGCGGCATCATAAAACGCGGTTGATGCTTAATAAAGTCGTGATGTGCTCATTTTTCCGCCTCGTCGAGGCGAGTAAGCTCACTTTGCGGGATAGAGCGATGTGTTGAGGTGTCCCCGGCGGAGTTCCTGGGTCTGCTTGGCAGCCTCGATGGCGGTGTAGTCCAGTTCGGCTCCACCTTGGTTCTCGCTGGCATAAGCGAGCTTGTACTTGAGCGCCTTCCGCGAGTAGCGCATGAGGCGAGCGACAGGCAGGTTGGCAGCATCAATAGACTCGAAGATGAGGGTGAGTTGGTTGGAAGTCATCTGCGCCTCAGTGCCGACCTTGTGGCGACGGTAGCACTGCTTGGACTTGCCCCAACCGTACTCGACACCGTCGCCGGCGAGCTCGGCATGGCACTTCGGGGATGAGAGAAGGAGGTGGCCGCGGTCCTCGACGAGCTGTTGAACGAGGTTCTTTTTATCCTTGAAGCCGGTGCAGTTCGCTAGGATCCGTCGTGATTCTGCTTGGACTGGTGCGGTCGAGCGAGCTGCAAGCTACTAGAGCTGCGGCGAGGCCCATATGGATGTTGGCCTTGAGCTCACGAGTGACGCGATCCTTGTTGACGAGCAGGACGGCTTCCGCGACAGTGTCGTAGACACCCACCTAGACGATCTCGGTTCTTCCTCGCTCCAGCCCTCGCTCGTGGTAGTCAAAGCACACTAATAAGTACTTCTCCGCGTGCTTGTGCGACTTCGAGCACTGCCGCACGAACTGGGGGAGTGGGTTAGAAGAGTCAACCCGTGACTATGGAGGCCAGAGCACGGTTCAGGTGTACTCCGTCTCTTCAGCTCCGACTGCAGCCATGATGACGAGAGCCACCAGGCTGCGTGGATGCATCGAAACTGTCCGGACGCGCTCGGACGGCGCGTCAGGCGTCAGACCCGCGCCACAGTGCTTCTCCATTTCCATGAAATGAGGTACAATCGGTCCGTTGAGTGTTCTTTTTGAGTATGTGGTTCTCCATCCATACCATATATATATCTGCGGCGCCTGTAAACCTCGTACTTTTCCTCAGCCTCAATACTTTTGAACGTAAGAGCGCGCCCTAGGACCATGACTTTGTCGAGGTGGTCGAGCTTTTCCGCCTCGACGCCGCCTGTTAACGGTGCGTCGTCTCAAGGTGAGCTAACTTGGGCGAACACTGCATTAGACGCAAAACGCACGCTCCCACGAGGAGGACGAGGAGGAGAAGAAGGATGCAGGTGGGAGCCGCATCCAACCTGCGATCTCATGCGCGTATCGTCTGCAACGTCGATCGCGAGTAAACGACAAACTTCGAAGAGGGGGCGTGAAGAAGGAGCGGGGGATTACGATCGCAGGGCGTAGTGACGAAGAACGAGAATGGCGCCGAAGCGGAAGCAGGCGAAGATGGCGACGAGAGCGAGAATGTAGAGTTGCCAGTCTTCGCGGTGAATGTTGTTGGTGGAGAAAAGCTCGTTGCAGGCCTCGGTGTGACAGTCCTTGAACTCAATAGCGAGTATAACGTTGATGCCGTACTTCAACGCGCACACCCACTGCACCCAGCGGAGAAGGGTTGGAATTTGGTCGATGCGAACGAAGAATCCTGCGCGAGCAAGACGGACGGTGAGAGGGGCGCGTGATGCCGCGTGCCAAACCTGTGAAGAGCATTTGCGGGATGACGACGAGGGGCGCGAACTGCATGGCGACTTCTGGTTTGTCGGCAAAGGCCGAGAGAAGGACGACCGATGAGGATGTCGAGAGGGCCATGAGCGCGATGACGAGGAGGAGGTGAATAAAGCTCCCCTGGAGATCCATAATCCAGTAGCAGATAGTGACGATGATCGTGGACTGGAGCATGCACAAGAAGAGCTCGATAGTGAGCTTGGAGGCGACGTAGGAGATGATTCTATAGGTGTGGGCGGCGTACTCGCGGAGAAGGACCGCGCGCTGCGCGGGGAAGGTGAGGATCAACGGCTGCGAAATCGCCATGACGCCCATGATCGATATCTGGTTAACGGCGCCAAAGTGCGTCTGGACGTTGGCGAAATCGTTGTTGCTGCGGCCGCCGGCGTTCTTAAAGCAGAGCGAGACGAGCACGCCAAGGATCGAGGTCATCATGACACGGCTGTACAGCTCCTTGGGGTCGCGGAGGAGAATGAAGACCTCGCGTCGAGCGAGGAGCTTGACCTCGAGGAGGAGGCTAGACGGCTGGGGCTTGGAGCTTTTGACGGGATTTTCCTCCGGGATCTCGAGCACCGTCGTGGCGTGTTGCTGGAAGACGAGCGCCTCGGCATCGGTGCATGTCTGGAAGACGAAAAGCGCGTGGTCGGCTGGGTTGGTGTCGGGGGGGAGTGGAAAGGCGCACGCGGCGAAGCGCTCGCGCAACGGAGAACCTAGTTGGCCCGAGTAAACGAGCTTTCCCGCGCGGAGAAAGTCGACCGTCTCGAACAAGCCAAAAACCTCGGACGAGGGCTGGTGTATCGTGCAGAGCACTGTTTTGCCGCGCTTGGCGATCTGGTCGCGAAGTAGCTGGATGACGACGTAGGCGGCGTACGAGTCGAGGCCCGAGGTTGGTTCGTCGAGAAAGATAACTGTCGGGTCTGTCACGAGTTCGATCGCGACCGCCGTGCGGCGCCGCTCCCCGCCAGAGCACCCCTTCAACAGGTCGTTCCCGAGGTACGTGTCGGCGCACTTCTCGAGCCGCAGCATCCGAAGCAGATCCTCGGCTTGCGCCACGCGGTTCGGCCCGCTCCCGCGAAGGTGCGCCGCGAAGCTGATCGCTTCTCGCGGCGTGTCGGTCGCGACGCACCAGAAGTCCTGAGCCACGAATGCCGCCTTCTCGCAGCCCTGCGAGACCCACCCATGGACGTCGAGACCGGCGAGGCTGCCCCTTCTCGACAAAACGTTCAGAAGCCTGCGTACGAATAATTAGTTTCGCGAACGCGCGGGACGAGATTTTTTTTTCCGACGCTGTCGCGAGCGTCGTCTTCCCGCTCCCACTCGCCCCCATCAACGCCTTCATCGTTCCAGGGGAGCAGTCCCCCGACAAACCGTGGAGGATTTGCTTGGCGGGCTTGCCCCGCGTGGACACGTTGATGTTGCGCCAGCTCAAGTAGTAAGTCTCGCCGCTGCTCCATCCCCACTCGAGCGTACCCTCCGCGCCAAGCGGGGCGTACACAGCAGCTTCTCCGAGTCTCGCCGTATCAAGAGCCATAGCGCCGGAGTGGGACACGCGGCCCGCTCGCTTTGACCCTGGTGTGAACAGCTCAGCGTCACTATAATTCTTTAGCCGTTATCGCGAACGTTCCCTTGCTTGCACTCGCTCGCGATCATCGAGTTCTCGAGAATGATGACACTCGAATTGTTGTCCAGAGGATCGAAGAGACAGAGCAAGACACACACACCCCCCCCCTCTTAGCAGTCGACATTTAAAGACAGAGAAAGACAGAGGGAACAAAAACTTGCAGAGGATGGCGAAGGAAGACGTACGAATAGAGCGAGGGTGGGGGGAGCGCGGCAGAGAGGTGATGGAGAGGCAGTAGAGGGGCTGAGAGAAGAGAGTGAGAGGGCCGCGAAGAAAGGCACAAAGAACAAATACTATTATTATTATTATTATTATTATTATTATTGTTATGGTTTGCAACTCCCGGGCTCAAAGAGCCAGAATGGATGAGCGCAAGGAAACAAGGAAGCACCAAGAATACATACAAAAGATAAGCGCGCAGAGGGGAAGACGGATGAAGCAAGAACGCACATTCCCATCAGAGGCAAAGGTAGGAAGAAGGGAGCAAGGCAAGAAGGAGTGACGCAAGGAGCTCAAAGAGGGTGAGGGGAAAGAAGAATAGAGAGTAGCAGGCGTGGTGATGAAATTAAATGTTTAAATAAATAAATAAATAAATAAATAAATAATTAAGTAAATAAATAAGTAAATAAATAAATAAATAAATAAAATAGACACGAGGAGACGACGCTAAGCGACGGTTGCAGCATGATGGCAGACCTCCCAAACAGGCCTCCATAATTTGGTCCGGGCGAGGCGGCCAAATGTCGCGAGAAGACGATATAACCACACGTCATCAGCATCGACGTCACGAGCAACAAGGATGTCAATAAGCGCCGCCGGCAAACGACCGCGCACGAAGTCGTAAGCAGCGTCGGTGCCATATGCGAAGGGTACGGCAGACGAACGTCGTGGTCGTAGATCAAGCACAAGAGCAGTGTGGGAAGCAGAGAGACGTGAAGACAACCAGTCCTGTAAAGTCAAGCTGGCAAGTACAAGCGAATGGAGCAGCAGAGTAGCCACGCCACATAACTCTGTCTCGCCGTCGTCAAAGTGGGGTGTGAGCAAGTAGTCAGAAGATGGTGAAGGGACTCGGAAGAACCAGGGCGGCGACAACAGCGATACGTGTGATCAGGGACAACAAATCCCCAGGCAGCAGAGCGCTGTCGTGTGGCCAATTGCGCCATGAGGAACTTAACCTGCATGGCACTCGTCATGAATGACTTGCACGGGCCGACAAAAAGATATCCGTAAGAGCAAATTGAGAGGAAGGAAGTCGGCAGGCTCATAAGGACGAAGGCGGCAATGCCAAGCTGCGTCAGCAAAGTGGAGCAAACCCCATCAAACAGATGGCGCCGCTGGAAAGTGACAAACCAACGTCGGCCATGGCAGAAATGCGTGCAAGAAGGGTCATCCGCACCCGCTCCACACCGGCCACGCGCCGCAAGGCCATCACGAAGATGTTGGAGATACTCGACAAAGGTGAACTGGGAAGAAGATTTGCGACGTTCCGGGTGGCCTTGCACCCACTCGAGGTCAAATGAACCAAAATGTGTCGTTAAGCGTGAAGTGAAGTGCGCAATCTCATCCCATATATCGCTGGGTGTGACTGGCACGCGCTGCGAGAGGCCAGAACGTGCGAGCACAGCGCCTTTATTGTCAAGAACAGCTTTCACAGGTAACCGAGGGAGTACATCACGTAGGGACCAGAGTGCAGCTTGTGCGGCATAGATGCCCATGACCTCAGCACGATACGCAGATAGAGTTCCAGGACCGGGAGCGACCCGCAAAGCGAAACTGTAGAGGCGAGGGGCCAAAGCATCGAAAATGGCTACAACAGCTCCGCCCTCACCTTTGGACACGGATCCGTCACTGGCCATGTAGAGATGATCGATGGGCGGTCTAGAACCACGGCCATCAAGCGCAGAACGAGGCGCTGCCCACATAGGAAACCGGGCGGCGACAGTCGCAGCGTAGGTGCCCGAACCGAGGTCGGGGGAGAGTGGAGGACGTGGGAGGCGGGGTCGAATGCGCGGCGGCGGGTATGGAAACAATTACTTTCGTTACGCATTGCAGCGGGACTTAGCGGCAAAGAGAAAGGTTCCCGATGAAACTCGCCAGCGGGGCGGCGATGTTTCACCGGAAGGCGACGCATACCGACGCAAGAGACCGTAACGGCCGTGGCTTTCGGGACAAACCATGCTGCAGGATCCCAGTCAAGTGACAAATCATAGGGAAGCACACGAAACGGTCGCACAGCCCTTGGGGTCAAAGAGTACTGGTCATCGCCAGCGCAAAACAGGATGCGTGTGTGTCTACCGCGGCCCGTGACACCGTGGATACGACCCTCGTACCAAGCCCTTTCGAGTTTACCGTCAGCTGTACCTGGCTACAGCTCGCGGCGATATGTCCGAGATTCCAATTCACAGACAAGCGCGTTATCACCATCTGTGTCTTGCACCTCAACTATACATATATATGTGTCTTGCACCTCAACTATACGCAGGTGGCCGTCAAACATGCTCAAGGCAACGTCACCACGGATGATACCTGCAATGGCGCGATCGGCCCGAAATTCGGGCTCAACAAGGCCGGCAGCATCCACATGGAGTAATGTCTTCAAGCGCGCGACGAACCAAGCACGGTCCACCGCTGAACGAGGAATACATGCGTCATGGAAGGTATATCCGTCAGCCGCGAGGAAGGAAGTGGACCACCAGACCTCGTTCTCGTGGCACACCCACTGTAGCTTGATAATATCAGGGACCGGCCAACCAACAGCGAGCGCAAGATCGACAACTGTACGATCAGACGGAGCAGCGGAGCCAGGGAGTGGACCACCCCCAGTAAGTTGCACGTCATTCGCACTGGCCCATACGATGGTGCCCTCCACCCACCCGATACGTGTGCGGTCCGTGGCAATAGAGGTGATCCATTTGGCATTTGCAGCATGGCTGGATTCGAAGACGAGGGAACTGGCGCCAAAACGCACTTGAGCCTGACAAATGAGCGCCTCAATCAACCGTGTCGCGAGGCCACCCCGATGCAACAAACGCGTCATCCACTCCAGACGATCCGCATGATAAATTTTGTCAACCTAGGATGGTAAGCCGGCACCTCCGAGGTTTACGGGTGTTTGTAAAACCAACCGATTAGTTCGTTCGCCCAAACGTGCTCGCTTCAACAACAGAGACTCCACTTCACGTTGAAGTGAATCCACAAAGCGCTGTTCGAAACGCTCAAAACGAAAACGATAGGCAAGCTTGCTCCAGATCACTTGGTCAAGAAGGTAGCGTGTGCTATCCGGGGATACCGGAACGACGCGGAGCTTAGCCACAAAATCGTCGACAATATGACGAATTGAATCTGCAACGTCAAGATACTCGCTTGCGGGAGACCAATGGATCCCCAAGTACCGCACACCGTGGTCAAACGGAATAACATAAATTTCACCACGTTTGGCTGATAAAGGCCCAATGTGACCCGGGTCATCAACACCGAGCTGTAAGCGTCCATGACGAAATAACACGGCGGTATCGTACACCCAAGGCCGCCAGTTCTGCGCCGCGAGATCGAGGGGGGCCTTGAACCGCTCGAGTCCCAGCGCATTGGTTTTCGTGATGTTGAATTGGATTGCGAAGAAGTCAAAGAAGAGGTTGCAAACAATGACCCGTAGCTCTAAGCCGCGGCGCGTAATCGAATACCACAAAGCATCATCGACAAAGCATAAGCCGGCCGTGGTGCGAGTGAGGTCATGGGTGGCAAGAGTGGGAATACAAGGAGAACCAAACTCGGGAGGGCGCCGCAATCCCGACCCCGTGACTTCGAGATGGCCCTCGGGAACAAGACGAGGGTTCGTTTGCATATCTGACATTATAGAAAAAAATGCCAACCAGATATTAGGTGATTCGGACGCACCTTGGGCAGTACCGCGGGCAAAGTAGAAGGATCCCTCATCGTCCCCCAAGAGGGATGTTGATGTGCCGTACGCTGTGACGACCTGTGCCCGATTACCAATATCCTGATGTAGGTAGTAGTCGATAAAAAAGTCGGGTAATCCAAAGCGACGTAAGGCCATTTCCTTGCCTAACCAAACAGGAACACTATCGTAGGCCTTCGAAATGTCTTGGGCAACTGCAAGCAAGGGCACATGGTCCGCATAGGCCAATTCAGACAAAGACACAGCGATTGCGAGTGGCGTCTGAACGTCACTACCAGCCCGTGAACCATATTGCCCGGCATCGAAAATTTTTCAATGTTCCCAGATAGGTGTAATGCGGCCGAAGATCACGGACCAGTAGGCCTTCATGATGGTGTCCAACAGCGTGATGGGACGCGACATCTCTACGCTCGGATTGCTCGGGATCTTGGGGATTGGAACAATAGCCCACTCCTTCCACTCCGGGAATATATGACGCGCCGCGCAAGCAGAATTGAGTAGACGCAAAAGGTCGTCATGTTGCTCTGGAAGAAGGCCTTTAACCATGTCAACCGTGACACCAGAGAGGCCTGGTGTTTTGCCGGAACACCGCGTAGACCAGTAACGGTCCCACTTCTCTCGTGTAAGAGGAGCCAGGACATTTGCGTAGTGCGATTCATCCACATTTGGCTTGCGGCGCAAATGGTCGAGTACAGGGGCGAATTTGCCGGGATATCCGCAGCTGCAAGGTCGATGTCGGAACCAAACGCCGCAATTTGTCAACGTAGATGTCGTCCGCAAGGGCCCAGGTCATCAAGAGCTGTGGTCTGGTACCCGAAGCGTCGTGAACCTCCGCCCATCCAGCTGTGGAAACGGAGGACCAAAACGCGGGCGACACCCGCTGGTTCACTATGGATCCGCAATTCGTCGGCGTCACGGCTGACAATCGAAGCGTATTTGTCGCCCTTTCGGCCTCGCGCCAAGACGGCACGAACCAGGTTACGAACACGAACGCAATCGGCATCGTCGCGCATTTCGGCGAGCTCGAGTAAAAGCTCCTGCTCGGCAGCGTGGAGCCATGAGCGGTACTCGGAGTCCACGTGATTGAGCTGAAGCTGCCAATGTGCGAGATGGTGATCAAGCCGAACACGAGCGTCCGCACGTCGTCGACGGGCGACGACATCCGCGTCGTTCAGAGGGACCGATGAGGCATCCATGAGATCACCCACCTCTGAAGGTCAACGCCCAGGAAGTTCAGAGAGAGGGCGTCCTCGCGTGCGAGTCGCGAAAACGCGCGAGCGCGATGACCACGCCCCCTTTACCCGACACGATCACCAAGGTACGTAGGGCTCGTCGACGAGGACGTAGCTCGGTCGTGGCATCTTGGGCTCGCAGGCTGACGCGGGACGCAAAACGCGGGCGTCGTTCAGTCGCCACAGCAGCAGCAGCGCCTGTCATACATCCCACAAGATCCGAGTACAAGACATCGAGAACGGCAGTGTCGTCGGAACCGGCGAGAGAGCGGAGGCGCGTCGTGAGGTTCGCTTCCAGCCAGCACTGAGATACTGAGGGTTTTAGCTAAACGGATTTAATGGGCCCTTGAAGTTTTGAGTAAATCGCGTCAGTCATGACGGGCTAGGCTAGGCGCATCTTCTGGCGCTTGAGCGGCGCGAAACTCGACATTGGACCCGAGTTACGAGCTCGAGACGGTCACGCCGTCGTTTTGAGGGGAATTGACAAAAGTTATCACCCCCCGACCCCCGACGCGCTATTATTGGGGATTTTAACAGGGGCGCCGAGAGTGGAGATGGCAGTTACGGCTAGCTCCAACGATGTTGAGCGGTCCAGCGAACGTCCTTTCTCCTGCGTGCCGCATCCCTTCATCCGGATCCTGGTGCAGTTCATGTATAACTGCAGCGGCACGAACAATCTCAATATTGCTTGGGCGCTTTGGCCCTGGAGCTGCTGACCCAGAAAGTTGCAGATGCATACTTCATCCACTTCATGACCCCGGGTCACACCAAGTTCGAATGCGACGTCACTGCCCAAAAGACGGCTGGGGCCTTCAACGGCCAGGTCGTCTTCAATCACGGGATGTTGAACGAGGCGTTCTCTCAGTATGTGACAGCTCGCGCCTATGACGTAGCAATATTAAAACACTACAAGAAGGCCTCGGGCATGCTCTTCGAGCCCGTGGGCAACATCACCAAGTTTCGCACCTTCATCTTCCTTGCCGACGACGACGGCCAGGTGTCGAATGACCTGGAGTTTGTCGCCGACCCGCCGTTGGATTAGCCGACTACCGAACGCGGACGGTCCTTCACATCGGCCTCTGTCAGGAAAGCGGCGAACAATCTCGCGCATCGGTCTCGAAAGTAGGTCATGCGCCGTGCCCTGTTGCGGCGGGGCTATGGCGGCATCGGCGACGGGACCTGCCTCTACGGCCCGCCGGCACCGAGCCTACTTCCCGCGTCTGCTGGGTCCGCCTCTTCAAGCTCCCCAAGGAGGACAGCGCCGTCTGCGTCGAGCAGGAAACATACCACAAGCTGGAAGCTCGCTCCCCCGAGAAGATTGAAGCGGCCATCGGCATGATCAAGACTTGCGAAGGAGACCCCAAAGGCATTAGCCACCACAAGCCTTACTATGGCAATGAGCTCAAGCAGATCATCGACTCGTTTCACTACTATACTTCGGTAGAGCGAATCCCCCCTGGCATCGCAGTTCGTGGACGATGTAGTGGTGGGTTTTTGTGAGAAAGTCTGGCGAGACGCCGAAGGTAGCGCAGAGGCAGGACTGGTGGACCACGTAGTTGCCGAAGGCGGAGCTGTGTGACAAGCACGCTTGAAGCCGCGCGTAGATGTAGCGAGTAGGCCGCTTGCACCGCGCTATCTCCTTGGCCGACCGCAAAGCCAGCGTGCACTGCTCGGTGATGAGGGCTCGCACTGGGTGCACGCGGTCACCTCGAGTGCGGCGGGCGGCGGCTCGAGCGGGGCGGACGACGCAGATGACCCACTCGTCGGAGACGGAAGAGAAGACGTCGAGCTCAGACTCCGCTTCCTGCCCCTGGAGGTTCCAGTCGAGCGAGCATCTACGCTGAGCCGGATCCGACCTTCCCGATCGTCTTCGACACGCCGACGAGCCACACCACGGATAACGCTCTCCGCGTGAGTGCTGGCCGTAGCTACTCCATGACGCTTGCGCGGACGTGGACCGCGCGCCCGCACGTTTCCCGACTCGTCCGCGTCGTCATCGACCTCGGACTCCTCGTCGTCATCGACGGTTTCGGTTTAGGGAGCTTTTCCAGTACTAAACCCTATACCTTTTCGACCACCACAGATATTCAGATCATTTTCTTAATTCTGAAGTTCTGTTCTCTCGAGGGAGAGAGGAGTTGAAGGGGCCGGAGAGCCAGGTAGATGGTGACTTGGAGCATCGGGTCCCCGTCTGCGCCGACGGCGGGCGGGACTATATTCGGGCGCGTGCTAGAGGTGCGGGACGCGCACTCGAAGGGTATATTTGGGCGGGGGTCGCGCATGGTGACTGTCGGGGCTAAGCTGATCGTGCCCCCGTCGACCTCTGGCGGGCGCGTGACGAAGACGTCGGCGCGGCCCAAGAACCTCACCAAGCAGGGCGCGGATTGGACGAGCGTGGTCGCAGGGGAGGGGAAAGATGCGAACCTGATCCGCGTCGAGTCGCACTTCATGTCGGCCGCGCAACGAAAGGGCGCGGTCGTCAAGTTCGTAGTGTTCGAGAGGTTGAAAACTGACCTCAACGATACGCACACCCTCGGGCACGCACTCGTCAAGGTCACCGATATCGTGGCGCACAGCGAGGAGAAGGCAAAGGAGATGAGGTTGGGGATCGAGAAGAAGGGTAAGCCGAACGGCGAGCTGCGCGTCGCGGCGTGGTCGCCAAAGCCTCTCGAGCCGGTCGTTCCTCCCTTCGTGTTGGATTTCTGGCGGCCTATAATGGTGCTGTCTTTGCTTGTGTCGTATGGGGTGGCGCGACGGCTCTCGAGGATGCTCGCGCGCGGCGTCGTGGTGCTGGGTGCCGCGTGGTTCGCGCTCGAGGTCCCGATGCTCTTAGGCGCCGCTTTGACGGCAATCCTCGCGGTCGCCGTCCCCGGCTTGAACCTGTCGGTGTCGGCGGTTCGATTCGTGTTTAGCTTTGCGAAGAAGGATGACCGGCGAATCCTGCAGCTCAACTTGGAGGTCGAAGACTTCGCGCTTGCGAACGATCCCGACGGCAAGTACTTTCACCAGAATTTTGTTTCTGCTTCGTTTATCGACCTCCGCGTCGGCGTCGACCCTGCCTTTCTCGCGCGACGTCTCCTCGCGGCGTTCCAGCGCCGCGTCAAGTACGATCCGCCGCCGTGTCATAAGAAAATGGCGGCGGAGGACACGCACTGCGTCGTGTCGGCGAGAGCCTCCGACCTCGCCGCGAAGGATCATTCTAAGCTTCTCGGCGACTCGTCGGATCCGTACGCGTTTTTGCTCGCCGCGACGCCCGAGGAGGCCGCCAAGGCGACCTCAACCCACAACGCCAACTTCGACGCCGACACCCTCGTTCAGGTGTTCAAGACCGAATACGTCGAGCGGAACTTGAACCCGTCGTGGAATCCGTTGACGCTCGACCTCGCGATCCTTAGGTCCAAGTTCGAGGGGGGCAGGGTGGCGGTCGTGGCCGTCTACGATTTCGACATCGCGACCTCCGACGATTTGATCGGGGTCGCCATCATCCCCAATCTGTTGGACATCGTCGACGCCCAAGGCGAGACGACGGCGACGATTACCAAGCGCGGCAAGCCGGGCGGCGAGGTATCGCTCGCGTTCCACAAGACCCACCTCGACACTCCGGCCCCCGACGTCGCCATCGCGTGGCGTCCCTTTCCGAGCGTCCACGACGAGCTCCGGAATACGTACCGCTATTACGAGCCGACGCGACTCGCGACCGTCTCTCTCGAGCTGAGCGTGGACGATCCGTGCGTCTCGTTCGACATCAGCGCGGTCAACGACGAGTTCAACGTCAATAACTACGTCCGCAAGCTCGCCCAAGGAAAGATCCGCCAATGTCTCGGGCGCCGCGAGCCGGCGCCCAACACGCTCACCATCATCGTCCGCAAGGTCGAATGGCACAAAGGCGCCGTCACCGACGAAGCGATATCCAGGGCCTCGGCGGCGCGCAAGAAGACGGCCGTCTCGGCCGTCCGCAAACTCTCGCGTACCCTCGCGCCCTGGCGCAGGTCGCCGAGGCACACCACGGCCGCCAAGCGGGCCCCCCGCCAGGTCACCGTGACGGCGCACCTCCGGCGCCAGACGGTACACTTTGGCTCGTCCCAGGTCACGGACGGCGTCGCGACCGGCTTCCACGCGGCCGCCAACATCAACGTCGTCGACCCGTCGGCCGTCGTCAAGATTACGGTCAAGGACAACTACGGGTCCTTGGTCGGTCAGTGGATCACCACGTTGAAGATGTTAGTCCTCGCGCCCGAGAACGTCCACGGCTACGACGTCGTGGGAACCAAAAAGCGCGGCTCGTTCGCGATGTCGGGTATGATGCAACTCCGAGACTCGGACTTCCTCGTCGCGCCGGAGAAGGAGGCTTACGTCGACCTCGAGCTCGTCTGGTGGTACGACAAGCACGGAAAAACGCACGACCAGATCATGCACATCCCGAAAAAACTCACCGCTCTCGAGCAGCTCCAGCAAAACTCGGCCGAGACTACTTTGAAGCTCGGCAATCGCCGTCAGCTCGCCAATATGCTCAGAGACTTTCCCGTCCTCTTCGACGTCCAGAGTTTTGAGCTCAACCGCGTGCGCTTTCACCTCAAGGCCCTCTTCCAGGGGTACACCACAGACAACTCTAATCGCGCGATTTTTCTCGAAAAGCTCGACCTCAGAGACAAGCTCAAGCCGCGCCGCGGCGAGGCCGGCTGCGATCTCTACACGCTCGTCTGGTACATGGTCACCGCCACGGTGCGCCCCGTCTTGTCCGAAGTATCGCTCGTCGACGCGACCAACCAAATCATCTCGGGCGTCTTCACGGGCCTCTTCTCCTCGTCTCACCACAAGTCGCCGCTCGCGATCGACCACGCTCTGGAGGAGGAGGACGACGAAGAAGACGCCTGATGTATAGCATAAAAGCCCCCTTCTAGCGCCGCCCGCCGCCGATTTCGTGTCCGGCTGGCTCTCGTGACCCTCGTTCTGCTGTCCCACCTCGTTCGCCTTGCCGCATCTTTTTGTGCACCTACGCTGCTGCCACCCGTGTGCCCGTATAATAAAGAGCCGCTCGTCATGTATGATCTGCGTTGCAGGCCTGTCCTACGTACACCGACAAAACACCCGCTCCCACGCGCATGCATTAGGGTCTTAGCATCATTCCGCGGGTTTATTTATTCTGCGAGTGTACCCTCACGTGCCGCGCGGCGGCGACCTTTGTTGGTGTTTAACAGCAATAAGTATGTGGTAACTGCGATCCTCCCATCCAAGTAAGCAAGGGCCTTCCTTTACACTCCAAATATGATGATGAGGCCGTCAGGTCCATGAGCACAGGATGCCTCTCCGGTTGCAGTGATCGAGCTTCATCTTGTGTCGTGTGAGCGTGAAAAGGTCTGAGGGTCGACGACTTGGGCGAGGTCGCCGTTGAGAGCGTGCTCGAGGTCCTCGAAAGCCTGCTGCTGCATGATCTGGGTCTTCTTGAGTTTCTGGATGAGCTGCATTTCCTTGCGCTCCATCTTCATGACCTGACGCTCCTTGTCCTGAGTCTCGATGAGCTGCTGGGCGACGCGCTCCTCGTAATTTCGCTTGTTGGCCTCGATCGCGTGCTTTCTCTCGACGTCGCGCTTTCGCCTGACCTCGTCCTCGTGCTGCTTGATGACTGCCCTTCGATGTTGCTTTTCGATCACATCCTCGAGACGCTGGGTGCGAATATCCTCGCGTGCCTTGGCGGCTTCCTCGCGGACCCGGTGGACTTCGTCGCGTTTCGCCGCGAGGATCGCCCGCGCCTGCTTCTGGCGGTGTTTGCGCGCTTGCTCTTCGGCTGCGAGATTGGCCTCGACCTCCTGCTTCTGTCGCACCACTTCCCGTCGCTGCTTTTCTTCCCGAGCCAAGCTCTCTTGCTCGTGTTCGACGCGGATCGACAAAATTTCTTCGGCGCGCGACTTTGTCTTCTGGATTTTGCTCCAGGCGCGGTGTTCCTCCTTTTTAAGCAACGCGATGCGATTCAACAAGAGCTGCCGGTCTGCCTCAGCCTGCCGGTTCTTCTGTTTCGCGTTGAGCATGGCGCTCGAGAACGCCGACTGCTCGCGTCTCGAAACCATCATCGTCGGTTAAGAAAGATATGTATCTTTATTGCCACGAAGAAGAAGAAGAAGAAGGGTTTTGTGGGGAAGGTTATTAAAAAGAAAAAAAAAAAGGTCCAAAATTTTTACCGGCTGAAAGGTGAGCGCGCGAGAGTTCTCTTCTCTTGGACACCATCATCATCATCATCATCAAGATGCCCTGCGATGATGCGTGCTGCTGCTGCTTCAGCTCGGCGCCGCCCCAAAACTCGAAGTCAGGCAAAGGAGTCATGTACGCCAAGTTCCACAACTACAACAACAACTGGGACATCCGTTTGTGCGACGCTCCGTGCGAGGCTCCCTGCTGCTGCTGCATCGGGTGTCTCCCATGCAGCTGGTGCTGCGTGCAATACACCATGAGAAAGCGTGTCCTCGAGGCCCAGCAGCCCGGCAGCGGTCTACAAAACTACCAGTGCGCAGCTTTAGTTGTTGACGTGCTGTCGAACCTTTCTCGCCAGGTGCGGACAGGGCTACCTTCCGAAATGCTGCTGCGGCCTATGGAACCCCGGTCGTTGCGGGTGCTGCGGCTGCTACGAGTCGTCTTGCCCGACTTGCTGCCTCTGCCTCGAGGCCTGCATCTGCCCGGGTCTCGTCATCACCGGCTCGCGTCTTCTCGCCATGGACATGTACCAAATCCAACCCGATCCCTGCGACAACCGCCTCATCCGATTCAACAACTGCATCCAGTGCCTCGCCTGCATTTGCCACATCTTGGCCATCGTCAACGACTCTTTCCGAGACTGTGCCGCGATCATCGACTGCATCGCCGACGTCGTCTTCTTTTCTACTGCCGGCTGTATGGTCGCCCAGCTCAATCGCGAATTAATCGTGCGCAAGGCCGCTGGCGGATCCCCGGCTGCCCCTGACGTCATCATCGAAGAAGCCCCCAAGCTCGAGGGTCTCGCGGAGGCGCCCAAGGGCGACGTCATCACGGACCGTTCCTAAGAAGAAGGAGTCCCGATTCATTCCTTCCGCGCTGCCTCGATCGAGTTGCTATCTTCGTTCGGAGCCAACAGGAGCGAGGCCGTGTGTACAACGTAAGCGTCTCGTTCATCCCCCCTACCGAAAATGCTTAGAGGAGGGTTGAACTTGCCTTGCAGAGTTGAGTTCCGCGATCGAACGATAGCTTCTAGACAGACAGATCGATCACACATGATGCGGCTCCTCGTTCTCGTCTCCGCCGCGCTAAGTGCGCATGCCTTCACGATACCGGCGCGATCACTGAGTGTTTCGACGCGGCACGCGCTCCCCCGCGCCTCGAGCGTCGCCCGACGCCAGCCAAACTTGGCGCCAGCAAGAGCAAGCGTTCAAATGGGTCTCTTCGGACTCGGGATGCCGGAAATCGCGGTCATACTCGGCATCGCGGGCTTTATTCTCGGCCCTGAAAAGCTCACGTCGATGGCGAAAGACTTCGGCAAGATCGCGGGAGACCTTAAGGAGGTGCCCAAGGAGTTCGCCGAGGGCATGAAGGAGAGCGAGCAGGCACAGGCAGCCTTGCAGACCAAGGAAACCCCCGAACCCAAGGAAGACACAGTTCAGACCTGAGACACCAGACGAACGGTTCGCGCCAGACTCTAGTCTGATGAATGCTAGTGCCCACCGCAGCTGGTTGAGGGGTTTGTTGAGCGCCGCGTTCTTAAATACTATTGCATCCAATCCAATTCCGTCGGTGAAATTGTCGCGTCGTCCCTCGCCGGGACCGCGCATGTTCCTCCCATGATTGATTGGCACACCCTGCCCGCCCGCGTCATGATCAGCGGGTGACACGTGCGAAGGTATGCTTAGAGAGGCACCGGGTAGCCGTGAATACTAGGTGTTACTATACTAGGTGATGTCACACATTGACGCACCCAGCTTCGGCAGCGCACGACCACGTCTTATTCACCACCTCCTCCTAGTTCTTGAGTTCAAAGCCCACCTAGCAGGGAATCTGCTTTGGGAGGCTGAGGGGCCCGATCCTCATTCGGGGCAACGCTGTGTCTTCCTCCAAAGAAAGAGAATAGGCGCGAGATGCGACGCCACCACGAGGCTGAGGAGAGCATTGAGGCTGAGGAGAGCATTGAGGATCGGCGTTTGACGTCGATGCTGTCGTCGGACTCATGTGTCTCGAGGTGCTCGTTCACAATCCAATCAGAATGGCGGTCATTCCACGTGTGTCGCCAGGGCGCGAGGTAGCGGTGGCGCTTGTGGTCGAGGATGGCGATGCGCGGCCACAATGAATCGGCCGCGTTCAAGCAGAGTTTGGTGGTCTCGGCAAGGGCCGAAGCTCGCGTTTTGTCGCTGCTGGTGCTCGAGTCCGATCTCCACGAGGAGGTGCGAGGCGGCCGAATCCCGTTGTCCGGCGAGGTGAGGAGCAATGAGGACTCTCGCAGGTAGTAGCGTTTGAAATTCGCGAAACTGGGGTCGTGCGGCATGACGAGCTGGATCGTGCCGCGCAGCATCCCCATAGCACGACCGTGCAGCGTCAAATTCTGAGCGAAATCTGCCCGGAGGTCGCTTTTGCCGTCGAGGACGCAAGCGAGGGAGAACTGTGCCACACCGACGAGCGCGTCGGCGTAGGATGTATCGTGCGCCCAGACGCTCAGGACGACGTTCACCAGCTTGAATCCCGCCTCCTGCGGGCCGAGGGGTGTGCCACCCGTCGCCAAGGACTTTGGCGACGACGATGGCTCGACGTTGGCGGCGCTCGGCCACGACGACCGGTATTGCGTGGACTGCGACGCCAGTCTCAGCCGCAGCACAAATTGCTCGTGTTCCCAGGACGCCTTGCATCGACGATGCCTATGTGATTGCATATGATCGTCACCCGTTCCCGCGGTTTGGTGATGGCGGGAGACGCGGGCGCGTACGAGCTCGGACCGGAGGTTGGTGGCGAGCCAGGTCCAAAGCAGCGACTGCGGCTCGATACCAACGAGGACGTACGCCTGGAGGGGGGCACCAGTCACCGCGGAGCAGGGCATGTAGCTCGCGCGCAGGTTTCGCAAGACGAGCTTGGGCATCTTGCGCTTGTCGGTCGTTGGCGCGAACGCCGGCCGCGTCGCCAAGCGCATCTCGCATCCCCCCGAGACGCGCTCGACCTCTGCACGTTGCGCCTCCGACGGCAACGAGCGCCAGAGCAATGGTTCCAGGAGGTTCCAGCCCCCGAATGCGCGGTTGGCGGCGATCTCGATCGAAAGCTCGTCGGAGCTCTCGTACCCGAGATTTCCGGCGAGTACGACGTGGTCGAATTGCTCGCTGATGCCGCGCGAGGTGTCTCCCAGTTGCAGCGCGGCCAACGTCGCGCACGCAAGTCGGTTTCGCAGCGCCACAGTGTGCGAGCACGCCAATTTGGTTTGTTGAGGTCCCCCGAGGACGCAATCTGCGTCGGCGGCTTTCTCGAGGGCGTCGCCCGAGGCGACGAGGTCGACGGCCGCGATGCACAGCGTGGTCCCGTCGCGAAAACGCCAGGCGGAGGCGACCGCACCGCTTCTCGGCATCATACCCGGCTCGTTCGCGGCTGTCAACGCCGTCTGGATCTCGGCGCAGCGCGCCGACACGCTCGGCCGCGCGTAGACCCGGAGTCTCAGCTGGCCCGACCGTCGCGCGGTCGCGAGCTCCAAATCCGAGCCGAGGCGAAGTCGAATCGTTCGAGAGAGGTGCTCGGCACCGCGCACCAATTCGAGACCCAGATCATGGAAGCCAATGTCGTGTGAAGTCGTGGCGACCTGTGCTGCCAGCGCGTTCTCTCGCGAGAGCTTGGCCAGCAACGCCGCGTGTTCGACTTGGTACGCCGCGAGGTCCTGCTGGAACCTCGCCTCCTTTTGCTCCGATACGTGCCGTCGCGCCGTGCTCATCACCTGGCCTCGTTTGGAAAATTCTTCTTGGTTGTCACCGCTGGTTTCCGCTCCAGCTGGCAAGAAGGCCGCGACGTCGAGCGCGCCGTCTTCGTTGCCGTCGTCGCGCGGGCCCGAGCTTTCAGTCAGGCCCGAACTGCGCCTGTTTCGGTATTCGACCGTCGCCTCGGCTCGCGCGCGCACCGCGTCTTCAAGAATCGCGAGATTCGAAGCGTAGACCCGGCGAGTCGGGGCCACCGCGAGAGCGCGTTTGAAGGAGGTCGCGGCGGCGAGCGGCCGCTCGGCGCGCAGCAGAGTCCGCGCCCGCGCGTTCCAGGCGGCTCCCGGAAGCTCGCCGCCGTCGAGAGATCCGTCGGGATTAATTTTGATGCACATGTCCAAGGCACGCAACGACGCGACGTATTCGCCGAGGCCACGCTGCGCGAGACCGAGGCCATACCACGCCCCCGAAACGCGCGGCGATTGGTCGAGAATTTTGAGGTACTCTGCCGACGCGCGCTGCAACAATCGCCTCCGCTTTTCCGCGCGAGTGGCGTCGGTAGGGCTCGACGGTGACGCAGTCGTTTGGGGATCGTCGGCGGCCGTCTCGTGCACGAGGTCTTCCGCGGCCGCGCGTAGCTCGTGCGCTCGCGACAATCGCGCGGCCGCGTCCGCGCCGAGCGCTTCGAGCGCTTCGGGGCTCAAGCGGCTCGCGTCCCGAAGCGTCTGCTGCTGCTGCTGCTGCGATCCGTTGTATGTCTTCTGGAAGATCAAATTTCTGCGCCGCTTTCTCGCGTCTGTCGGTCCCTTGGCGCGATCCCGTGTGAAACGCGGCTTGACGTCCACCCAGAGCTCGTCGCCGTCGTCGTCCTCCCAGCTCCACGCTCGTCGCGCGCCGAGCCAGGAGGGTCGGTACGGCGAGTGAGCGCCCGCCGGCTCCTGGTACTCCTCGGGAGAAATGTTTGGGGAGGCCCGCCGTGCGGCGTTGAGAAATTCAGCAGAAGCGCGATACGAGGACTCGAGCAGAGACACGACGACGATGTCGTAGTTACCGCCCTTCTCGGGGAGCCAGTCCAAATCCTCCGGTTGGTCAAATGCCAGAGTGCGGGAGAACACCCCAATTTTCAAACTGAGGTTCTCCGCCTGTGTTGACGGCGGCGGCGGCGGGGGCATTGCCATCGGAACAAAGTTCTAATGTTTATCCGCCGTCGCGCTGCCCCTTACTTCCCTTGTACCTTGCCTTCGCTGGGTCGTCGAGTCGTCCCCCTTTGTACCTTTCCTACTTCCCTTCCCTTCCCTTCGTGTGCCCCGTCTTTTCCTCCCAACTCAGCTTGAATGAAACTGCCACCTCGCATACATTAAAAGAGTTCCCTTAAGGTATCTTTCGCTGTTGAGGGCAGGTACCATGGGGCGAGTGGCGTCACAGGACAGGGGGCAATGATGTGTTCAGCTTGACGGCCACGCAACTCGTTCTCACATGAGCAGCGGCCTCGTTGGCGATCGCGGCAGCAGCTCCCGAAGCCTCGGGGAGCGCGTCAGCAGCCTGCGGAGCCTTGGCGAGCGCGACGAGCTTTTGAGCCAAACGTCGACCATGTCGCTCGGCAACGGCAGTTTCATCAGTGTTGGCGGCAAGTACCACCACCACCGGCGGCGACGGTCTCCGACCCAGCGGCGTTTACTCAAGGTGGTGGCGGCGGTGTTTGTGTGCGGGGTAGTCTTGGCGCTGATGTTTAAAAACGCGATGGAGTCCAAGGTAGGCGAGCTCGGGCCGTGGGCGGTGCGGGGATTTTCGACGGCGGGGCCGCACTTCAAGTCGCCGTCTGCATTGTGGGAGGCGGGGGCGCAGGCGCCCTTTCCGACGGGGAGCTGGTGGCTCAACGCCGTGATCGACAAAGGCACCGGGGCGGTACCGGCGACGCCGTACCAGATTCTCTGCGATTCTCGCGGAGTGCTCATTTCGTATTCGGTGCGGCGTCGGGTCGCGAGCCGCGACGCGCAGGTCGACGAGTTTGGGATCGACTGGTTGGCGACCACGATGACGGTTGGCTCGTCGGCCGCCGACGTGGCGGCGGAAGTGGCGCGGCGGGTGGACGAGCAGCAGCGCGCCGCGGGCGATTACGTCGCGGCGGCCGACGCGATCGCCGCGACCGCCGACGGCGGCGTATCTCATTCGGGAAGACGGTTGTCGTCGCGCTCGCACCTGGGCGCCGTCATGCGGTACGACACGGGCCTGAGCGTGGCGATGGTCAAGGGCTCGCCGGCGGTGACGTTGGAGCTGGACGACGACGCGGCAGTTTCTTCCGCGCTGGTGCTCGCGCCCGGCGCGGACTCGGGCGGACGCGTGAGGAATGCGACCCGAGTCAGCCCGGTGGCCTGGGTTGTGACGCTGAGCGACGACTCGCGTTGGGTCGTCGTCGTTGGTGGCTCTGAGTTTTCCGATGAAACAACGACGATTTCTTCTTCTTCCTCTTTGGTCGCGGTCGACGAGGCGGTCGTGGTGCGCGGCGCGTCGTTCGCGCGGGTCGCGGCGGTGCCGACGAACGCGTCGATCGACGGCTTCGTAAGCAGGTGTCCGACGACCTACGCGCGCGGCGGAGACGTGCGGATCGTCGACAAGGCGACGTACGCTCTCGAGTGGGACGTCCGACGCGACCCGTCGTGCCCCGACTTCTCGGGGCTCGCGCTCGCGCACCACCTCGACTTAAAAACGGCAAAAAAAAACGGCGAGCGCGTCGCGTCGGGGTTCGAGAGCGCCAAGGGTCCCATGTACTGGATGAGCGGCGACGCCTGGACGTTCCGCGAAGATCTCCCCGACGTGAGCTTTCATCATCGCGGGTACGCCGTGACGGACGTCGCTCGACGGAAGATCATCTCGGCGCAAGCCAAGCGCGACGCGTTGTCGCTCAAGGCGCACGCGACACGACAAGCCAAGGAGGGATCCTACGGCGCCGTCTACTTCGAAGGCAAGGAACTCGCAAGGCTGGCGCGGCTCGCCCTCGTGTGCATGCACGTCGAGGCGGAGTGCGCGGATCTCGCGTTGAGGTTCCTCGAGAAACGATACGAGCGCGTCATCTCGCGAGCCGAGCTCTTCGGCTTGGACTCGTCGTGGGGCGGCATCGTCGCGCTCGAGGGCTACAAGGGCGACCCCTTCGCCAACTTTGGGAACGCGCTGTATTCGGACCACCACTTCCACTACGGCTACTACGCCTACGCGGGCGCCGTCCTTTGCAAATACCGACCGTTCTGGGGACGCCGCTGGGCCCGGCGCATCCGCGAACTCGTGCTCGACTTCGCCAACCCCTTCGACGACGGCGCCGTCAAGTTCCGCGATCCGCGGTTTCCCGTCGCTCGACACAAAGACTGGTACGACTCGCACTCGTGGGCCACGGGCGTCGTCACCTACGCGACCGGCAAGTCCCAAGAGTCGTCGAGCGAGGCCGTCCACGCCTACCACGCCGTCGCGCTGCTCGGCGACGCCCTCCGAGACCCCGCACTCCGCGACTGGGGCCGACTCCTCATGGCCACCGAGATCCGCGGAGCCCAGAGGTATTGGCACATGCACCCAGACGAGGGCATCTATTCGGAGGTCTTCGCGGCGAACCGCATGGCCGGCTCCGTCTCGGGCGCCGCCGTCTCGGCGGCGACGTGGTTTGGCTCAAACCCGGAATTCGTCACGGGCATCCAGGTCCTCCCCGTGCTCACGGGTCTCACAGACTACCTCTTCAAGCCAAACTTCGTCTGCGAGCAGCTCCCCGTCCTCGAGCGCGCGCTCGGCCGACGAACGCCCCAAGTCGCCGAGGCCTGGCGCGGCGTCATCCTCGCCGAGGTCGCCGTCGCCGAGCCAAAACAAGCCTGGGACGAGGCGTGTCTCCTCGACCAGAATTTGTTTGACGACGGCAATTCCAAAGCCAATCTCCTCCACTGGATCGCCTCTCGATTCGCCGATAACTCGACCTCTTCGTGCGACGGCGACTTCGACCTCCACGACCAAAACGACCAAGACTACGATGACCTTCCGTCCGACATTACGGGCGTCGATCCATCCTGCGCGGCCAACCTCGCTTGCGTCGCCTTTGGCCTCGAGGGGTTTTGCTGCCCGCAGAATGACGGCTACGTCTTCGGCTGCTGCCCCGTCCTCAAATCCCCCTAGAAGAAGAAAAGCGTGAAATGAATGTAAGCGTACGTCGGCTGTTGCTTTTTTTGCTGCGTCCCCATCAGACCCCCCTCCTATAATAATGCCCTATTCAAGAGGACGACGACGACAGCGTCGGGGGGTGTTTTTTTTTTTTTTTTCCCGACTATATAATATAATGCAGCAGCAGCAAATCCTCCTAAAAATAAATAATGGTGTTCTTCTTTCTGTGTGGGACCGTGCCACGGAAATGGAAAGTGTGATGATGCCACCACCTTATTAGTCGTAAATTATTAGTTTTTCTTCTAGCGAGCTGCCTGCTGCTGGGGACTCACGTCGACGAACTCCCTCTGGCGCGAACGTGGGGGGCTCCTCCTTTTTTCCACCAGGTTGTCTCTCTCTGTGGTTTTGTTTTCAAGGCTTTCTTATCCGAACCTAAACCTTTTACCCCTCCTCTGAAATCAATCATGATATTGGTGATGGTGATGGTGGTCGTCGTCGCGGACGGGTTTACGGCGGCGGCATTGCGGCGGAGTGGTTCAGAGCGGCGTGCTGTAGTTGAAAGCGCCACCCTGGTTCCGTCGTCGTTGCTGTCGGAGCTGAGCGGGCTGGCCGCGGAAGCCGTATCGAGCCCTTATTTCATAGACCCAAAGCTCGGGACGTGGCGCGACAATCCGGTCGGCGGGGCCGCCGAGCGCGACGGATCGTGGCTGGGGTTCGAGACGCGCGCGGCGTTGACTGAAGTGATGGCGCGATGCGGCGTGCGGTCGGGTCGCGAGGTCGCGTCGCGCATGACGAGCCGGGGGAGCTCGGTGTTCGACGCGAGCCGCGGCGAGCGGCACGAGGTGCGCGTGGTGGCGCTGCGGCGCGGGGACGAGGTGCGCGACACGCAGCCCTCGGGCACGGTGAGCCTGAGCGTGGTGCTCCTCGGGAAGGTGCGGACGGCGCCGTTGCGTCGCGATTCGCGCGAGAGACCGTGGGCCGAGCGCGCGGGTTCGGCGCGTTTTCGCGACCGCGGCGCGGGCGTGGTGACGGTGCTCGGCGGCCCGCCGCGGACGATGGAGGCGACCTCGGGATCGGCCCTCGTCCTGGAGGTCGTCGCGCGGCCACCGCGCGACGAGCGCGTCGCGGTCGACGGCCCGGGCGCGGCTCGCCGTTCGCCGCTCGGACCCGAATTGGCGAGCTTCTTCTGTGCGGGGGTGGTGCGATCCGATGATGAGGGGAGCGACGGCGAAATCGGGTTGATGCGGCGGCTCGTCGCGGGAAGCCTCGAGGATATGGACGTGGGCGGGCTCGACGACGTCGTCGCGTCGCTCGCGAGACGCTTGCTCGCGTCGCGATGCGTGCCCGCCGAGGAGCTCCGGGCCCTCGGGGTTGCGCACGCCCGAGGCGCGCTCCTCTACGGTCCTCCCGGCACGGGCAAGACGCTCCTCGCCCGCGAGCTCGCCAAGGCCGTGGGCGCCACCGAGGACGATAGGCTCGCCGTCGTCAGCGGACCCGAACTTCTCGACAAGTTCGTGGGCGTGGCCGAGCGCCGCGTGCGCGAGCTGTTCCAAGTCCCGAGGCGCGAGTGGGAGATCTACGACCTCAAGGGCGGGGCCCCGCCGCCGCTGCGCGTGGTCGTCTTCGACGAGATCGACGCCCTCTGTCGCGAGCGCGGCTCGCTCTCGGGCGACGCGACCGGCGTGCGAGACTCAGTGACCGCGCAGCTCCTCTCGTGCCTCGACGGCGTCGACGCCGCCGGCAACGTCCTCGTCATCGGCACCACCAACCGCCCCGACCTCCTGGATCCCGCCCTGCTGCGGCCCGGCCGCCTCGAGGTCAAGCTCCGCGTTTCGCCGCCCGCGACCCGCGACGCCAAGCGCGCCGTCGTCGAGATCCACGCGAGACCTCTCTTTCGCAACCTCCGCGACGATGCGTTTGCCTTTTTTTTCGACCCCGACTCGGACCTCTACGGCGAGGCGACCGACGGCTTCTCGGGCGCGGACCTCGCGGCCCTCGTGCGCGCCTCGGTCGCCCGCGCCATCGAGAGGTCCCTCGACGGCGTCGTCCGCGTCTGCCTCGACGACGTCGCCGCGGCCCTCGAGGAAGCGAGACAAGAAAAGCAGGCCCAGGCCAAGACGCGCACTTCCAAGGACGCGGCCTGGCCCTTGCTCGCTACCCTCGAGCAGCGATGGTGGGACGCGGGTCGCAACCAAACACCAAGCACCCTCCTCGAGATGAGGGAATTCATCGACGACCTCGCCTACGCAAGCCGGACGATTCGCCTCCCGATCGACATGCGACGAGTCGACGACCTCACCCTCCATCTCTTCCGCTATATGCAGTCCGCTGACCGAAGCGGAAGCGGAAGCCGACCGTCATCATCATAGAGAGTAGAGAGGGTTTGGAAAGGGACTGTTTATTATTTATTATACAGGGGGTGGTCCGCTGTTGGCAAGGTAGTAGAGGGTATTTATTATCTATCATCATCGATGTCGAAGCGACAAAGTAATGGCGACGACAAAGCGGCGAAGAAGAAGAAGGTGAGGTTCGACACCGTCGCGAAGAAAAAGAAAGACGAAACGATCCGATTTACCGGGGCCAAGTCGCTGCGCGCGCGGCTGATGCTCGCGACGCTCGCCAAGCGACGCATCGTCATCTCCGGCATCCGCGAGCACACCGAGGTGCCAGGCGTGACGAACGACGAGGCCTGCTTCGTGCGGCTCCTCGACAAGCTATCAAGCGGTTCGAAAATTGAGATCAACGAGACGGGCAGCGTCCTCACGTACGAGCCGGGGTATCTCGTGGGGGGTCGAGTCGAACACGACTGCAGCCGGTGCCAGCGCGGCGTCGGGTGGTTCCTGGAATGCGTGTTGCCGATGGCGCCGTTCTGCGCGACGGCCATCGAACTCACGCTACTCGGCGTCACGTCGGGCGGCAAGACGTGGCGATCAGCGGACGCGATTAAACACGTGTCGCTTCACGCGATCCGCGACTTTTCGGTCGAGTGCGACCTCCAGATCGCGCGCCGCCAGGCATCGGGTCCGGGGATCAAGGAGCCTCCCGGCAAGGTTGTGCTGACCTGCGAACCCAAGCGACAGCTCGAACCGATCGACCTCGAAGACGAAGGCCTCGTCAAGAACGTCCGCGGCGTCGCGTACTGCGCGAGAGTCGCGCCGGCGCTCGCCAATCGCGTCGTCGCGGCCGCGCGCGGACATCTAAACAAACTCGTCTCGGACGTGCGTATCACCACGGACGCGGCGACGCGAAGAAATTCCGCCGACGCCTCGGGCTTTGGCGTCTTGCTGGTCGCCGAGTCGACGACCGGCCGCAAGATCGGCGTCGACTTGGACGCCTCGTGGGCGCTCCCCGAGGGCGACAAGTCCCCCGAACGCCTCGGCGAGCTCGCCGCGTTGAGTTTGGCGGCCGAAATCGCCAAGGCCGGCGCCTTCGACACGAACAACCAGGCCCTCGTCTTGACTATGATGGCCCTCGGTCCCGATTTCGTGTCGATCGCGCGCCTACCGGGGCCTCTCTCCCAGCCCGCCGTCGACCGCCTCCGCCTCCTCGACACATTTTTCAGTCTTCGCTTCAAGATCGACCAGCAGAAAGACCACCACGACACCGTGCGCTGCGTCTGCCTCGGTGCCTCCTACGCGAACGTTGCCAAGCCCGCGACCTAGTAGTAGCGTAGTAGTTTGCAATTTTATTTTATTTGGAATTTGGGGGTGGCTGGCTGCGTGTCTTTCTCAAAATGTCGCAGGCCCCGGGCTATACTAGGGTGCAATGAGAAGTTCTAACAAAGGGGGTTGGTTGCCTCTCAGGGTTGTGCGGGGGACGCGTGCGGCGCTCGTCGACCGGTCTCACGGCAACGGCGGCGTCATACATCGTTCGTCGTTACTAATGTCGTCAGTTTCGTCGTCGGTCTCCGTGATATCATCATCGTCCTTGCTAGTAGACCCGACGGAGCAAATCGTCGGTTCGACGACGACGTCGTCATTTTCGCCTTCGTCATGAGGAGGAGGAGAAGGCTCCGAGGTGACATCGTCCGGCGGTACGATTTCCTCGTCGGCGGCGGCGGCAGGTGCGACTACTCTCTGTCTCCGACGAGACTTGGTGAGTTGCCTGCGCATGAAGCTGCCGCTGTCGCTCCCCGAGAGACTGAGGTTGAAGCGCCACGAAATGCGAGGCCCCCTTGTCGTCGTCGTCGCCTTGGAGAATGAATGGTAGGCGAGCAAAGCGGTCGGGGGTCGCTTCCTCTTGTCGGATCTCGAACCAACGGCGCCCAAGAATGCACCAAACGCCATCAACTTGCACTTGGCGCGGCGGAGTTTTTTGCTCAACTCCCGACCGACGTCGCGCTGGTGAAGGGCGAGGCGTACGGCGCGGGAGAACTTTGTGTTACTCTTTCCCGCTTCGACAAAGGCCTGCTTGGTTAGCATGTACAGTTCGCAAAACGTAAGGGCCTTGATCGTCGCCGTGCGCTTACCACCCGGCGTGACAATGGCAGTCTCGCCGAAATGGTCGCCGGCTTTGAGGACTGCCACCTGGATGCGAGACTTTGACTTGGCCTCGACGATCGACACGGCGAGCTGGCCGCGGATGACGAAGAACATGGTGGTCCCGCCCCTAAGAAGAAGAAGAAGAAGAAGATAATGAACGAGCGCGCTTCGGACAACATCGTGACACAAGCATGCGACGTACTCTCCCTCGGCCATGATGACCTGGTCAGGCTCACAAACTTTCGGCACGAGCCGCTGTACGAGGTTCACAATAGAATACGGGTCGAGGTCGCGAAACAATGGACAGCTGAGAATGAACTTGCGCTTGACGGCGAGTGCGAGTTTCAACTTGAGGGTGTCGCTTAGATCGGCGAAGAGATCGTCGTCGCTCGGGAGACTCTTGCTCTGCCAGAGGTAGTCGTAGTATGCGTGGATCTTTTGGCCGAGCAGCTCCGGGACGCGGTTTTGGCGAAGATAATTGCGGATACGACTCCTTTTCTGCCGCTGCTGCGCCGCGACGACGTCGGCGTTTGCGAGGAGCGACGTCACGCTGCCGGTGATGGTGGCCGTGGTGAAGATGCCAATGAGCACGGCCACGGTGGAGAAGGTGGTCTGAACAATGTTCTTCGGTTTCATGTAATTCCCGAGGACTGCCATGGACGCCCAATAATATGCCTGTGCCCAGCGCTGCAACACGGGCTCTCGCGTACCATTCGCGGCATAGTACACCCAGTCGATCTCGCCCTCCCCACTCGTTGGCACCTCGTCCTCGTCGTCGGCAATCTGGCCGACATAGTGATAAACGCAACCCACGTAGTGCAGAGCGCAGAGAAAGAAGGCGACCAATTTGGAGATCCGAAAGAGGATCGGGTCAAACGTCACTCGCTTGTTCGCGATGTTCTCCTTGAAAACGGCCTTAGACTGGAGCGCCGAGTATATGAAATGGACCAATTGGACTACCTTCAGGCACGGCGCAAAGGCAAATAATCTGGCGATTCGCCGATTCCGCCGCGTCGTGAAAACGAGGTTCTCGAGAATCAGCTGTAGCGTCCAAACGGGCGACCCGGAGTATAGCACGAACAACACGAACTCCATAATTCGCGACCGCGCGGTGAGTTTCCTGCTTTCGTCTTGATGTTCACCAACGTGCCATTTCGCAGCTATCTCGATAGCCAACACCGTCTCCGCCATCGTGTTCAATACCGCCAAACCGAGCGGCAGGGGTTGAGAGAAGCGGAAGCAGAGATAGAGAGGCGTCATTACGACAACGTAGACCTTGGCGAGCAACAGCACAAGCATCTCGGCGAGTGGACCTAACACTGCGGAACCGCTGGTCAGTCGACCCAACCCGTGTAACATCTCGTTCAAGTCCGTCGAGCCTATCGGTTGCGGAGCTTCCCCGCGCTCCGACTGTGCGTCCTCGTCGTGTTTCTGTAAACCAAAGGAAAATTTCCGGCTTCTTGAAGGTCCGATGGTGCTTTTGTCCGCAACGGATGACGTTAGCGCCTCGTCATTTTTTTTCTTCAACGCGTCGTCGACGCCGTTCTTCCGAATTAGAAGCTTCTTTGTGAAACTCTTGCGAGTCTCGCTCGGTCGGAACAAAACGGCCGGAACACCAACAGCACTCGCGCGCTGCGACAGAAAAACAAAAGAGTTCTTTTTCGGTTTAACTTCCTTACTCTCGTCCTCATTCGATGCCTGCTGCTTGTCTGGACGATCGTTCCCACGCCGGGCCATAGAAAGCAAGGACGTAGTCGGCGTAGCTTCCTTGCGAGTACCCTCGCTCGCTGCAGGTTCGTAATCTTCTTCGCTCTCCAAAAAGGCCATCTCGCGATCAGCATCAAGTGACTCTTCGGATACGATAGCCAGCTGTTCGTCGTCGTACCGCTGTGTCTGGTAAGCTGAACTCTCGCTACCACTTCTTTGCGCCGAGAGCTTACTTTCCAGCGTGTCGAGAGGTCCACCCGAACACCCCACGTCCATCGTACTGCCCACCTTTGATGATACTTTTGTCGGCAAAGAACACAACAACGCAACCGCCTCGCGCTGAACCTTTTCGAAGGTGCTGCTCATGTCAATTAGTTCTTGTAGCGCGGCGGTGGACCTCGCCGCATCGCTGTCAATTGAGAGCTTATCCAGGGCGCGACGTGCGCTTCGTAACGAAAAACCTAGAGCCACCGTGGCATCTTCCAAGACTCCGACCACCTCGGTAGCAGCCAAGGCTGCCGCGGTGGTCTTGGGGCCATTAACGTTCGCGGCACCGGGGGTCGCCATCTATAGGACAAATCTTTTCACTTAGTGACGTGGTGGGTATAGTGACGTGGTGGGTTATGTGCGAAACGAACTCCCGGGAGTCCGAGGCATGGAGAGCAAAGGGTTCAAACCTCGGGCGCCGCCGGTGGGTAGCGATATGATGGCTAGCTGGATACGATAAAGACGAAAGTTGTCTAGGTCTTGGGGATTCAGGGAGCGGCTCATTCGGAAATCCAGTGGCACATGTGGTGGGAGGGCGCATCGTGGGATATCTAGCTGCGTCGCTCGTTCGTGAGCAAGACGATCTGATTTCGACAGACATCGGGGCGCACGAACCTACAGTTATGTAATATCCGCTTCGGGAGTGCTAGAGCCAACCGCGACGTCGTAGCCAAGGCAGTTGATTTGGCTGCGTGTTTTGGTTTTGCCGACGCGAGTAGATTGACAGCTGTCTCTAAAATATCTCCAGAACTGCATGAGCGCAGTATAGAAGGAAGATCTCGCGCGAACGCTACAAGTTAGCTTACAGCCTGCTGCGATTTGGCGCGACGCGGTGTGCGCGGCGCGGGTCCGGGGCGTCGACTCGTAGGAGTCGAATAGTGCGCATGATGTCGTCTGGTTTGGTCGGAGGTGGAGGGCGAGGCCAGCATGCCGGGAGGGGTAAAATGATGCTTGATGCCAGGGATGCCATTTTTATGAAGCGTGAGGGAGAAACCGGCGTTGAGAACGCAGGCCATTACGCGATGGTCAGCGTTCGCACACTGAAAGCCGTACATGCATTGCTGCCAGTGGTCGCGGGGGATAACGTCGAGCATGCCGCGCGAGACGATATAGCCCAAGCCACCGTAGGGCCAGAGGAGGGAAAAGTGGGGTCGGTAGGGGCCTCGGGGGTGAACGCGAAAGGGAAAGCCCGCGTGAATGCCCTCGGGCCACGGTTTTGAGCGGCAACAGTAGTTCGAAACTTCGTGCTCGGGACAAATCTTCTTGGGCATAAATGTGTGTTCGAGCTTGTCGTAGTCCCAGATGGCCTGGGGCCCGTACAAATAGGCGCGGCAGGGCTTTGTCGGGTCGGTGCAACAAGACCACTTTGAGTTGTTGTTGGTGCGATGGCACGGGATCGCGTTGTGGCCGGGGCCGACGCGACCCGCGAGCAACAGAGGAACGTCGGCGTCGAGGGGTTCCAAGTAGCGCCGAACGACATCGAGTTGCACGTGGTCGTCGTCGTCGACGACCAACACCCACTTGACGTCGGGCCACGTGTCGTTGGCGACGAGGACGCCAGCAATCGTGCGGTGTGCGCCAAAGTACTTACCGATCTTGAGGTAATGGGGCTGCGTCTCGCCGCGGCACGGGAGCTGGAAGCACCCCGGGTTGTCGTCGTAGAAGATGTGCATTAAACGCCTTTGGGCCTGGACGCCGTCGATGATGACATGCCGCGGCACGCGCTGGAGCCAGGTCCGCTTGGCGTATTCGGTGTAGTTCTGCCGCTCGGGGTGCCCCGAATGCATTACTACCGCGAGATCATTGGGCTCAAGGGTCGCCGCGTGCGCCATGATGGTCACACCACCAACCAGCAGCGACCACATCGGTCCGTTACAGAGCTGTGTGCGCCGTTGCGGATTCACCGGATCGAAGAGGATGGACCCGCGTGGAGACGTGCCAACAATGCCGGCGGTCATCGACCGCACCTTCGTGTCCGACGACCCAGGAAGCGCCACCGTCGAGAATGAGATCGACTCCCTGATCCCGGAGGGTGCCGTCGAAAAGCAGGTCCACCAGGACTTCTTCAACGGTTCGTCTTGTTTCTGTTTGTTTGATTAAATGGGAGCTTCGTTCGGTTCGCCATTTGGTGGTTCGCCCCCGCAGGCTTCGATCCGTCGGACTTTGATGACAATGACTTGAGCTGACCCTCTCACCGAGACGGGCTCCCTCCCGTTGAATGCTGCCCTCTCATCGACACGGGCTCCCTCCTGTTTCATGCCTGCCATCTTGAGTCACTCCAGAGGAAGATTCTTCCCACCTTCTTCTTGGAGACCATGCCCATCTCTCGTAGCGCGGAGCCACCACTTGCGGGTGTGGCTCGGACTGTCTCGAATGCCGACTACTCAATAGTGTAACCCCCGTGTAACCCCCTCCTTCCTTCAAGGCTTTTCTTTCTCAAAACGACCGTTTCAAAACCCGCTTGCAACAATAAGAGCGTTGCACATCGAGGGTCGTCGTTGGAGATGAGCGCGACTGAGACGCCTTCGCGACGCAGCCGGCGCCTGAGCGGGGGCACGGTCGAATTCGATATGAGAGACGCGGAGGCCGTTGTGTCGTCGGGTCGCAAGGGACTTCGGACCAAGGACAACCAGCGCAGCAAGATGTCGCACGGGGGACGCAAGCCGCTTGGCGGCGTTAACCGCCTCAAAGTCCCAACGATAAAGCCCAAGGTCACCGATGACCTCAAGGTCGTCGTCAACGAGCCCGAGGTCAAAAATTTCGAGGACTTTGTCGAAAACGATGTCGTTGTCCAGACGTCAAAAGTTGCAGAAGAGCCGTCGACGCCCGAGCCGACGACGTCCGAATCCTCTCAGGAGATCGATGCGGCTGAAAAAAAGATCGCCTCGCCAGGTAAGACCGCGCGCCGCCTGATCTTCAAGTTCTTCCTTGGCGCCGCGATCGCAGCCGTCCTTGCCGTCGCCGTCGCCGTCGTCGCTTCGAACACTGCGCTACGCCTTCGCCTCGAACTTGCGCTTGGCCTTACGGGGCCTTCCTCTCTCGTTTACGACTATCACATCGAGTGGCTCCATCGCGAGTTCGCCGCCTAGACCCCCAAAGTTATACTGTGTGGAAGAGCCGCATCGTTTTCCTTCTTGCCTTCCAGACCACTATGCCTGCCCCCAGATTATTATTATTATTATCAGACAACATTAGTCGAGTGACTGTCTCAGAAGCGCATGTCGGCGCTGGTTTTTGCTCCAGGTCCACGATAGCTTGATTTTCGGAACACGTGGAACATTGAACGAACAGCACTCTTCCGCGCTTTGGCGCCGGCTTTTTTAACCGCAGGGAAAATTTCTCGACGAAGTAATAATAAGTAGCACAAAGCCTCCTCCTCCTCCTCCTCCTCCTCCTTCTCCTCCTCGGAGAGAACATTTTTTTTGTCATTAAACAAGGGGGGGAGTCGACGTTGGGGGGATTGTCCGGTCGACCAATCCGGCAGGACCTAATCATCGTCCTCGTCGTCATCGTCGTCGTCATCGTCGTCATCGTCTTCCATATCTTCGTCATCCTCGTCGCCGTTGTCGAGGACGATGAAAATATCCTCGGCATCGTCGTCGTCGTCGTCGTCATCGTCGTCGTCATCGTCATCGTCTTGTGCGTGGGCGACCATCACGCCCGCGTCGTTGAGGACCTGGTCGATCTCTGCCTCGTCGAGCTCGGCATCCTTTTCGGCCATTTCGTCGTCCTTCTTTTGCTTGTCGATCGCGGCAAGCAAGGCGGGCCCACCGAGCTTTGCGAGGGTGTCGCGGAATTGTTCGGAGATGTGGACGAGGATACCGATGATGTTTGTCTCGCTCGGAGTGCCAAAGTAGAAGCGAGGGTCGTCCTCCCGCGGAATCTTGAGTTTCTGGCGCCGCCGCTCGAGTCGCACGAGAAGTTCGATAAAGGCCTCGCCGCCTATGTGCGAAACAAAGAGCAGGACGTCGTCGGAGCGAGTGCGGGACTGCGACGCGACGTATGCCGCGAGCGCGTCGGCGGCGCGCAACCACGCGACGTTGGGTCGCGCGCCGATCGGAGACTGTTCCGACGCGAGGCGTCCCAGCACCGAAACGGCCAGGGAAACGGGCGCGTCGCGCAGCGCGGCCGTACTTTCCCCCTGGCGCTGCCGCTGGCGCTCGGCGGCGAAGGCTGCTTGCTCGTCCTCGTCAATGCCGTCGAGGGCCGCCTCGATGTCGTCGTCGTTCTCCGCCTCGAGCTCGGCGTAGAACAGCGAGATCTGCTCGAGCGTCGCGGCCGCGTCCTGCAGCGCCGACCAGAGCCGCGAGGCCTCCGAGGGCGAGTCGTCGTCGTCCTGGGCGCGCCGGTCGGCACGCTTCTTGGACGACGACGACGACGACGACGACAGCCTCGAATTCGATCCTCGGGCGGGCGACGCGACGGTCGCGTTGTTGCCCTCAAGAGAGCCTCGGAGCACGAGGGCGCAGACCTCGGCGGCGCCCGACGCAGCGAGCTCCTCGGCGCAGGTCTCCCCCATGAGTGCGAGGCGAGAGACGGCATCGCGGTCCGCCAGGCTCCAGCGGCTGGGCGACGTCGCCGAGCTCTGCGCGTTGGCGCGCTCGGTCGCGCGCTTGGCTCGCTCGACGAGCCACGACGCGAGCCGCATCTTGCGGTCGACCGACGGCGGCAGACTGAGACCGTGGGACACGGCAAACTGGGCCGCGTGTCGCGCTCTTTGCGACGGAAAGGATGTGCTCGTGTCGCACCCGAAGGAACACATCTCCTCGAGCGGGCACTTGCACACGAGGTCGACGTACTCCGAATCCCCCGTGCACGTCAGCATGAGTAGCTGCGCGGCGAGCTCGCGCTGCGCGTCCGACGCGAGCTCCCGTGGGGCCAGCAACGCGTCGACAGAGGTCCGCACGACGCCCAGCTGCCGCAACTGCGTCACCAGCGACTTGCACGAGTGCCGCTTTTTCGCGACGCTCAGCAACTGCACGAGCGCCCACGACGACGCCTCGCGCGCGCCCCACGACGCCGAGCCGCCGCCCCCCCAGTTCGCGTCCTCCGAGGCCACGGGACCGAGCCGCGGCCGCTTCCCCGTCGAGCTTCGCCGCGGACTCCCTCGTGGCATGCCCGTCGATCGCCGTGGCGACCGCGGCACCTCGTCTTCCGTCGAAAACGCGATCGCCGCGAGCGACGCGTGCGCGCACGCGCCCACGATCGCGTGCGCGTTGGCCCAGCCGTTCTCGCTGCGCACACACGCGTACCCGAGCGAAAACGCAGCGCGTGCCGCCGAGGCCCGAGTCCCGGCCCGCAGGGTCGACGCGCAAGCGTCGCACAGCTGCGGGATGAGCGACCCCCCGGCCGTCAGCGCGCGGTGCGAGCACAGCTGGAGGATCATCGCGCTGATCGCGCCGTCCGACAGCTTGGCCGCCTCGGCGAGTCGCGGCTCCGAGACGCGACTCTTGTCGCGCCCGCTCCGCGTGATCATCTGCCGGGTCGTCTCGTGCCCCGACAAAGTTTCGAACGGCCACCGCGCGCGTCTCGTTGCGCGGTTCACGCCGCTCAGCCGCTTCACGTCGTTCAGCGTCGTCGCAAACTCCAACACCAGTTCCACCAGGCTCGGGTTGCTCCACACGGGAGCCTCGCCGCAAATCGACTCTGACTCGTCCATCGTCGAGGCCGCGCGCTTCCCTCCGACGTTGTTGTTGCAACACATGTGAGAAAAGAAAACTTGAGAAAAAAAAGCTCTTGTCCCCCCGATCCCATCTCATCCCACCCCACCTGATATCCCAAGAGGGACTTTAAGGGAGGTAGGGGGTGATTATTATTCCAACGAGCGGGATGATCACTGCGCACCCCCGAACGAACTCCTCGCATTCAACGCCCGGATCGATTCGCCCGAGCCGTAATAATGAGAACGCGGAGTCTGTGACCGTCGTTATTACTACCTGTCGATTCGCCCGAGCCGTAATAATGAGAACGCTGAATCTGTGGCCGTCGTTTTTACTAACACTCGTTACTTCTTCGGCGGCAGTGTTTCGGTTGGTCAACGCCAAGACCTGTGCGCACGGACTCGCAGCAGCAGCAGCTTGATGATGCTGCAGTGCGGGCTATGGGTGCTGTGGTGACCTACCTACTATTGTGGGCTAGCTCCTCGTTGGCTACTCCCCGCGGACGCTTCCGGCGCCATTTTCCGGTGGGGTGTCTCGTGCTGTTTGAGCTCTCGGAGAAGAAACTCGATCTTGGCCTCGTACTCCTGCACCACAACGGGGGGTGTTGCTTGTCTTTGGAGCGCGTCGTCGAGGTTCTTCTTCAAGTCTCGACGCTCGGACCGCAACTGGGTCGCCATCTTGCGCGCGAGCGCGAGCGCCGCGGCGTCCTCGTGGCGCGCGACCCTCAACGCGACGAGCTGGCGGCAGGCCTCGACGAGGACGGCGAGCTGGCGCTTGGGTGCGAGTCCGACGACGTCGGTCTCGAGCCGCGCCAGCGCCTCGTAGGGCGTCGGTTCGCCGTCCATCGTCGGATCTTGGCGCCGCGTAATGCCAACAACATCATCGATCCGCCTTTTTAGCCACCTCGCCGCGCGCTTCTCGAGTTTGTCGTCGTCTTCGTCCATCCACGCATGCTTCTTGGAAGCGACACCTAGTGGGACCGCGGCAGGGCACGCTGCGAGTTGGTGCAGCTTGGCGGTAAGATCGCGGTGAAGCGCGCGCGCTTCGGCGACGCTGGTGGCGACGGCATCGCGCTCGGCGGTCAGTTGATCGACGTGTGCGGCGAGCGAGCGCAGCGTTTCTCCTGACTCCCGGCGGAGTCCCTCGACGCGGCGCAACTCTTGCTTCTGCTGACGCAGCCCCCCAAGCTCGGAAACGTTTTCACCAAGCTTGCTGACAAAGCGGAGCTGCTGCGACTCGTCGACCGCGCCGACCGCGAGGCCGTCCCGCACGCGCTCCCGTAGGTCACCCGCCTCTCGCTCGAGCGTAGCGACGCGCTCCCTATACCTCCGAACGGCGAGTTCCGCCGCGTGTTCCGAGGCTTCGAGCGCCGAAATGCACTCCCGCTTGCTGGCGATCTCGTCGTCGAGGACGCGCAACCGATCCTCGCCCGAATCTTTGGCAGCTTTGGCGCTCGAGACGTCGCGTTCGATCGCTTTTTTCCGATGATGATGATCTGCAACCAACCCGTCGCACTGCGCTCGTAACGCGGCAAAAGCCGCCTCGGCTGCCTCGGCTCTGCTCGCGTGCTGCGAGAACACCGCCTCGTCCTTGTCGAGGTCCTCTCGCGCCGCCGCGAGCTGCGCCGCGAGGTCGTCGTCCTCGCCCGACCGATCGCGCGATTGATGATGACGATGAACCACGCCAAGAATTTCTCGTAGCGACTGCGTCGTGTGGTGCGGCGTGCTCGGCTCCCTGGCGACGCGCTCGAGTCCAGCCCTGAGCGCTCGGAGCTCGCGCTCGGCGTCGGCGACGCCGAGCGCGCGATCGGGAGAACAATGTGCCAAGCGAGCCTTGAGTTCGCGCGTCTCGGCGGCGAGCGCGGCGCACCGGCCGCGCAGGGCCTCCTCCTCCGCCGCCGGTACGGCCGAGAGCACGAGGGTCGCGTTCCGAGCGACGGCGTTGCGAATACGGCGCGCCCTCGACGCGTAGGTCAGCGTCGTCGCCGTCTCGTGCGCGTCGCTGGGCTCGGAAGAGACGCACGCAATCATGACTGTCCTCGCGCGCCCCCCGAGAGAGTCTTGCAGCAGCCGCGTGAGCTTGGAGTCGCGATACGGCACGTGCGTGGCCTCGGCGGCGCGTCGCAGCTTGTCGGCCGCGACGGGATTGGCGCGCGTCCTGTCGTCGGCTGCCGCCATCTTCTCCTGCGCGTCGCACAGCGCCGAGATGACCTTGCCCAGTGCCAGCAACCCTGCGTTGATGTGGACGCCCTCCTTGAAGCGTTGGCCCTCGGCGCCGCTGCGGCGCGCCCGTTCCGAACCGGCGAGGTCCACCATGTGCATCTTGGACCGCACGACGGCAAGTTGTTGCGAGCCGCGCGCGTCGTCGGCCACGCTGTCCTCGTTGTTGTTGACGAAGGATCGCCGCGTCTCGACGGTCGCCGTCAGGACGGCGTGCGAGCGGCTCGACGCGTCGTTCAGCGCGGTGCCTTCCGTCGCGCGGTTTGCGGCGCCCCTCTCCAGAATCCGTCCAATGTCGTCGATGCTGCCGACCGGAACCTCGCTCGCGTCGGCGACGAACACGCCCCCATCCACGCGCTCGCGCACGCATGGTCGTTTCTTAGGCGCAAGGAGATCTCTCAGCTCCTCGTTGTAGATCTCGATGTAGGAAATCCGCACCGACGCGCGCGCGATGATGTCGCGCAGCGCGCGCGCCACGATACCCTCGCTCCCTTTCTCGCAGCCCATCGTATACGACTTGCCGGATCCAGTCTGGCCATAGGCCAGCACGGTCGCGTTAAATCCTTCCAGCACGCCTTGGACGAGCGGTGCCACCGCGCTATCGTAGATCTCGCCTTGACCCACCGCTTCCCCGTACACGTGGTCGAACTCGAACCGCTTTTCCTTGAGCGCGACGGTGCGCGCGTTCGCGTCGATCGTCAGCGCGCGCTCTCCCGATCCGGGACGCACCCGCACCCTCACCTCCACGTTCTGGTAGTGCTGCCACCGCCCCTTCATCTTTCTTTCTTCTTCCAACGCCTAACGGCCGGCCGGCCGGCCGGGATGTGCATTCCCAAACCCTCATTCCCGGATACCCTCCTATCCCTGTCGCCGCCGCGATGTTTTCGACGTCGAGCACGGTGTACACGGCCAAGTACCAAGCGCGCGCCCTGGCCGCCGTCGTCGGGGATCCAAGCCGACACCGGTTCATGGTCGGGACGTGTAGCGTGCGCGAAGAGAACGTGATCGAGGTAATCGACTTCGACGAAGAGTCCAACGCGTTGTCGTGCGTCGGGTCGATCCAGCACCCCGCCGAGGTTGTGTGCGTGTCGCCGTCCCCCTACGATGCGACACTTCTGGTCACGTGCGGGGCGACGGCCGAGGGATGCGAGACGCGGCTGTGGTCCTGTGACGTGAGCGGCTGGGGCGCGAGACCGCGATACGACGACGACGACGACGACGACGACGACCACAACATCGCCCCCCCCCAGGACGGCTGGGCGCATCGCGGCGAGTCGGCCGGTGTCGGCTCGCTGACGCCACGCACGAACCTCGGCAACGCCAGGACGCCGTGCGCGGTGTGGTGCCCCAAGGAGCACGACAGACCTCGCGCGCTCGCGACGATCGACGAGTCCTCTCTCTTCGTCTGGGACGTCGAGAGCGGTGAACACAGTAGGTTGGAGGTCGCGAGACCGACCGCGGCGGCCTGGTCCCCGCACGCGGCCGACGAGATCGCCGTGGCGGGCGTCGTCGACGTCAGAGTTTTCGACGCGCGCCTCAAGACGCCCGCGAAGCACGTGGAGAGCCCGCACGACGGCGCGTGCCTCGACGTCGACTACAACCCCAACAAACCCTTCTGCCTCGCGACGTCCGGCGACGACGGCTGCGTGAAGTTTTGGGACACGCGCGCCGATGCCCCCCTTAAGATCCTCTCGGGCGGTCACTCTCACTGGGTCACCAACGTCAAGTACAACCGCTTCCACGACCAGCTCCTCGTCTCCGCCGGCACGGATCGCCTCGTCAATCTCTGGCGCGTCTCCTCCATTTCCTCCGCCCCCCTCCTCGAGCTCGGCGATACCCCAGCAGACGACGACGACGACGACGACGAACCGCGCGGAGGTGCTACCGACGACGACGACGACGACGACGACCTCGACGTGCCCGAGCGACCCTCGACCGAGGCTACCGCGGCCGACGTCTGCGTCCGAACCTTCGATCTCCACGACGATTCGGTCTACAGCCTCGCGTGGTCCGCCTGCAACGCCTGGGCCTTTACCTCGCTCTCCTACGACGGCCGCGTCGTCCTCAACCACGTACCCTCGCCCGAAAAATATAAAATTCTCCTCTAGTCATCTACGATACAAGCTGTGCTGTGTTTTTATTTTCTGACGACGACGACGACGACGACGACGAGTGCGGGATCGATCCTCGAGAGATCGCGCCGACGTTAACTCCGCTGCGTACGCAATAATGAACATTGCTACACGCGTGCCCTGGTGCCGCCCCCCTCGTCCGGTGGGTCCATGCTCTCCTCCTGGTGCGCTTGATAAGGCCCCCGCGGATCCTCACACTTCGTATTTCACGGCCGGGATCTGAACAGAGTACTCCGCAAATTCCATATACTACCAACGAAGAGGCGTGCTACTCCCTCGCTCAAAGACCGTGAGACATGGCGACAGAAGACCACAAACTCGCCCGTAATACTCCTCTCCTTGCCTCCTCCGCTGAACGCCCTGTGATTCTGGTCCCGTGGCGCATGAGCCTTCACCCCAAGCATAGTGCTGGCCTCTGTGACAGCATGCCCATAATTAGCTAAAATCGGCTTTTATCGTCCGGAGAAGCCTATCCCGTTTCGCCGCTACAGAGGGCTAGGTGTGTTGGGACCAGGTGGCTTTTACGTGGACAAACGACGCGCCTTGCGCCGCTCTACGCACAGCTTGATTTCGAAGGTTCAATCCGACGGTGTGTGAAAAAAAATTTCTAGTGTCCAACTAAAATCGCCCCGTCATACGTTGATTGATAGCACGTCGCGAAAACACGCTTAAGTAATTTCGAACTCCGCTTCATCGAGACTTCTAGAGACGGGCCATCGAACAGACGTCCGTGTGGCACCCGTGCTGCTCTTGCAACCTAAATACAAGCTTTCGTGCACTTTCCCGAGTTTTCAGAGCGGCAAGGACGCTCGCAGGGATCTGCAAAGTAGAGTAAACCTTCAATTTTAAGAACCACCGAAAGCGCGCCGAAATTCAGGGGGCGGGTGTGTGTGGGCAACAGGTGGTTTTTATGTGCGCAAACGACGCGCCTTGGGCCCCTCTGCGCGCAGCTAAATCGCCAAGATTCAAGTCGACAGGGGTGTTTAAAAGTTTCTAGGGGACGACTAATATTTCGCCTCGTGAGACATTAATAAAATATTGACTCCAATAAAAGACTCTGCTTAATCAGGACTTCTAGAGGCGAGAAGACCATCAAAGACTCGTCCGTAGGCCCCCATGCTACCGCCGCACTGGCGGAAGCGCCCCGGCCTCGAGAATACCGACGTGCAGAAGAAGATCTTCAAATCGACGGCCCAGGACCTGACGTGCCACGAGATCATGGAAGTCACCGGCGGCAAAGGGGCGACTCAGAAGCTCGCCGCGCGCAAGCTCGACACCCTCTGCATCGTCAAGGCGCACTGCGGCGTCGCCAACGATCCACAGACCGTATCGCCCAGCTCGAACGCGCCGCGAGACTCGCCTTCTTCGGTCTCCGAGGTTACGCGCATCAGCCAAGCGGAGAAAAAGTCGAAAAAGGAAGCTCAGCAAGCCAGTTTACTCGGCATCGTGCCTAAGGCCGTCGCCAAACTCAAATCCAAAGGCAACGACGTCACGAAGATCACAGTCCGCGAGATCACCTCCATCCTCTTCCGCTACTTCGGCGTCGCCGAGCCCAAGGGCGACAAAGCGGTCCACGTCAAGACCCTGCAGGACGCCATTGAGGCCAAATCTGACACCCTCAGCGCGGTCCAGTCGGCCGACACCGGCACGCTCTGCGCCGAACCCGCCGACGACGAAAAAATAGGCCGAGTCTGGTTCTTTTAATCTAAGCCAGGGCTTTTCTAAGGTTTACTCTACTAGCCAGAATACCACTGGCATGAATTATATCTATATCCCATGAGCTCAATCAGAATTTTTTTCGGGATCTTTTCAACGGATCTAAGGATCTTTTTAGTGAACTGTTTCAGCGGCGGTTTCCAGACTTTCGTGAAAATCAAATTGCGGTATACATACTAGACGTCATTCACACGAAGCCACCGCTCCACACTCACGGTTCGAACAACTCGGCGACGCGAAGAGGACCGCCATGGAGGGAAACGGCCGGGGGACGACCGCCTTCATGCGCCAGCTTAAGAAGATGCTAGAGGAGATCCCTGATATTATTTGGGACCGTGGCGTCATCATCATACCTGATCCTGCGAAGCTTGAGGCACGACTAGTCCATTGAACATTTTGCATCTGACGACTACACGCAGGAAGCTCTACCGCGGTACTACAAAACATCGAAATTCTCGTCTTTCCAACGGCAGCTCAACAACGTGAGTGGCTTGATACCTGTCGCGCGCCTTGAATGCACTCAGTACAGTTTGGATACCATCGCTCGTATGCGGCGCATGACCGGCTGGACCGCATTGTTTGTTATCACAAGGTCGCGGGCGATCCAGCTTGCACCGAACTCGAAGGCTTGCTCTCGCTCCGCCCTTTGGTGCGAAGGAAAAAGCGCGAAGCGCCGCTCAAGGGTGATGGAGGGACACCGCGCGTGGCGCGCCGTCGGCTTGCCCTCACCCCAACCACGATGAACCATCGCCAGACCCAGGCCAAGATCATGCCGTCCGATTTGCGCTATGTCTCCGTCTCCATCAACCGTCATGGCCAGATCGAAAACGAGGACACATCCACACCATCAACTCCGGCCACGAGCAAGTTTGGCAACGACATGCTCTCTCTTACCGACGCCGCGCGGTGCCTCCTCTCAATGAATGACGGCTGCGTGCTCTTGCAATCCAACCCCAGGCAGTGGGTCTGAAGCTCCCACGAATATCTTTCGGCGTTACCTTGGCATTCAATACTCACTCCGTACTCGGCGAGTTCCGCATCTTGCCAGCTCTGCAGTTGCCTCTTAAGCAGCCAGACGCTATCGCGCGACTCAACTCTGGTTTTGTTCCAAGACAATCACTACGTGCGCTCTTCCGTAAGGGCATGCCGCACAACATTTTTCGGTCATCACCAACTCACAGATGCGCGGGGCATAGCAATAAAGCTCCATGCCTGCCGCCGCACCCTATGATATCCACTCACTCCGCCGGCCTGTGTGGCACTGCCAGAGGCCCAACTCTTTAAGCGGGCGGTTAGTAGATTTCTCGGATCACCGCTAGCAACGTTCTTGGGAGTAGGAACTTTCCTTTGCCCGCGAGCCATTTTCACATTGCAATGCCTCGCGACTGGGTAATTGAAATTTCTTTCTGCTTCTCATGGTGCTGACATTCGTGTTTTGCCATTGGCACTACCAGCCATGACGGTCAAGACAGCGACGTCATTCAACATTGTAAAAAGGATTTAAAGGCAGAAACAGTGTGGCTTACAGTAGTGTCACAGGCCAAAATAATGTCTTCGCGAGTAACTAACGCCGCACACGCATGCGGCCCAAGGCAACGGCCGCGGCTAAACCTGCTGTCAATCTTTTTCGGCGACTTTTTAGGCTGCAATATTTCTGATTGCAAAGTGGGATGTGACCTGCCATGCCGAGAAGCGTGACGTTAAACCTAGTTGATCGATTCTTGAATTGCGCCTTTTCGGCATCCACCTCGGCGCAAGGACTCCAAGCAGAACCGCCAGCTGTAAGTTAGGTAGGCGTTTTCGACGTCGACCTCGGAGGCTATTTGTCATTCACATTTTCCCTGAATTTAAGAGTCAACAAAGGTGTAGTAGCTATTTTTTTTTGGTGGCTCGCAACTTCCAAGCTCAAAGAGTCAAAATAAGGAATCCCAAGAAAATCAGAACGCTAGGTATTTAGATGTGATCCACGATGGAGAGCTAGGTAGTTAGATGCGATCCACGATGGAGAAAGCACGTTGTGTATAAAACAAGGCTTACTAAGAAATGAGGAGAATAAAAGAGGAGATCGAGCGAGAAAGTAATAAGAAGAGAGAGAAGAACATAGAAGTAGCCAACCACGCAGAGAGCACTCTGTTCAGCGTTGCACATTCACTGAGCAATCACTTGCTCACTTCACTAATTCACTTCGCATTCACATTCACTTCACTTTGATTTTGTCAACTTCGTATTCACTTCACATTCACTTTACCGAGGCCTGAAATCTGACGGTCCGACACTTGCCCTGTACCCCATGAGCAAAGTGGTGGAGCCGCGGTACTTAAAAGAGGCGGAGGATGATGTCGATGAGGCTCAAATGGTTCGATTGGTACCCATAGCGCCCAGAGCTTCTGTGAGCGCTGCTTGAGCGCGGGAAATCTCGTACTGACCGAGGGAAACACCTTGCTCGCAGATGAGACGGATAAAGTTGCCCTGCTGCGCATGAACAAGAAGTTCATGGAGGTGGTTCGGATCAAGTACAGCGACCTCGCCAAGAGCGAATTCAAAGACGCCGAGAGTACCATCCCCGGTGACTCTCCCGAGATGGATGTTGAGGAAGAAGAAGATGAAGACACCGGGGTCGTTCACATCATCTAATGCAAGAAATATCCCTCACAGGTCTCGACCCCTCCTTCGCCCCAAAACGCGAATGAAACTTAGAGTACGAGGCTTGAGCAGTAGCGGGCGCGAACGCGGGAACTGGCAGGGACCGGCGCACGCAGCGTTTAAAAAAAAAAAAGAGGTCACTTCACATCACTTCACTCGGTCGACGTGTTCACTTCACATCACTTCACTAGACTTGTTTAGTGAAGTGAGCCGTGTTCACGGGGAGAGCTTAGTGAATGTGCAACGCTGCCTTTGTTGGAAAAGGAGGAGGGGTTGTATTATGATTGTAGGAGGCAACTCCGCGGCTCAAAGAGCCAAACCAAAATTAGCTATAAAGTTAGTTAAATGTGACCCGCCACACCGAAAGCACATTGTAGAAAAAAGGGGGATGCTAGTTTTTAGGCACCATCACCACAAGTCGCCAACGCAAACCAATACAGCGACCACTCGTCGTCGTCACATGCAGCGAAACCCCCGTCGTCTTAAAACGTCGTCAAAACATCGTTAGGTAGATGGATGTGATCATTCATTCGCAAGGTAAGCGCCATCACCACAAACCACCACCAGAAGTTGTCACAGCAAAACCATACCGCAAGCCAGTACTTCGAAAATTCGCCATCGTCTCATACAGCAAACACCCCGTCGAAACCACCGATGTAAACCACCATCAGGCATTTAGGCACGACCCACCTGGCGAAAGGCGAGCGTCATGACCACAAACAGCGTCGCCAGTCGTCACTGCAAATTCTATCGCACAATAACGAAACACCACCATAATCCCGCAGTAATGCCCTAGGTATCGCAACCATCGTCAAAACAAACTGTCGAAAAGCGTCATTGAAATCATCTTAGCTGTGTTCGTAAGCAAAATGCTTAGTTACCTCAATTATTCGTTAACTAGATTGATGTGCGACGTAGCTAGTTTGCTTGGCTCTCTTGACTCGACCTCGGCGCATGGACTAGATACTAAATTTGACGCGACTCACCACACCGAAAGCTAGTTAGGAGAAAGCAAGTGACGTAAGGTGTGAGGAGCTAGGGCCGCGAGACCTGCTGTGTTTGAGGAGACTCTGTTCCTCTCAAAGGATGGAGATCGTGCGTCCCTTGATAGCCAGCCCTAGTTTCTTGTTCTTTATCAACTTAGGACTGAAGCCCCAGTAAACCCATGCAAGATGGCGCACAGACGAGACCCTCGGCGCAAGCATCCCGGACGTAGCTTAGCCTCCGCCTTTCGAGGTAGGTAGAAGCAGGCACCATTACATGCTCTCCATTTGGCGCTTTACACGACGACCTCGGTGAAAGGAATCATAGCAGATCCTACGTTCACTCCTTCAGGCCCAAGACGTCGGAACAAGAACCAACAACAACATCCTGAGCGCAACCCACGACGTACGACAACAAGCAATAACAACAACCCGAGCGCAACCCAAGCGAGAGGGCCTTCTTCTTAGACGGGCAACTCCGAAGCCATTTCAATACCGCGCCGCAAAAAAAAAAAAAGACGCTTCGCGAAGAAACAGACCTCTAGTAAGCCGCGCACGTGTCGCAGTTACAACTCTGCGTCGATGTCGGTTGCCGACGAGAAAACAATTGTTGGTGGTGCGAACTGAAAGGACGGAAGCTCGGTCGAATGCCCCCCTTGCTGTGCCAAATCAGCGTCCTCCTCCTCTTGCAGCGCCGCGAAGCCGATCGGCGTCGCCATACGTGTTGGCTGTGCACGCCGCAGCTTGTCCTGAGGGCATTGTGACAGAAATACATCAAAGCTTTACATACATCACGAGTGACGTCGACATCGAACAACCACTTGGCATCCTCGCCGTCGCGTCTTGAGATCGGTGGCTTGAAGTCGATAGAAGCAGGAGCAAGCTCGAGCTTGGTCGCACGTCGCACATTCGCCGGTGCGCGCTCCATGGCGGCACGCTCGGCGCGCCTCCACATGTTCTGTGTCTTCGTCGGCTTGGTCCCTTTAGCTTTGGCGCTAGCTTTGACACCCATAGATGTCCCGGCTTTATTTTTGACGTTCTGCTTTTTGGTGACCAAGCACGACTTGGCGGACTTTTGGCCCTTCTTCCGTCGTCCCATCCTGCTCTTGCAGGTTATACTTAGAGTCTGCCCTCTGCGGGTTTTTGAGAACATTGCATGCGTCATATTTTGAGGGTAAGTTTTAAACGGAAAGTTGTGGGTGGATGGGATAAGGGCAAGGGTTCAAAGGACAGACGCTGGAAAATGTGGGTCGGTGGCTTTATAGAAAAAATGGCACGAGGCTTGATACAGGACAAAGCGAGGCGTGCTTCTCACAAACCTGTTTTTCGCCTTTTACTAAAAACAGCTGGGCGGACGTCTCAACGCTTTATTTCATGTTTTTGGGCTATAGCCAGTCCCTCGGGACACCCCTCCCCCGATTTTCTACCAACTTCTAACACGAAAACACACTCAAACGAGCACTCCGCACCCGTGCGCGCGCAAAGGATCAATCAACTACACTTTACAACCAAAGACGGCCGTTACGAGCGACTCTGTCCTTGTGTTCTAGTAGAGGCCCTCCCCAGTCTCGTCCACGGAGGGAAACGCTACCTTGCGCAGAAAAGGGCGATAACGGAGGCGAGAATAAGTAGCTGAAACGTAAACGATCGCGGACGCGATCGAGGACGCGACTACGTGGGTACACCGAGGCACAGGATAGGAATGTGGTGGCCAGCACCGCAGTTACGCCGCATAAAAGTGGGCTTTTCGACTGGCATCCTCCGGCTCAGCAGTACAAGGATCCGTAGGGTCGTTCACGGAATGCCAACTTTACTAGAGCTAGCGCTTTCCGCTCGGCATATCCGGCTATTCATGATTAGAGTATGGAAGCAGCAGCGACGCGAAAGGGGGACAAAAAAAGGGGTGTTGATGGGAGGTCCGCTCAGGATCCTCCCTCTTAACGCGTAGACAAGTGGCGGTGCAACTGTCCGACACGTAGGCGCACTAGAGCACTCAGAAGAAGGTACCATGCACTGCCCTGATTGTTGAAGCCGTCCTTTCCGCGTCTTCTGTTCGCACTTTCTACTCTCCGTTCACCCCCCGCCTCTCAAGTTGATATTTTGCTCTCTTCTTCTTTCCATTTGCTCTTCCCCTACTTCTCTCATTGCCGCCTTCGCACTTTCACACACTTTTCAGTTCCTCTCCTGCCTCTCCCTTTGCCTTCTTGCTTCCGTCGCCCCCTTGGCGCTTTCTTGCTTCTTACTTTGCCGTCCTCTGTGGTCTTTTCTTCTTCCGTTTCCTCTGCGATAATCCATCTTAAGTGTTACAGAAAGGTGTTGTCGTAGAGAGTAAGGTGCAGAGCATGAGAGAGCTCAGAGAGATTACACTCGAATTTGGCATAATGCTAAGGATACCCTTACCCAGATCGCTAATCGCACGGTTACGATGGAGGGCGGTGCCTTCTGAACCTCCAGAGAGCTACACTATTGTGTGTACGACACTGGAACTTCCCACTCCTTTCACACCTATCTCCACAAGAGGGTTTTCTCTCCGTAATACGGCTTTCCCTCTTTCCTTCCTTACCCTTCCACCATTATATCTCAGATTATGAAGAATTGGATCTGCAGTTCACTTCCAACAAGGAGTAGACCTCCAGGTGCGTACCGTGAGGTATGGGGTTGTCTGTTTAATTAATGGAGGCTTCATTCCTCATTGTCAGTGTGAACGCTTCTATGGGAGGGTTTTCTCTCCGTAATACGGCTTTCCCTCTTTCCTTCCTTACCGGCGTAGGTTGGCACCTATTCGCCTCCCGGGCGGGCCGGTTGGCAGCCGGAACGTTCGCAGTGGGACGGGATATGGCCGGGGGGCGAAGACGGAAGGTTATCGACGAGTTGGTTGTCAGTCACATCGCGGTCTCCTCGTCGCATGACGACAAGCTTGATGGTCACTCTCCGCCGACCGACCTTTCGGCGCTCCTCGTCTACAGGCCCGTGATTCCGGACTGGCTCCTGTCGGTCCGGCCTGGCTCCCATGCTCGGGAGAGGTCTGAAGTTAGTTAGTTAGTTAGTTAGTTCCTTACCCTTCCGCCATTATATCTCAGATTATGAAGAATTAGATCTGCAGTTCACTTCCAACAAGGAGTAGACCTCCAGGTGCGCACCGTGAGGTATGGGGTTTTCTGTTTAATTAATGGAGGCTTCATTCCTCATTGTCAGTGTGAACGCTTCTATGGGACCTACTGTCCTTAAGGAGTTAGGGCCTAAATCCCCATCTTGTGTAGTAGCATGTGACAAGCGGAATGGTCTGTACACGCCTAAGACTGCACGCAGTCTCTACCATGTACCCGGAGAGAGTCAAATCTCTCCAGGTTATGGGCCCAGATGCGTAGGTGTGTCAGCCCAACTGTGTTGTGCGTATAACGGAGTGATCAGTTTACGCCTGATTACGAGTACAATGCGACAATGTGTTTGGCTTTGGTCTACTGTACATATCTGTTGTGCGACGGTATTTGACCCCCAGGTAATCTGGTTTGTGACCGAGTTGGGTCGGCCACTGGTCATATGCACTCGCATAGCTGATAAAATTAAAATTTTTCCTACACAAGCCGCGGAAACTTGTACGGGGTTTTTCTCCCATTCCCCAACAAAAGACTGACTGCTCGAGAATTAATCCATTCTTCAGTCTCAAAAGCATCATGCTTAAATGGCATAATGATTTGTTTGGTCTTGTATATATGCTCACGCTTAAAATAGCGAATTGTACATATTCTTCTACATGTTAGAAACCCTTCATTCAAACATGTCAACTTGTTTTATCCTTCCTATAACCTATTTTCCATAGGCCACGACCATGTCAAAACCAAAACCAATATCCACCACGGATATTTACAAACAGGAACAAATCCTTGTTGATAAACTCAACAGTGGATTGCGCTTCCAAGACAACTCGACCAAAGTAAGCCTACAAATTGAGATGCTTCGCAGACATATGACAAGCCCATACGTGGACGCGTTGTTCTGCTTCGATTCGTATGACGCTTACACCCGGAATGCTCCGGAGTATAACCAACTTCTCGAACACGAAGTTGATATCATTTTCGCTCAATGGAAAGCTGAAAAGGCTAACGAATTACAATTACCTAATGAAGATGCCTTGCCTGATCATCTTAAACTTGGCACGTCAATTCTTCACATCAACTATCAGTCGATGTTCGTAATAATCTCGAACGACTGTTCTTTCAAGAGCCATATAATCTTGTTCGTCCCGAATTAAATGAGGATGTTAAGCGTGTTCTCACTTTATTAGATACCCGACTCCCTAAATCAATTGTGTATGATTCATCTCTAACTAACCTTTCCTTTACAGGTCTCTCTAATGCCGATTGGATCAAACATTGCGAAACTTACGCCGGTTTCCTTTACACGTTCTTCAATCTAGAGTCTCAAGAACGCCCTGCTCTCGCTATGTGGCCTCAATTAAAGAAGATTTATGCACTTACTGCACATCCTAATAAACTACGTGCAGTAATGCTTTTAGCTTACCATTACTATGAGACAGTGTCATGTACAGATGTCACTGAGCTTAAATCTCAGTTTAATCGAATGTCCTTAAATGTTAATTGGTATGCACATGTATTTGTCGAACAACTCCTTGCTTTCCAAACTCAGGCAAAGCAAGTAAATTATGACGAAGCATCAATCCAATTTAATGATTCTATAATCACACTCAAAGCTCACGAGGAGATCTATCGTCTATATGCTAATCCCTCTGAACACGAGCGCTACTCTCAGTCTTTATTAGAATGGTGTAAACTCTACGAGACACGCTCTGGGAACAACTCGACTCACGATCCTGAAGTTTTAAAGCTAGTTGATCCTAATGACGTTCGTCCGTTATTGGAGTTCTTGTTAAAGATATATAATGAAACAAAATTTTCATCTAACCGACGCTTGGATAAACCCGCATCATGGATTCCATACATCCCTGGTACTACCGCTACCAAGCCACCTAAGGTATTATTGATGGATACTATTCATCAATCCCACGACTCTCTAAACAACGCTTACTCATTATTAACTACTGTGGCTGGACAGTCTGGCTTTAACGCTCGTAAGCTTCGTAATGCAAAAGATAAAGCATCGACAATTTTACCTCGTGACACGTCTTACTATCGTCCACCTTCAAATTATAACGTTAAAAGGCACCAGTTTCGACCGTCCTGTCTACTCACACTCCTCTAATCGCAACTCACGCTCTAACATGTCTCTTATGGACCGGGCTACTTATCAAGTTGATCGTCTTCGCCACCTGTTTGGTAAATTACAGGAAGCAAATCCCTATCCTTCCACCGATTCTAAAATGGTACAGGAGGAAATGACGAGCTTACTTAGTACCCTTTGGACAACCGCCTCTCAAGCTTCGACACAGTCTTTAGATCCTGACGAAGCTACTCAAGTTCAGCTATACTTATCTCGAGTTGATACCATGTCCAACACCATATCGAACCTCTTAGAAGCCGATAAAGAATCTCATGCTATAGAAGAAAAGTATCAAGCTGAAACTACTGCTCCTGCAGCGTCCCCCAGTGATGCGGAGCAGAGGGGGACTGCTGAAACAGAAAAAATGTTTCATACTTTTCTATCGATCAAAGATGATGAAATCGATAACATTCCTCAGCCGCTACTGCAGCACATAAATGCTAAAGCCCAGAATGCTATCGTTCGTCGTCAAGCTCGGGAAACTTCTTCACACTCCGAGCTCCCCAATAATCAACCCAACGAAGATAATGAAGATGGTACAGATCCCCCTGTGTTGCTACCAAATTAAACAATGGTTTTACACTCGTCGTTGTGCCTTCCGAACAAACGCAAAGTTTCATGACACAGTACGTGTTTGGCCAAAGCTCGACACATGCCTGTTATGCAACAATGCTTAAACTGTACACTGAGTACAATTTACCGCTAATGACTGCGCCAGGATATGCTGACACGTGTGCCTCTCAACATGTAATTAATTTTAAACGTTACGCTGATCCAATACATATCGTTAAACTACCCGAGTCCTTGTCACCCGCTATCCAGACTGCTACGGATACTCAAAGTATCACACATGCCATGATTATAAGAACCGTCATTCCCGCTCTCCCAAAGCATCCGAACGTGGGATATGTAAAGCTAGATGTTGCGCTTTTCCTACCCAAGCAAAACGACCATAACGATCCCGATCTGCACATCATCAGCATGGCTCAATGGGGAGAAGATAAACTTGGTATACATCTTTATGGGATTGAATTTAAAGGACTATTATCTATCCAAAGTAAAATTGAAGACAACGTCAAGATCACTTTGTTTAGATTAAACAATTTGTTGCCTACTCTCCCAATTTATTCGCTACAACAAGCGAAGGCTCGAAAAATGGAACTTCGCTCATTGCAGTTCAGACTAAGTGCTTTTAACGAACAACGCGAAATGCTTAAGTTATATTCCAACCTTCTCGAACGCGTAATTTACGTACCATGGCTCAAAACCATCTTGGAGTCAATGCATTCGCAGCTGCCTTACATACGCAAGCACTTCTCACCTCCTGTATGACGCAAGGTTACCACACGCTTACTCCATACAGTAACTACTTCTCCAAGTTCACGAACACCTACTGTAACACTACTTTGTTCCGGGATGTCCACTCCTGCCTTCTTGGCTTGCGCTTCTAATGACTTGCAAATCAACATCAACGTTAAAATTCTTGTTGAGAGCGACGAAAATCTCACGCACATGCGCGGGACAATTCCATCGAAGTTTTCCCATCACCCAAGTTTCTCACATATCTACATCGAGCATCGGACACTGAACGTGCAAGATATTACACTGATATAGTGGAACTGACATCCCCATGCACAATCGCAACATAATCAATGGGAGATCCATTTTTAACTTTCGAGCGTGATATGGACGACTCCTGCGTTTCAAGTGCTCTAATTATACTGAGCTCTGAAGCCGCTTGTTCTTTTCGTGGAAATGACGCCGCCACACTCCGCATCGTATGAAGACCATATTGCTATCTCATCTTCTCTACGATGCACTATACGGTGGATATATGTGACCGACCATGCTGTAATGTGGAGATTATAAAGCCAGAGAAAGATGGATCCTCGTTGCACGCATATAACACCGGCCATCTAGATTTGCTTTCCTGGCCTAACAAACGAGTGCATTTCCTGGATATTGCAGATCACGCTCGCTCCATCAGTCGCAAGTTAATAGTCGACGAACCTTGGACGCAGGTCTCTTCGAAACTTTAACCATGTTGTTTCTTCGTCTACACTCAAACAAAACAGTCGAACATCAAGTCAAGATGAAATGGAGGCATTTCGAACTTCCGCTTAGTTTCTAACTTGTTTAAAAGCCCCTTGCTTGTATGAGATCTCCTATTGAACTCAAAGTTTTGTGCTCCTCTATAATGGCATGGGACGCTTATTCCCAAAATCCATCATTGCCTGTGTCCTTTCGATTACAACTATCGAATCTAACCAACCATCTCACAGGTTATTCTTAAATTAATCTTCTACTTCCTCCATCATTTACATCACCGGTTGAAGACACACGGGTGGAGACATTACAGTTTCTAACTCCTCTTCTAAATAAGTAAGGTGAAACCTACATTTCCAAACAGACACCGGAATCGATAACTGGCTTCTCTCGTCCTGTTACCGGTTTTCTTTGGCTTTCAAGCCTACCATCATAATAATGAAAATCAAGACACGCGTCGTCTAGTACAAACAATGGTTTCCTATACTTCACCTGTGCTTCACGATTCTCGTTTTCTACCCTCAGGAAAATCGTCTCGAGTTTATCGATAAATTTTGCTCCAAGTGACATGCATCTGTCTCAAAGCAGATACCGGCTATCATCCAGTGATAGGAAGATGGGCGCCAAAGTTCATTCCATGAACACTCCCACTCCTACTATTCGTGGGTTGTTAACATGATCCTGTACGATCCACGACTCGATCGCATCGACATTACTCAACTCGTGAATTGGCACGCGCCAATAATTTCAGGCGTACCAAATGGGCTTCTTTGTCTTTGTCCCCGGGCCTATGCTGTGACATAATCGCTAATGCTATTCGGCTGGAACAAATCATGGTTTATAAACGGCATTGTCAGATTGTCTATGACTTGCGTGAATTAACGTTATCACCATCCTTTGACCCTGATCATGGCTTCACTAACCAAAATTACAGGTCAACCTTTCACCCATATTTCCTACAGACATATTGATTTTACACAGAGTTCCATTACAATGTTATTTCTAATAAAATGACATGTTGTGACAATGCACCTAATCCCAAACATCTACCTTTCCATCTCGATTCCGTAGCTCACGTTTCTCTCTAATGCACCAGACATTATCCTACTAAAGTGAGAAACATATCATAACTCAAGACAGCTCATGAGAAGCACGCACCCTTTGATACAAGGTTTGCCAGGGACACCCTCGCATTTCGAGATGCGCAACACCGTGCTACCAATTTTACAACATCCGTCATTCTAGCGTTCTCAAGCTATAGCTTCATTTCAGGGTTGCTAGTGGGACATCATCCTTCTGATGTACCCTACCGTAAGTTCTGTGTGGACTTTACGATCCATAAAGAACGCTTTCCTCATCCACATCATCTTACCAAGCAACCATCATCCGAAAAAATTTTCCAACCTGGTGAAGCCTGGGCATGTGACGGTGGTTACGTCTCTGTCCTTTCGGAATGGGGGTCCTTTCGTCTCGTTTCTAAATTTTGTTAGTGTACTTTTGTCGTAGCACTACGCATTTTCGCGCGCCCTCAGTTTGTCCCATACTTTGCGTTCTACTTGTTCATGTACAACTAAAACAATTGTGCGATTGTGATTCATTTCGCTTACTTATCACAACATGGTACCACCTTTCGTGTTGAACACGGCATGGCGATGCTTGCCCCCGCTTGCAGCGTCATTGAAGCAGCCGCTGTTGGTCATATCGCAACTGCCGCGTCTACATGACTCCGGCATATGCTTAATGTGTCCTATAAAGTACCCCCTACAGATCCGGCACCACACTACCCGTGGGTTGTTTATACACGCTGTCCAATCATATAGTCTCCTTCTAACGTTTCTCTCGAACGTATTTATAATAAAGTCCTCAGCCCCAACAAGTTGTTGGATCAATGTAATGTTCCCCAACAGGATTACCTCAAACCATTTGGTTCTGTTTGTTATTGCATTTAGAACCTAACGAATTTCAATATAGCCGATGTTGTCCTTAATCCTGAAAACGGCCAAGTCCGTGTCTCCTCTGAACTTACCTTTCCTCATCTCATTTCTCAAACTCCTCCCGATTATGAACAACATCCCACCCCCCGCACCTTCCCCCGATATCCCCTTCTCTGTTCACAGCACCCCCAATGATGCGGCGCAGAAGGGGAATGCTATGTCCACCGACATTGAACACGAGAGGGGGACTCCTTCTTCTCTTGCCCATGCTCCCTCTCCCGTTCCCGCATATGCTCCAGCTGCTTCTGTGCCCGCTGCCTCTGTCACCACACCTCCCACATCTGAAGTGTCATCCAACACTTTACCCCTTTTACCGTCTTATCGCTCTCTCTATTCCCAGGATGTCCTTCGTCTCACCCGTGGTCCTCATCACCCTCAACCTCGTCGCAAGACTAATCTCAAGGACGTTCTTGCTCGTATTGCTTCGCCAACTGTTGCCGCTTATAAACAAGCTGGTGGTACGCTTGCCGACTTCAAGTATGACCTCTCCAAGCAGTATATAACTTTCTGCGACCCCACCCTCCACTCCCTTCATATTGCTCATGGCATCCACTGGACGGCTATACCTCCAGAGGGGGAATTTACACAATCCCTTCATCATCACGTTCACCAAAGCGCTTTCTCACTCTTCTTCCGCTCTGTGTCATGGGAGCCTTAGCCTTCCATTGCCGGCTGTCACTCCTGTTCATCTCTTCGACGACTTCAGCCTTACAGACTTTCACCTTCCTCGTGCTCTCGTTCATCTCATTTCCGAACATGCTCACGCTTTTCAAGTTCCTCCCGCTCAATATGCTTATGCTTTGCTCACACCCCATTCCATTTTGGATCATAATGACGCTTCTTATGGTGCCTCCGAGCCTCACCTCTCCGCCATCGAAGACTACATCACCGTACAATCTTATTACATTGAGGCCTACTTTGGCGATGCTCCTCTACTAATCGTTCAACTTGTCGAAGACCCCGATTATGCTCATACTACTGATCAGGTCGCTTCTTACGCAATTACCCATCTTACGACGGCTCACGACCCCAGCACTGTTGGTCCGGATGAATATAAAATTCAAGCCAAAGATATCAAAATTGATGAATACGAGTTGAACTGCCTCAAAGGTCTCTCAGACGCTGATCGTAAAGCTTATATCTTCGCTATCTCCAAAGAGATTTTTGATATTGTTAAGTTTGGCTGCTTTAAACTCGCGTTGCCAATGGTCAACTCAAAGCCTATTGACACCCGCCTCGTCCTACGTATAAAGACCAATGCTGCCGGTCAATATCTCAAGCATAAAGCACGCCTGGTCCTACGAGGATTCTTAGCTTCTCTGGGCACCGATTTTTTCAACACATTCAGCTCTATGGCACAGCTTACTGGCATCCTTTGTGTTCTGGCGCTAGCAGCCCATCTGCGACTCCCAGTCTACCACGTCGACGTACCTAACGCTTTTGTTCAATCTCCCATAGATTCTCATGTCTATGTTAAACTGCCACAAGGTATTTACCTTCTCGATCTAGAAGGTACCAAATATCAAGGCCGTCGTCTCCCAAAACTACTCAAATCTCTTTGCGGATTACGACAAAGTCCTGCCCTTTGGAATCAAACTATAAATAGCTTCTTTGATTCTTTAGGCTATACACGCTTCCGAACAGGTACGTGCATTTACGCTAAAGTCCAAGCTGACGCTACATTTTTAATTTGCAGGCTCTCCGTGGATGATGTCGTTATCACTTGCACTTCGGAAACTCTACGTCGTGAATTCCAGCAAGCCCTGAAAAAGGAATACTCAGTCGACACCTTTGAAGAAGTTCATACTCTCTTAGGCATGCGCATCACGCGTACTACTGACGGTTCCATATCACTGGACTGTCAAGCTAAACTTGATGCATTGTTCGAAGAGTACCCCAATTTAATGCAGTTACGCCCCACTTCTACACCGATGTCACCATCAACCACTTATAAAACTGGGGAGCCATTTTCTGATATGGACAAGTTTTTTCTTCATATCTTCTCCACCTTACTCGGCAAGCTCGCGTTTGTACAATTGGCCTGTCGCCCTGTTCTATCCCAAAGCCTTAGTCGTTGTTCCCGAGGAATGCATAATCCAGCATTTCTACATGTTCAAGTACTAACAGGGACTCTCCGCTATTTGCGCAAGCCCGAAAATCGCAATCTTCGACTCTGGTACTACTCTGGTTCTTCCGTACTAATGGACCATCTTAGACTTCTCATCGGCAATCGCACTGATATGGCAACCATGTTGGATTACACTAAAGAACAAGTCAATTCTGGTAACTTTGATCCACTGGTCGCGTTCGTTGATGCCGATAACGCACCCTCGTATGAACAAGACCGCAAATCTACAACCGGTTACGCAATTTTTTTGTTCGGTTCTCTCATCACTTGGAAGTCTAAACTACAGCCTATCCCAGCTACTTCTACGCATGAGAGTGAACTCATCGCCCTTAATATGTGTGCCGATGATGTGGTCTGGTTACGCAAATTGTTAACGGAAATGGCATTCGCTATAAACCCACAATACTATCTTCGTCAACCTTCAGGGAAAGATTTGTTACTAGACTATGATGCTCATGACAACCCTCTCCCATCGGACACGTCGTTCATACGTAACAGTCCTATACTTGGGGATTCTGCTTCTGCTATCCATCTATCAAATAATCCCGACAGTGCGACTAAGGCCAAAGCTATCAGCACACGCTGGTTCCGTATTCGCGACTACGTACAATTAAAACGTATACGTCTACATCATATTTCCGGTACTCAATACATCGCTGACGGATTTACTAAGCCCTTCGGAGCTCCGCTCTTCAGCAGATTCCGCACGTTACTTGGCTTACAACAACCCATAGCTCAACAAGATGGTTGACCCTTACCCTCACTATGTCCGAAATGGCGTTAAACTAACCCTCATATACAACGGAACCGTGGCTCGCTAAAATGTGAAATGAAATGAAATACGCAATGCGGGATCTTTCTAAGATGAACCCAACAAAGAACAAGGATGCTGCGAGCCGACGTTATTCTGTACTGAACCGTGGCCGCGGTGGCGTGTCATCATTATCTCCCCCTTTCAATGCTTTAAATCCAGGCGTTGCTCCAACTAGCTCGCCTAATCGGAGACATCAGACATACCTTTCAGTTGCTCAAGGAATCAGTCCACGCCCGTGACTCCTAAGTCAACTGTCCAACAACAAACTAAACCGCAAGCAGCAAAGTCCGAGTACTTCCTGCTCAAGCACTGTAAATTCGATGTATTGGCGATGATGTCTGGGAATGTCCTCGCACTTGGCACTTAGCCACCAAGCTTTCTACTACCACCACCTAAAGATCCTCAATGTTGGCATCAGTCCATTCAACAGCTGCTTACGGAAGCACAATATACAAATTTTGTGGACAACATCCAGTTCTTGAGTTCATTGCTATGTGCAAAGGCAAAGCGCATCAAGAACGCCCCTAATATATCGCCTAATGAAGGTATTCGCTTTCATCGATACCCACCCATTAAAGGGGTTGTCAAGGTACATGTGGCATGTACCAGGTGCTATAATAAAACCAATACGCCGGGTACACCCCTTGTACTCGTTATATGCACTGAAGATGAGCTTAAAACGGACAAAATAACGAAAATCATCGAAGATCATCTCGCGTCTGAACAACACGCTTCGCATTGTTTTGACGTACCGCGTCCCTTCTTTCTGTTGATTTGTGTCATGTGCAACTTATCACAACATGGGACAGCGTTAATTCGCAATAATCAACAATCTTTTCATCTTTCATGTTATAATGATCCTGCTGCACACATGGGAGCTATCATTCTCCGCCTTGGAAAGTCCATTGCTATCAATAAGCTGCTCAAAGAGGCGCTCATGCATTGTATGGCGAGTCGTAACGTTGATGCCTCTAAAATCATCATTAACCCTGACGACAATGCTCCTCTCTTGTTACAGCTGCCTTATACCTCGAATGTCAATCTTCAGATTTTTGTCGCGGCTTGGTCATTACTACAGTCAGCTGAGGAGAAAACATGTGTAGTGACCAATCCTGATGAGCTACTTAGTGTGCTCATTGAACGCTTCGTTAATGATGTATCCCACCAACTTAACGCGACTTCTTCCGAGACGGTACCGCCAATGCTTAATTACTTTCGCCAACTTTCACCTGAGCACCAATCCTCTTTTAAAAACGTGCTAGTCCAGGTTGGCTATCCCTCCGCTATAATCGATGCCTTTTCAGATAATACATTATCTGAAGGTGTAACACCAGCACCAGTCGAAACTCCATCCGCTGAGTCCACGCCAGACACATCTAATGACAACGTGGTTGAATCTTTACGCCAGTTAAAAGAAGAGATTCAATCGTTATCCTCACGTCTCACTAACAGTGAACAGCAATTGATGGCAAAAGATCAACAGCTATCGGTTGCGCTAAAGAACTTAACCCAGGTACAAGAAGCTTACGACAATTTACACACTCAAGTAACCGAGAACACTAAGCACGTTGCGCTCTTTGATAACATAACCTCAAGCCTCCAGATGCATCAAGATAACGTAATACCTACCTTAGCTGTCTTTGTCCACATAATTTCACGATCGCTTATTTCGTCTATTGGACAGTTTCCTCCAAATACATATAATGAGTCACAGCAGGGTCTAATCGACGACGCAGCTCATAACTTACATGCAGCTATGTCTGATGCACAGGATCATGTTATCCCGGCATTGGACCTGCATACTTTAACAACGGATGCAGCTATGTACTTCCTCTCGTCTGTCATGGCACCCCTGGTCACCTTAAGTGATGCTATGACTACGAACAATACTGTGAACGACCAATCCTCCGAAGATCATGATTCTTCCTTTCCAGAGTTAAAGGAACTGGAAGATAATAGCGAGGATGAATTGGACCACACATCTGATGTTGTGGATACCGCATCTTTACGCAATATTACGACACGCCCGGCCTCTTAAATTAATCTGTCATGTTAACTTCCCATGTCTTGTTGTTCTTTGTTCGCCTGTTCGCTGCTCCTATATACATTACCCAAGTTCCGCCCTCAAGAACGTCTGAAATGCATACACCATTCTTTCAAACGTTGAGGGGGTCCAGAGAGCTACACTATTGTGTGCGCGGCACTGGAACTTCTCACTCCTTTCACACCTATCTCCACAAGAGGGTTTTCTCTCCGTAATACGGGTTTCCCTCTTTCCTTCCTTGCCCTACCCCCGTTATATATCTCAGATTATGAAGAATTAGATCTGCAGTTCACTCCCAACAAGGAGTAGACCTCCAGGTGCGTACCGTCAGGTATGGGGTTGTCTGTTTAATTAATGGAGGCTTCATTCCTCATTGTCAGTGTGAGCGCTTCTATGGGACCTAATGTCCTTAAGGAGTTAGGGCCTAAATCCCTACCTTGTGTAGTAGCATGTGACAAGCGGAATGGTCTGTACACGCCTAAGACTGCACGCAGTCTCTACCATGTACCCGGAGAGGGTCAAATCCCTCCAGAACCTGCACCTTGCGAGGGCATTCGTCCTCCAGGCGCATCTTGGCACCTGCACGCCTCCCGGGCGGGCCAGTTGGAAGCCGGACGTTTGCAGCGGGATGGGTTATGGCCGGGAGACGCTGAAGGAAACGTTAACGACGAGATGGTCTTCAGTCAAATCGCGGTCTCCGCGTCGCATGGCGACAGGCGTCAAATCTCCCCCGACGCCCCTTTTCCGCGCCCCTCGTCTCTTTTCCCAGTGAGTCTGATCATGCGCGCTACGGCTCTGAAATTAGCCTACGCCCTATACGCTGTGCTGACCTAGAGTCAGTTAGTTAGCCAAGCATCCCCCACGTCCTTCTTCCAAAGCCCCCCTCAACGCCCATGCCCCCGCTCCTCCCTTTTAGGAGTCGTCTTTCAAAAACCCTTCGCTTTCGGTGTTTTCCTGGCGGATTCGCCGAAAAATTCTTTTCGGTGCGTGACACGCGTAAGCTCAAGAACGGTACCTAGCAGGATGTGACATTAGTTGAGTGGTCGATAGATGAGTGCGGGTCGATAGATATGAGTGCGCGTCGATAGCCACGCACTCGGACCAGGAGGCGGGAATTATTGCACTTGGAGTTCAAATGTGCCGAGCAAGTTATTAGAGTGAAAATGGGGATTCCAAGTATATGGAACTCAATAAGGCGTAAAGCATAGAACGCAACATGAGACAAGAGGCTTCGACACTCCGATTCGCATTTTTTCCCGCTATTTGATGCCAGCAAAGTTAAGATCTGACTCGCAGGTCGAGAGAAAAAGATGTTCCCATCAGAGTCCTTGACTCAAAGAAGGTGTTGCTGCTGAGACAGGGCGCTGGACGAAAGAAGCATGGCGAACATGGAGGGTGTGGGTGAAGTCACTCACGGCGGCGGCGGTCATCATCGTCGCTGTCATCGCGGCGGCGGCGGTGGTGGTCTTCATCATCACTCTCGTCGCGGCGGCGACGGCAGTCGTTGTCGTCATCATCGTCGACGTCTCGGCGGCGGCGGCGGCGGCGGCTGCTGTCTTCGCCGTCTTCCTCGTGGTCGTCGCGACGGCGGCGGCGATCTTCATCATCATCTTCGTCGCGGCGGCGGCGGTCGCCATCTTCGTCGCGGCGACGACGGCGGTCAACGTCATCATCGTCACTCTCGTCGCGGCGGCGGCGGCGGTCGTCGTCGTCGCGGCGACGATTTCTTCGGCGATTGTCGTCGTCGTCGTCGTCGCGGCGACGATCTCTTCGGCGATTATCGTCGTCGTCGTCGCGGCGACGACCTCTCCTGCGGTCGTCGTCGTCGTCGTCGCGGCGACGACCTCTCCTGCGATCGTCGTCGTCGTCGCGACGGCGATCTTTACGGCGATCGTCGTCGTCGTCGTCGTCGTCGTCGTCGCGACGGCGATCTCTTCGGCGAACGTCGTCGTCATCGTCGTCGCGGCGACGACCTCTTCGGCGGTCTACGTCGTCGTCCCTTCGCCGCGATTGGTCGTAGTCGTCGCGATCCCGGCGCCTTCTAGGCGGAAGGTCGTCGTGCTTCGCGCGCTTGGGCTGCGGCCTGAGCTCCTCCTCGACGTCGTAAGCGACAACCCAGGCGTCGTCCTTGAATCTGCAGCTCTCGTGCTTCTTCGCAGCCGTGCGCGCCGACTCGGCGTCGTCGAACTCTACCCAGGCCGTGCCCTTGATCGCCTCAACGCGACCGTCGCTGATTCGCGGATGGGCTTGGAACATTTTGCGGATCTGCGACCAATTGCACAGCTTGGGAATATCCGTCACCACCACCCGCGCGCTCGTGTCCTTGATCTCGCCCGCATCCCCATTCTCCTCATCGTCGGCCATAAGCGACTATCGCTCGCGGCGTTTAGAACACTTTCGCATCCTAACCCCAGAAAAAAAAGATTATTAACTCCCTTCTTGTAATGAATAACCCCAGAAAAAAAGTGCGATGAAACAAACAAATGGTGGAATCATGGCCGAGCCCTCGCAGCGCGTCCGGTTGCAGCACCTCGCGGGCACCCGCTTCGTCGCGTCGTTGTGGATAGTGTGCCAACATTTTTTGCCTTCATCGTGCGTTGCGTTGCGTTGCGTTGCCTTGCCTTGCGTTGCCTTCGTTGTCGCAGGATGTGAGTGTTTCTGAAACGCAGGCGAAACGGGCGGCTCGTCCGGGTGTTGTGGCGGTCGAACGTGGGCGTGGACTACTTCATCATACTGTCGGGGTTCGTCACGCACTGGGCAAGCCGCGGAACAAAGGTGCGGCTCGCGCCCTGGTTCGCGCGGCGGTTCGGGCGGGTTTTGGCGTCGACGTATCTTTCCATGATGGCCGCTATGGCCATCTTTGCTATCCAACGGCAGTTCGACGAGCTCGTGCCGGGCCACGTGGCGCGCTGCGCGCTGCTCGTCGAAACCTGGCTCGACCCGCAGCGATGGTGTCCCAACGGGCAAATTTGGACGGTAGCGGCCCTCGCTCCGTCTTGGGTGCTCTACCCGTTCCTGCTCGACCGAATCGCGAAGCGCGCGCTCATCCCGGCGACGGTTATCGCTGCGCTCGTGCCCACCTGTGTCTCGTTGTGGTACGTGGTGCGCAATGGAGGCGCCTCGGAACTCGACCAAGCCTACATGTACCTCTGGCCGCCTTCTCAGCTCCTCGATTTCGCGCTCGGCGCGTGCGCGGCCGAGTGGGCCGCCCGCGCCGACATCTCCCATCGACACGGTCGCCTCGCCGACGCTGCCTTCGCCATCGTCCTCGCCTTGTCCTTTTCCGCGCCAAACCCCAATCTCGACTACCGCGACGGCTACGAACCGCTCTTCGACCACGGCCTCGCGCCCGTGCTCGCGCTCTTCTTGTACGCCTCTGCTGTCGACGGCCGCCGCGCCACCTACCTCGACGTCAACCCTACCTCTGCGACGGCGCGTATGTTCGCGCACCCCGCCCTCACCTCGCTCGGCGTCTGCTCTTTCCAAGTCTACCTGTTCCAATGGCCCGTCCACGCCATCTTCGGCATGATCGGCCTCGACACGCAAAAGAACGGAGCCGCCGAAAACTTCGTAGCCTTCGCCCTCACCCTCTGGCTCCTCGCCGCACTCTACGAGCGCTACCTCGAACGACCCTTCGTCGCCTGGTTGTAAGTGCCTTCTCGTTCGCGTCGACTCTCGCTCAGCGTGCTATGCCTGCAGGCGACGCCGGTGCGACGCAACGCGAGACTACCCCGCCGCCGCTTCGACTCGACTTGTGGCGCCGACGACGACGATCCATCGGAGTCATCTTACTCAGGACCATAACGTTCGAGAGCCGCCTTCCGCGAGGCTGCTCGCCTAAGTAATAACGCCCTTGACCTCTGGTCCTTTCTTCTTCTTCTTCTTCTTCTTCTTCCTCTTGCGCCGCACATAATTTCCTTATCCTTTCCGACAGCCTCGCACGATTGATTGCGATCTTACGATATATTATGCACTATTTCCTCCCGCAGCTCTTCTTGATGCAATCCTTTGGGCCTTGGCAGCAGACCATACAAACGTAATCGCGGGCATACGGGATAAACGAGATTGTGTACCAGAGCCTGCGCGCAACGCAGTCACAACAACAACAACAACAACAACATGAACGAGGATTCCCCCCACGAAAACGCACATAGCGATCCATTGCACAATGATGCACATGACGATGATGCCAATCCGGCCGTTGTCAGGTATGCCCTACGAAGAGGAAACGACTCAACAAGTTCCCGCGAGCAAGCGAGTTTTCGATGGTGGAACGAGGGCGACGAGCTCACCTCGTAGACGGCGCAAAATATCGTGAAGAAGATCGAGAGGAAGTAGAAGAGAGTGGCGAATATTCGAGTCTTGTCGAACATCTTTTTGCACTGCGCTTTTGGTCCCGAGAGAAAGAGCGAGCCGATGATGGCCATGATCTGTGGCAAAGTGACCGCGCGAACGGCAAGACACTCACGTTGCCGAGCGTGTAGAATATAACGAAAGGAGCGGGGTTGCCCTGGACGAGCTGGACGAGCCGCGTGAAGGAGCCGATCGACAAGATGAATGAGACAAAGAAACAAGTCACGTAGCCGCCAACGCGCTGCTGGTACGACAACTCGGGACAGAGACCGCAGAGCGCATCTTCCATCTCCTCCGTCACGGTCTTGGGTTTCTCCTCCTCGAGCCCCACGGCCTGCTTGAAACTCTTGAACATGGTCGACAATGGCAAGGGTTTAGGGTTTAGGTTGGTCCCTACTAACGCGTAAACGACGACGACGACGACGACGATGGCATCAACGACGGGCTACAGGCCACGGTTCAGCGTGAAACAGGCGCGGCTCAAGCTCCTCAAGGCGGCCGAAAAGCTCGAGCGGGACGAGTTGTTCCCCCCGCAAGAGCAGCAGCAGCAGGAGCAGGTTCTGTTAGGGAGCGCGAGCGCGGGCTCCATCTTGAGTCATCACAACCACCACCACCACCATCGCAAGCCCCGAAGGGTGGCGTCGCCGGTACCGGCGGCCCAAAAGGCCTCCGAGGAGCAACGGGCGACGTTATTGTTTTCGTGCGGCGTGCATGACGTCGCGAGCGACGAGGTGCGCGAGGGAGAGGAGAAGAGGAACCGGCTGCGGCCGTGGCTCGAGCCCGTCGAGGGCCCCGGCGGCTCGGTCGGGGACGGCGACTTCATCGTGGGCGTTGCGTGCGCCGAGAGTGCGACAGTGGCCGTCACGGCGAACGGCAAGGTGGTGGGCTGGGGCGGAGGAACGTTGATGCGGGGAACGGGCTCGAGGCCGGCGCGCCCCGAGACAGTCCAGTCAGTGCTCGGGTCGACGCGGTGCGCGCGGCTCGTCGCGTGCGGGCCTAGGCACGCAGTCGTCGTGACGAGCGACGGCAAGCTGCTGAGTTGGGGGGCCGGCGGCGCCGGGCGCTTGGGACACGGAGACGCCGCGGCGCGGCACGCGCCGACGCTCGTCGACGCGCTCGCGTCGGGTTTCGTCGTCGCGGCCGCGTGTGGCGGCGAGCACACGGCAGCCATTGTCGCCCGGGAGCGAGGTGACGTCGTCGGCCGCCTCTACACCTGGGGCGACGCTCGCGCAGGCCAGCTGGGCCACGTGGACGACGACGACGACGACGAGGGGGATGACTCGTCGCGGCCGCGCCCGGTCGCGTTCTTCGACAGGCAGGTCGGCGTACGGTTGGTCGCGTGCGGACTCCACCACACGCTCGCCGTCTCCTGGGAGGAGCTCGACGGCAAGCTGTGCGCGAAACTCTACGCCTGGGGATTTGGTGATGAGGGCCGCCTTGGCGTCGGCGACGAGACGACCTGCCGCTCTCCGACGCGCGTGCTCTTGCCCGTCGAGTACGGGTCCTCCAAGCCGGCGTACGTCTCGTCGACCTCCGCCGGCGACAAGCACTCGCTCGCCCTCTTGTCCGACGGCAGACTCTTTGCGTGGGGCGACAACAGCTTTGGCCAGCTGGGGCTCGGCAAGGCGACGAAGACGGCCGTCGCGTTTCCGACCCAAGTTCCGACGCCGTCGGGCGAGGATCTCGTGCACGTCGCGTGCGGCGCGAGACATTCTGGCGCGACGACCGCTCGCGGTGAGGTGCTGTTGTGGGGCTTTGGCGAAGAGGGACAGCTCGGCGGCGGGCCCGAGCTCACCTGCAAAAGCGCCCCCCAGGGCGAGACGGCCGCGGCTATCGCGAGGCCCGTCGCCCGCGAGGCAACGTCGACGGCCAGCGATCCGGACGACCCGACGTCGCCGTCCAAGCGGACGATGCTCGCCGTCCGAGATCTATTGGGTTCGTCGTCGATTGAGCCGGCCGCGTCCCCCAAACGGCGTTGGGCCGCGGATTCGGTGGCGCTCGGCGTCCGCCACACCGTTGTCCTCTGCCGGAATGCGAAAGCGGGCGTGACGCGGGCGGCTCTCGCCGACTCGGCGTTTGGCGGTGGCGACGACCCTACTCCAGACGTGCCGCTCGAAACGCATCCAGTCACCCCTCCTGAGATCCTCGAGCCGGTCACCAACCCCCCTGAGGTGCGGCAGTCTCCCGAGGTCGAAGACGGGCCCGTCGTCCAAAACGAGATCAAACGCTTCGACCGGGCTCTCCTTGAGGAGCGCCTCATGGAGACGCGCGAACGCCGCCGCCGCGCGCGCGACGACCGCCACCTCGCGGAGGTAGAAGGCAGTCGACGCACCGCCGAGTCCCAACTCGTTGCGCCCGCCGCGCGACCAAAGGACGACAAGACTGGCTCCGTGCAACAGCCGGCTCCTGCGCCATCGCCCCCCCGTGCCGAGGAGACACCAGTCATTGCAGACGACCCGCAGCCTGCCTATCAAGAAGAGGAGGAAGAGCAGCCCATAAGACGTCCCTACAGTGACATTTTCTACCGCGACTCCCAAGACGTCGACGTCTGCTTCGTGGCCAACGCCGCGCGCCGTGCCAGAAGCCGCGAGCGCCGCAAACGCTCTGGCGCGCCCGACAACATCTCGCCCTACAGCGCCCCCAAAAACCGTAGTCGACGACTGCCACGGAAGTCTCCGTCCACACCTCAGCTCATCACCGAACAACGACGCGCGCAGTTTCGCCGACCTCGGAATACAATCTATTCTTGCGCCTCCCCCCCGCGCCGCACCGTAGTCGAGCGCCAAGCCCCTGCGGCTGCACCTCGCGTCAAGGACGACGATGACCCCGTGGCTGCCTTCATGCGGCGAGCAGCAGCGAAACAGTATAAGTCTTAAACTCTATCTCGAAAAACTTTTGGGGCGAAGAGATAGCTGCTCCTCTTGGTGCGTACCCTTGTGCACACCCCAGCTCTCGGAACCAAGCACATCCGCCAAAAACGCAAAAGAACGCAGCGGTTTATGGAGCTGGCTGCTACGGATAATCTGCGGATAGGGAGGAATAATGTTGACGTCGCTACCGGTGTTTGTGTCGGGGAAGAGGGGCTGCTTGCACAAATCTAGGTCCCCACGGTTTACCTCGCGGGAGGACGTATAGAAGGGAGCAGAAAGAGGAGGAGCTGCAGGAACGAGTGCAGCTACAAACGAAAAACCTGCGTCGGGCGTCGTCGCCGCGCGGTGCGTGTTCGGCAATCCGAAGAAAGAACAAAAGGCGGCTGTGTCTCAAGAGGTGACGCCAGGGCAGGCGAGCACGGGTGGGTCAGGCGAGCACGAGAGTTGGGACATCGCGTGCCAAAAAAAGCACAAAACAAAATGGCAGCAAAAAAAAAATATGATCCAGCAAGCGCAGCAGCAGGAGCCGTCGAAGATGCCGGGTGGTGATGATGGTGATGACAAGGGAAAAAGGGGAAAGGCGTCGTCGAGCCGGCATGGCGTGTCATGCCGGCGACGTGACATGCTAGGAGAGAAGATATAGGGTGAGAAGACAAAAAAGCAAGTAAAGAACTCGACGCGCACATAAAAGGCGGCGCCGATGATTTGTCTGCGTGAGCACAAAAAAGTGAACCGAAAAAATGGTGACTGACTGAAAAACAAGTGTCGCGTGCAGGTCGCGTGGATGTGAGCGGAGGGCCTCGTCGCCTAGAACGGCAGAAGACGCAGTTGTCTCAAGAAGACGACCAACTTAGGTGAGGCACGTAGAGACGGCGAGAGCGAACGCGCCGAGAGGCGAGAATGGTGGGGCAAAATCGAGGTGGAATCGATTCGCCGAGACCTTGCAGAATTGGAGGACGGGATCGTCACGGCCTTGAGAGCCAACGGCGACGAGCTGGAAGTTTTTGACTGATGCGACTTTCCCACGGCCGCGAAAGTCGAGACTGTACTTGCCGTCGCGTTTTGAGGGGTCGCGCTGAACGAAGACGTGGTTTCCACCCTCGATCTCGTCCGAACCCGAGGTGAGGACAGTGCGCAAGGCTTCTGGGCGCGGTGGTGGATCGTCGACCGAGGGGTCCGGGACGGGCGCGAGGACAACGCCAATTTCTCGGGGTGCGCCCCCGCGAAGGGCTCTTTGGTGTCCAAATATTGCAAGCTCGCCAGAGGATGTCGCGGTGAGTGAGTAGTCCTTGATGCGCGCGACGAGCTTTTTCGGTCCGGACTCGTCGTAGAGGTGGTAGGTTTGCGACGACGGCGACGCGCGGCGGGCTGAGAGGATCATGGTGTCGGGGTCTGACGACAGAAAGAGCTCGAAGATGTGCGAGGTGACGCCCTTCTTTCGCTTTACGACACAGTGGAGCAGCGATAAACGTTGGTCGTTCGGGTCGGCGTCGACCGGCGTGAGGTAGAGGCCGCGGTAAAGCATGTCGCGAAGCGAGTTGTGGTGGTGATGAGGCGGTGACGGCGGCAGCGAAAGCTCCGACGGAGATCTCGCTCCCAGTGTCTGCACGGTAGACTCCTCGGATTCGGCCACCGTCTCGAGCGCGAACCATCGCTTGAAGTGCCTCAGGTGCCCAAGCACCCGCTTGGGGTGGAGCTGGGGATTCATCGTGATCGACGTCGACGTGGGACGCGTCGGCGTATCGTCGTCTCTGCCGAGATCCGACGAGAGGGGTCTGCGATTCATGTATCCACTAAGACGGCCCTTGAGCTTGTCTTTCGCCTCCCGCTGGTGTTCATCGAGAGGTGGGAGGCGGTCGGCCTCCTCGTCGCGGTCTTCTGCGGTAGGTCGACTTGGCGGGAGTGGGGGGGCAGCGGCGGCGCGCTTGGCCGCTTCCTTGCGTCTTTCATCCTCTGCTTGCTTGGCCTTTTTTTCACGTTCTAGTTGATCAGCGACGCACGATTTGGTCAACTCTGCCGCGCCGCGAGCTCCTTCGGCCTCTTTCTCGGCGATGCGCCGCGACTTTTGGGCCTCCGCGACCGCCTTCATCATCAACGCACTCGGGTTGACGTCGCTTGCTGCGTGCGTGACGCCCTTGGATTGCGCCTCGGCCTCGGCGGCCTTTGCCTCGGCGTCGTCCGCGCACTTTGTCGTCTTTTGTAGCGCCGCCTTCAGTTCGGGCAACGACAGGCGCCGCGCCGCAGCGTGTACTTCGTCGAGCGCTTCTTTGGCGTGGCGCAATGCGCTCTCGGCTGAACGCGCCGCCTCTCGCGTTGATCGGAGCGCGCGGCTACCCATGGCAACCGCCTCGCCGTGCCGCGTCGCCTTGTCGTACGCGGCCTTCGCCATAGCAGCCTGCTCCTTCGAACGCGCCGCTTTGTCCTTAGCGACGTTGGCGTGTTCGTGAGCTTCGGCGGGAGAGGCGACCTTAGCGACTGCGGTGGTCGCTTCTTCGGCCGCTCCTGTTGCGGCGCGTGCCACCTCGTTAGCACGTTCCGCATCGCGGCGCGCGCCAGCAACTGCCACGGCCGTATCTTCGTCAACGTCGTCCTCGTCGTCCTCATCCTCCGTATCCACTGCCGCCAGCGTCTCCAGGGCGCGGTTGGTTGCTTGCTTCGCCCTTTCGGCATCCTTGACAGCCTTATCTACGTACTGCCGCGCCGCTTCCGCCGCCTTCTTGGCTTCGACGAGGCGCTTTGCGACGAGCGCCGCTTTTTCAGGCTCGGCCTCTGCGTCGAACAGCAGCAGGTCGTTGATCCTTCGAAGTGCTGATGCCGGGAAGAAGATGCGAGTTTTGCCGAGGCGATAGTCGGATGCGGGGACCTCAAACGCGGACAAGGTACACGCGACGACAATGTCTGGCTTCTCGCCGTCAAGTACGGCGCGCGCCGATGATGGTAGTGTGGCAAACAGCGCGGCGTATTCGATGCGATGCGGGAGACCGACTCGCAGAACTTCGGTTGCGGCGACGATACCGAGGGCGCGTAGCTGGTCGGCGACGTACCGACGGTCAAAGACGCCCGGCACCATTTTGGGCGTGGGCTTGACGCAGCGTACGAAACCACAGTCGGTGGCTGTGAGCGTTAGGCTGAGTGCAGTCATGGAACTAGTGAAACGCGACGCGACCGTCTTGAGCCGGGCCCCAGACGCTCGCTTGTTGTTGGGTGATATCTCGCCCATGGGAAGGTGCGTGGCGAGCGACGCGACGAACTCGTCCTTTGAGCTGCCGATGGCGTCATAGAGTCCGTCAGGCACGGCGTCGATGTTGGTCACAACCCAGCCGTCGACCGACGGCTTGATGACCGTGTAGCTCACATCACCAGCGTAGTGTCTTATGCGGAAACACTCGCGGACTTGAAGTTTTGATGTCGTCGGGAACGAGGGGTGCTTGGAGTGCTCCTTGTGCACATGGTTCAAGAACGCTACGTCGCGGCCGACTCGCGCACCCATCGCGCACTGCGCGTCGAGCATCTTCAGCACTCCCGGCGGAGTCTTACCAATCAGCAGGTCCAACGTTGGCTTTGAGTTGGGAGGCTTGACTTGTTTTGCTTCCTCGCTCAATATGCCCTCGTCTTCGTACAACTTGAGCTCAGCCTTGAAAACGGCATCGCAGAACATCTGCTGGAGCGCCTCGTTCGCGAAGTTGATGAGCAGCGTCTCGAGCCCGTTGTGCTCCAGGATCTCAAACCCAAAGATGTCCAAGATTCCGATGAATCGATAAACTGGCGGGGGTTCGTCGTCGCGGGCTCCCTTTTTGTCGTGATCGTCTACGAGCGCCTTGTTGCATTGCGCGACGAGTGCATCGAACAGCCGACCGTAAATGAATCGACACGCGGCGTCGCGCGCCGTGTTGCTGTCAGAAAGGTCACGTGGGACAGGGATTGCACCATCTCTGGTGTTGACGATACGCTTCGTCAACGTCGTACGAAGGCTCTCGACGTCCGCATCCAACAATGTGGCGACGCGCTGCAGGGCATCTGCGACTTCGATCTTGGAGACCATTTCCTTGGAGGTCGGATCCTCGGTCGCGAGGACCTCGACATCCGCGAGGGCGACGATCGCGCCAAGGGTCCGCCACGCCGCCTCGCACCGCTCCGCGTCGAAGCGGATCGCATCGAGACTCTTAGTAACTTGGTCCAGGACGGGAACCGACTTGTGCACGCTCCCGTGGGCGTGCACCACACACGCGACCTTTGGCATGCAGCGATACTGGTGGCTCGAATCGAGCAACAGTTTTTTCGATGGTTTGAGTGCCGCCGCCGGCCGGTGATCGAGCGCCATGTGCATGGCGTGGAAGTTTCGCTCGCCAGCATTTTGACGCACGACCCGCGACTTTTCCAGCAAGTAGGTCTCGAGTTCGCCGCCCGTGAGGCGCTTGCCGCCCGAGTCGAACATCAGCTTGACAAACCTTCCGAACCGCGACGAATTTGGATTGCGGTGCGTGCTCGCATTCCCAAAAGCCTCGAGCACGGGAGAAATGGCGACGATGCGAGAAGCGAGATCCTTCATCGAGTTGCCCCTCTGTCCGTTCCTGGAAGCGGATGCCCGCGCGGCGCGCTCCGTAAGATATTGGATGACAACCTTTGCCGTCTCGGTTTTTCCAGCCCCGGATTCGCCGCTCACCACGATAGACTGGTCAGGAGCCCGCCCGCCTTGTAGGCGCTGGTATGCGAGCTCCGCGAGTGCGTCGGGGTGCGGGACCTTTGGGTCGAACGGCGCGTTGAAGAACGACTCCATCTTCGGACCCACGATCTCTCGCAGCGGGTTGACCGCCACCAGCACGGTCGATACGTACGTATACGGTTGTTGCGCCTCCAGCAACCGTTTCTCGAGGTTCTCGAGCATCGACGTCTCGTCGAGATGCTCGAGAGACGTCATATCCGGTACCCCAACATCCTTCATGGCCACCATTCTCTTCACGCTGTTGTCGTCCAAACACGCTCCCAAATTGTTCAAACTCGCGACCGCGCGAGGGTGGGGTCGCGGCCGACGTAGGGCAAGGCCTTCCAAACACTAAAGTCGCGAATGAGGCGGAGAAGATCCTCGGGCTATGCGACCGACAGTGCGTGGAACCACCCTGCGCTTAATTTCGCGTGGGCGACCTCTCCCCGAGTCCCTGCTGCGTGACGTTTCGGCTGTAGTAAAACGGGACAGGATCGGGGGATTCAGATATTATAGGAATAGCGGTATTGTGGGATGGTTTCAGAATCTCTCCCGCAGTTTTCCTACAACACCGCCCGTCGATTAACGGACATAATCAACGAATCTGAATTCTGAGCATTACTGCTACGTTGTACAACAAAGAACGTATCCTAAGATCCTCTTTATTTAACGGCAAAGACGATGGCAGGTCCCTGCGAAAGTCATCATGTAAGGTGAAGAGGCGGGCTACAACGCTCTCTCTAGCAATAAAGTGGGTTTGTGCCATCGATGATGGCGATGACGAAGAAAAGCCCGCTCCATGCAAACGCCATGAATTTGATGGCCCAGCGCGGCGAAACAACAGCATTAGAGCGCGCGATTCAGCAGGGGTCAGACTTGAACGAAACTGACGGAGATTGGTTCCCGCTCATGATGGGCGTCGCATCAAACCAATCCGAGGTCGTGAAACTTTTGCTCGGAAACGGTGCGAAAGTAGATCAGACGGACGAGCAAGGGGTCTCGTCGCTGGCGCTAGCTGTCCAAGAGTCCCACGTGGAGTGCATGCGGTTGTTGCTCGAGCACGGCGCTGACGTACATCAGGTCAACACTGTCGGTACTCCGCCACTCGTGCTCGCTGCCCACACTGGGAACATCGAAGTCGTAGAACTGCTTTTGGAACACGGTGCAGATCCGCGAACGGGCCGCACGGCTTTGCACGCCGCAATCCGCAGTTCGAGCACCAACGTCGTAGAGAGATTGCTTCAAGCCGGTGCCGATCTGGACGTTGTCGACGGGGACGGAACGCCGCTTCTCGTTGCAATCCGATGCAACTTGAAGAAAACAGCGACTCCGAAGACCGTGCTGCGAGAAGCGCTGGTCTCGATCTTGCTGAGCGGCGGCGCCGACGTGAATAAGCAAAACGGTGGCGAAACGCCGCTCGCGGCATGCGTGGATCAAGGAGCCGCAGGGCTCGTTCAGCGGCTCTGCGATGCGGGCGCCGACCCTAACGACGGAAGTTTGTTGCGGGTGGCTGGCGCACTCAAACTGACGGCCGCGCGTCAAGTTGAGATCGCCGAGATCTTGCTGGCACACGGGGCCCGCGTCGACTACTCCGACGACTGTGGCACCAAACCGCTCCACATGGCCGTCTGCCGCTGCCGTCTGGCGTTGGTGCGAGTGTTTTTGCAACACGGAGCTGACGCCAACGCTGCAATTGAGATCTCGGGCGAGATTCCGGCAGGATTCACGCCACTCCGGCTTGCCACAACGGTCGCACAGCACGAAGATCGCGAGGCGATTGTCAACGAACTCGTGGCGTCGCGCGCAACCGAGCCGCTGGACGAGCTCGACTTACATACGTCTGAGGAACTGGTGGCGTGGTTCCGCACGCTGTCGTGGCACGGAGAGCGTACGCACGTGTTGCTCGAAAAACTCGAGGACCTCACTCCAGAGCAACTTTTTGCAATGGACGAGACCGAGTTACTCGAGGAGATTGTGCGGGACATCGTCGACCCCGCAGAGCCGATCTTCGAGAACACAGACGAGGGTGCAGCGATGCTCTGGTATCGCAAGCTGCAGCGACATGCCAAGATCCAGCGAGATCGTGAGCAACGAGCACGTTTAGGCGCGGCGCTTGCGAACGAGAACGACGATGCGTTCGTGCCGCCCCTAGACGACGAGGAGCGGCGTGTTTCGGTGGTCGACAACCTGCGCGCCGCCGCTGCGGCGTACAATCGAGCGTGTCTGCTAGGCGACGACGAGGACGAAACCATCATAAAATCTCTAGATACTGCTGTGGCGACGTGCATAGCCGAAGCCGAGCGCCTGCGTCTGGCTCGTGAGAGGTGTCGAGCCGAACGCTACGAAGCTCTGAGCGAGCGATGGTCCACGTTAACGCGTACGACGGAGGCGACTCGACCGGCGCCCAGCAAGCAGGTGAGCGTCCAGCCCAAGCGTGGCGAATCGTGCTTTTTGCGGGAGATAGACCACATTCGCGTGCGTGCAGCGGCGGCGAGGCCCTTGCTCTACGGGGCGTTGTCTGCGCTGCTGGATGAGATCAATGCAAAACCCAACGCCGCTTCGCTGGGTCTGTCGAGCGACGAGTTCTGCCTTCCATTTGCTGACGAAGGCTTCTTGACGGTACAAGGCAAGCGCGCGGCTCTTCGACCGCAGCCTGCGAATCAGTCCAAGGGCGCGATCTCGGCGGTGATTCATGTCGAGGATCCCTACGTGATGGCCGTCATCGTGAGTGCCCTCTCCCAGCGCTCCCTCCCGCTACGGCTAGACAAGGTCGACTTCACCCGTAACGATCCGCCGGCCGTCTCGCTCGGCGCGACCGTGTTGTATCCAAGCACCGCAGCGCAGCACGCGACGACGACAAACAACCACAAACACGCGTTCTGCGAGGCCCTCGCTGGCGTTCCTCTCATGACGGCAGATATCGTGTTGATGTTCGCCCAATTCGCGACAATAGCAGAGCTGATCGCGCCATTCGAGGCAGTCGTCGGTGCTGCCGACAGGCGTAAGTTCATATTTTCTACGACGCTCGCCTTCGTAGACCCGGACACCTGGCTTCCCCGCACGCCCGAGGTCGTCGCCGCGCACCATGCCGCCCGTGGCCGGCAGCTCGCACCCGAAGACGATGACGACGAGGATCGCGTCGCCTTGCTCGAGCGCAAGCTTGGGTCTTATGCGGACGCACTCGCTGCTGCCAAAGCGAACGCCGCCAGCAACGTTGCCGATCTCGAGGCCTCACTGCGCCAACGCAACCACGAAATCGCCCAGGCCCGCGAAGAGCTTGCCCGCGCCGCGGAGGCCGCGAGCGCCCGCGACGACGAGAACCGCCAGCTCCGTGACGAGCTCAACTGCGTCAAGGCGACCTCCCTTTCTTCGACAAAACAGTCTCAGCTTTCGGACACCCCGAGCTTTTTTGACTTTTCCGTCGCAACCTCCGTCGACTCGGCGAATCACAAGCCGGTTCCCCCGCCTAAGAACAAGACCTGCTTCCCGAGCTTCAACAAGCCCAGTCGGTCACGCGTCGTCCCCGAGATGCGAACGTGAAGCATGACTGGGCCAGAAGCGCCGCCAGCGAACGCGCGTAGCGCAAGGCGACATCGTGACTCGTTGACGTAAAGGATCATGCCCAAGTCGACTGCGAAGAGGGGGGGGACGGGCGTCGCGGGGCTTTGGGCAGACTGGAGACGCGAGATGTGCCGATAAAAGGCGAAGGAATTGTGTCCAAATGTAGATTTCCGGTATAACGTATAGGGTTCGGTTCGTATAGGGGGTATCCGGGCGACCTCGACCCTTTGGAATATGGCCCAGAGGATCGCGATGGTGTTCGCGATGATTATTCTGTCCGGAGTACCAGCCGACTCTGATGGGGGCGAATGCGCAGCTGATGCTCACCGCATTTGGGATGGATCGCGGTCAGAAGCGTCGAAACCACCGCGATGGAGCCACCTCTCTGAGGCAACGCGGCGCGCGTTTACGCGAGGAGGCGCCATAACGGTCGAAACCTCAATGTTCGTCGACGACTCGAACGATGGCAGCGGCACACACTACAGCTACTCGCGAGAGGACATCGATGCGATGGTGTCCAACGCTTTCCGGAACGTCGACCGCGTGGTCGCTGCCCTCAAAGCGCACGTGCGTCCGGGGCATCGCGTGCTGGTCGTCGGAACACAGGTCCCGCGGTACGAGGCGGTGTGTGTCGCGTTAGGTGCCGAGACAACAACGGTCGAGTACAACCGATTAACGTTCGACCACCCGATGATGCGGACCGTCCGAGTTGTCGATTTCTCGCCCGAAAAGTACGACGTGATTCTAAGTGCGTCTTCGCTCGACCACGACGGTCTCGGCCGCTACGGCGATCCGATCGCTCCCGACGGCGACTTACTGTCGATGGACCAGTACCGTCCTCTCGCGAATCTCACTCTCCTCACCGTGCCCGTCGGCCCCGACCTTCTCGCCTTCAATTTGATGCGAATCTACGGTGCGACGCGCCTGCCGCTGCTGCTCGCAGGCTACGACCTCGTTGCGACCTACGGCTTTGTCCCAGAGAGACTCGTCAAGCCGGTTTCGAATTTCCGGCGAACCTACGAGCCCGTCTTCGCGCTCCGACCTGCCGCCGATCCTTCGACGCCCTTCGATCTCAGGCAACTTGGTGTGCACGAGGGCCCGTCCGACGAGGCCCCCCGCTATTAGACTGGAGTGTAACGAGCTAATTAGAGTCCAGCCCAATGCATGGGGCGTAGGATAATCTCAGCGCCATGGAGCATTGGTCCCATGATGACCCATTGGACCGGCATCTCTTCGTAAGGAGGCTCTAGCTGGAGGGGGGAGGGCTGCGGCGGCGGCGGCGCCGCATAGTCGATACGAGGGCGGCGTGCTCGTCCCGAACTCTGTCGCGCCGGATCCGGTCGCGCCAAGCCCGAACTCCATTTCCTCATCATATCGCAGTACGGAACATCCGGCACACGATCCGCGTGTGAGAACCTGTGACGTTGGGCGTCCGAGCATCTCGACGGACGACACCCTTCACAAACACCAACGCTGTCCTGTCGCCAGACATCCTTCACGAACCCCAACGCTTCGACCCCGATCGCGCCAAGCTCGAACTCCATTTCCTGTTTCCCGCCATATCGCAGTGCCGAACGTCCGTCCGGCACGAACGAGGATGAGGGTCTCGACAGGCGTTTGCGTATGAGCATAGATAAAGACGGTCGTTGCATTCTCCTCAGAAACCCTCCTTATTAAAGCCATTACCGTCAACACCTCCAGGATGGGGGTCTCGACAGGCTTTCTCCACAAGGTAGGAAGCCCAAAACCTAGACGGCGAGAGCACTGCACACACCTCCAACGTATAGATAGTCTATGTAATCTCTGGCTAGAGATCTCTGCGTAAGAGCATATATATGCATATGCATGAAGACGGTCAGCGCATACTCCACAGAAACACTCCTTTTACGAAGCCATTACCTTTAACATGTCCACACCACAAAATTTGTAGGAAGCTCGGGTCCCAACCTCGACCACCATCGTAATGGTGAGCAAACCTCATCACAGGTGCACTGACTCCACAAGGTAGGAAGCCCAAAACCTAGACGGCGAGAGCACTGCACACACCTCCAACGTATAGATAGTCTATGTAATCTCTGGCTAGAGATCTCTGCGTAAGAGCATATATATGCATATGCATGAAGACGGTCAGCGCATACTCCACAGAAACACTCCTTTTACGAAGCCATTACCTTTAACATGTCCACACCACAAAATTTGTAGGAAGCTCGGGTCCCAACCTCGACCACCATCGTAATGGTGAGCAAACCTCATCACAGGTGCACTGACACAACGCGAGAGCCACGGAAGCCTATAATGCCTTGGGGTTAAAACACTTTATATGGGCCTCAGCGGGATCGAACCGCTGACCTTCTCGGTGTAAACGAGACGCCATAACCACTAGGCCAGAAGCCCGGAAGGTAGATAGATATCGTTGGTACTGGGATTCGAACGAGACATCCTTGTGGACGCACCTCGCAGTGCGCTCAGCGCGACATTTTTCCGGCGGTTAGCATTGAATCGTCTATTCAGCTGTTATTTAAATAAAAACACATATTCTTAGAGATGGAAAATCAGTTCAAAAAAAATCCCAGCGCTGTGGCGCGTAAGACATAAGTCACGGTGTCGAGAGACGAGGGAAAAAAGGAGCGTCGGGGGAGATTTGACGCATGTCGCCATGCGGCGCGGAGACCGCGATTTGACGACTGATAACCATCTCGTCGTTAACGTTTCCTTCTGCGCCCCCTGGCCATAACCCGTCCCAATGCAAACGTTCCGGCTCCCAACCGGCCTGCCCGGGATGCAGTCAGATGCCAACCTACGCCAGGAAGACGGATACCCTCCTCCCAAGGCGCAGGTTCAGAGGAGGCGCCCTCCGCCATCGCAACCGCGCGGTTAGCGATCAGGGAAACGAGCGAAAGAGGAGTAGAAACCCCAAAACGAGGAAACCCGAAAAAAAAGTGGGGCTTCGTCGGGTTTGAGGACTCGGAGCTGAGATGTACGACTCCGCAGCAGCGATACGCGGCATTGCTCAGGGGCCGGGTTCGCAGCTAGCGAGCTTATTACCGAGGTGGACTAGGGGTGCTGGCCCTACTTGCTTGCAAGGGGGTGGATAGTTCGCCGCTTACCAGATGAAAGACGAAGCCCCCATAATAACATCATCAATGGGGAGTGCGAAACGACGTGAATACCAACACCACCATCACGTGACGAGAAAAAAATGCGGGAATCGCCCGCCCCGCCCCGCCCCGGCCCGGCCCGGCCCGGCCCGGCTCTGGAAAGAAGGCAGGCGATTGGTGGATGAATCGAATTCGAAGGGGGCGATCAGATCACAAATCAGAGATCAGAGATCAGAGATAGAAGTAGGGCTCGATGGGTCGGGGTCGAGGTAATCGTCGCGGCGGCGGCGGCTGGTGAATGGAGGCCGTGTTGGGCGCGGGTCTCCGGTGGTGTTTGCGGCGCGGGTGGGCGGAAAATTTAGCGCCGGCAGCCTTGAGCTTGGCGGCAGAGAGGACGCCGGCGTCTCGGGTGCGTTGCTGGAAGGCGAGACAGGTGTCGAGGGGCGTCCAGCCGCGGTCGTCCTTGACGTCGAGGATCGGTCCGCGCGCGAGAATGGCGGCGAGGAGGTCGGCCTCGCCAGCGCGCGCGGCGAGGTGAAGCGCGGACTGGCCGTAGCGGTTCTGCGCGTTGAGCTCGTTGTCGGCGGCGGCGTCGAGGAGGAGCTTGACGACGTCGAGGTGTCGGCCGACGACGGCCGCGTGGAGAGGCGTGAAGCCCTCCTTGTCGGCGCGCAGAAGAAGGAGCGGGGCGTCGGTCTCTGCCTCGAGGACGCGTTTTACGCAATTCGCGTGACCCTTCAAGGAGGCGACGTTAAGGGGGGTCTCGTTGCGGTGGTCACCGAGGTCGAGGGGGGGGAAGGGGGCCGCGAGGAGGGCGTCGAGGGCGGAAAGCGCGCCGGACTCGCAGGCGCGAAGGAGGGGGGTCGCGCCGCGCGCGTCGCGGCCTCTGTCGTCGGCGCCTGCGTCGATGAGGAAGTGGACGCGCGCGGCGTCATCGCGCACGGCCGCGCGGTGGAGGGGGGTCTGCTTCCGGCGGTCGGCAGCCTCGGTCGCCGCCGAAAAGACGGCGGTCGGGACGAGGCCGCGCGCGGCCTCGAGGACGGCGAGCGGCGACTCGCCGAGATCGAGGCAGTCGAAGGCAACAACGGCGGAGGCGACCGTCGCGGCCGTCGAGGTGGTCTCGACCCAGACGTCGCGGCGTCGCGCGAGGGCGCGCGTCTGGCCGCAGTTGGAAAAGGTTCCCCCGAGGAAGACTATCCGGAGAAGGGGGAGCTCGAGGACCGCCTCTACGAGGTCGCACGAGACGAGGCTGTTGGTCAATCCGACGACGCGGAGTGTCGGGGAGGCGATGCGCGCGACCGTGTTGTTGAAGAGGTCTCCGAGATGGAGCGCGTCGAGGTTCGCCGCGGCCGCGCGCGCGAGGCAATCCGAAGAAAGGGCGAAGCATTTTGACACGACTAATTCGCGGACCTGCTGCGCGAACCGGTCGACGGCGGCGTCGCCGGCGTTGCTGTGCTTGAGCCGCGCCGCGACCAGCCGGAACCCCGCGCACCAGTACTCGGAGACGGCGTCCCAGTCCTGGCGGCGTCCCTCGAACCGCAGCGCGAGCGGCGCCTCGAGGCAGCACGTGGCGAGCGCGCGACACGCCCCCCGCAGCCGCCCCACCTCGTCCGGCCGACCTAGGTGCGACGCGATGTGCCGGAGCAATCCGTCGGGGATCAACTCGAGCATCATCAAGTGAAACAAAGGTTCCGCGCGGATTCTCCCCTTCCGGAGGATACAAGGGTAAGTGTCACCACCGCCGTAAGTCTTAACATGACGCCGCCGCTGGTGAACGGGATCTTGGACTTTAAGGACCACTGGCCCAAGCTGTGGGCCGCGTGCGCCCTCGACGACGAGACGCTCGTCGAGCGCCTGTTGAACATCCATCGCTTCTACCACGAGGACCTGCGGCTGGACCACCCGAGGCTCCGAGATGCCCCCAACGGTCTCTTCTGGGTGGGTCTCGACGTCCTGCGGATCATCGCGCTCCTCGGGTTGAGCGACACCCTCGAGACGAGGCTCGGAGATGCCGAGCTGTTCGACGCAACGAACCTCCACCAGGAGTCCCCGATCCACTTTTTGGACGAGGACGACTTTCGCGACGTCTTGGCAGACGTCGGCCCCGCGACCGAGGTCGCCCTCTTCACGCTCGCCGTCTTCTACCTCAAGACCTCCTCGAGATCGTGCTCGCGCAAAGCATAGTCCTCCTCCTCCTCCTCCTAGGTAGTAGTATGAACATATTATGCAGATCCGGACGCCGCCGGCGGTCGTCGACTGCTCTCGGCGGCAGAAGCGGTGGCGGCGGCGAGGAACTCCTGCTCGAGGTTGGCGCCGGAGGCGCTGAGCGGAATGAGGGGCGTCGGGGGTATCGTCGCGGGGCGTATGACGGTCACGTAGGAGTAGGCGCACGAACAAAGGCAGGAGAGCGTGATTCCCGCGAAGTTGACCGCGGTGAATTCGTAGTCGGCGAGAAACATGCCCGCGTACGCGGTCAAGATATTCTTCCTACGCGACGACGAAATCAGACAGACACACACCGCAATTGCGGAAACAAAAAACTCACAAGGCCCCGACGACGGTGGTCGTGAGCGCCGAGTTGTGCTGCGTGCAGAGGAAGATAGCGTACTGGAGGACGGGGCCGAGGCCCGCCGACATGAGGAGCGCGACGAGGTTTGCGGGCTCGGCGCTGCGAAGCCAGAGGAAAATCGCGCCGAGGTGGCCCCCGCGCCAAAGGAAAGGCGCGACGACGACGAGCGAGACGATCGCGTTGTAGAACAAAAGAGCGAATTTGGAGAGGCGCGGCGCGCCGAGGGCCGACTTGACGTAAACGCCGCGCGCCGCGGTGAGGGCGTCGTTGGCGAGGACCACCCCGTAGCTCCGCGCGTCGAACGCGAGGTCGTCGTAAGCCGCGATCGTCGCGCCGACCATCATGCCCCAGACCGACAAGGCGACGGCCCTCGACGGGCTCGACTGGCCGACGGCTCGCTCGAGGAGCATCGTCATCGGGATCGACGCGCGCCGCAACACGGTGAACATGGGGAGCGAGAGCGCGCCCGTCGCGGCGAGGCCCAGGACGACGTCGGCGAGGTACAACGTCGTCAACGGAAGCGCGACGCGCATCGTCTCCGACGTCGGTCCGGGAAGCTCGATCGCGCCGACCAGCGCGAGCGCGCCCAAGCTGCAGCACGTCACGGAAAACTGCATCGCCGCGAGCGCCAAAGACGACGGAAACGCGTGATGCGTCAGCACCACCTTGTTGCACGACACGAGGGCGATGCTGACCGCGCAGTAGAACAACGCCGATGCGATCCCGAGCGGCGACCGCCGCTGTTTCCCGTTATTACTCCGCGCCTTGTCGTCGGAACCGAGGCTCCGCAGGGTCCGCAAACGCGACGCGGCCATATTTTTCCTTCCTTCCTTCCGGTGCAGGTACTGGTACACTATGGATGAGGATGACTGGCGGAGTTCGGCATCGGAGAGTGAGATCGGCCGCCGCGACCTCGCGCGCCTCGAGAATGAGCTCGTCTCCGACGGCTACCGCGAGGGCGTCACCTCGGCGCGCGAGGCTGGCATGCAGCGAGTCTCGGTGTCATCGTCGTCGTCGTCGTCAGAAGCGTGTTTAAAATGATGCAGGCGTGGGTTCGAGCAGGGCGTCGCTGAGGTCTTCGGCGAGGCGCACGCAAGTGCGTTCGCTTTTTTTTTTTCGTAACGAGGCCGCAGGCGGCTGCGTTCTCGGGGCCATCGAGGCGCTGGCGATGCTCGAAAGCAGTAACGACGAGCTCCAGGCGGCGGCCGCGCGCGCCAGAACCGCGCTCATCGACGACAAGATGGCTCTGGGCGACGACGCGCCGCTGCGTGCGTTGCTGGAGCGCTACCTCACCCGCGACGTTGTCGTCGGGCTCCTCGACGAAAACCGGCCTCGAGTCACATTCTCCCAACTGCCGGACGACACTCTCACTTAGGTCGGACGGACGGACGGACGGACGGACGGACGGACGGACGGACGGACGGACGGACGGACGACCCCCTCGCAGCGTGTGCGCAGGGAGAGGGAGGGCGTCCTTCTTTTTGCGGCGCACCTTCTTTTTTTTCAAACGGCACTACTTTCGAACTACTCCTACTACTGGGGGGGGCACGGTTCTTCTCCCTACCCCGGTTTATTTTTTATTTGTTTTGGCTTTGTACACAGAGGGACGCGCACGTCCCAACCAAGGCGGTCTCTACGCGCGCGCCTGGCTGGTCGATTGGCAGGGGAGACCAAGAATATGTCGCAGGGGGAGAAGGCGCTGAACCCGATCGCGGCGGCGCTGGGGTTTCCTGGGCTGTACTGGTGGCAAAGCGATGACGCGGGCGCTGTTGACAACGCCAACGAGGATAATTTTTGGACGCAACTCGTGATCGCGGCGGGGATCGTGGACGAGAGCTATATCAGAACCGAATCGAAGAAGGCGACCGAGGCAGAGAAACAGTTGGTTGAGGAGGAGCAAGAGCGACAACGGTTGGAGGCGGCGGCGGCGGCGGAGTCCAACGCGGCGGCGCAGGGGGTCGGGGGACAGGAGGTGTCGGCGCGCGAGGTGGTTGTGCCTCCCGTGCCCAAGCCGCCGCCGAGGCTCGGAGAGGCTGATTTTTCGCTGCACCGGCCTCTGGGCCGCGGTCGGTTTGGCGAGGTGTTGCTGGCGACTCACCGGACGTCGCGGTCGATCGTCGCGCTCAAGGTGCTCCACAAGGAGTTACTTTGGAACAGTAAGATGCGCGAGCGCGCGCGAAACGAGTTCAAGATCAACGTGACATTGCTGCGCGCGGGCGAGCATCCCTTCATCGTGCGGCTCATGTTTGCGTTCTCGACTCGTCGGTGCCTGTGCCTGGCGCTGGACGTCGCGCCGTGCGGCGAGCTGTTTCAGCTGACGACCAATCACGAGCCCGGGTCGTTTTTAGGAAAGACCCAAGGGAGACGATTTCCAGAAAAGGCCGCGCGGTTCTACGTGTCGGAATGCCTGCTCGCCCTCGAGTTCCTCCACGAGGCAAAGGTGTTGTACAGAGACCTCAAACCGGAGAACGTGCTCCTCGCCGAGGACGGCCACGTAAAAATTTCGGACTTTGGCCTTTCCAAGCCTAATGTCAGCAAGCCCCTCGAGGGGGCCAAGAGCATGTGCGGCACGCCCGAGTACATGGCCCCCGAGATCCTGCAGAACAACCACGACCACGGCCTCGCGATCGACTGGTGGGCTCTCGGCGCTCTCTGCTACGAGCTCGTCGACGGCCACCCCCCCTGGCATGCCAAGGATCGGACCCAATTGTTCGACAAGATTGTCAAGACCTCGCTCAAAATGCCGAAAAACGTCAAGCCCAAGCTCAGCGTTGACTGCCTGGACCTCCTCAAGACCCTCCTCGAGAAGAACGCGCCAAAGCGCCTCGGCGTCGAGGGCGCGACTCAGGTCAAAAACCACAAGTTCTTTGCGATGGTCGACTTCGAGGCCCTCTTCGAGCGCAAGATCGATCCCCCTTTCCAACCCAAGCCCCCCGCACCAACCAAGCTCGACACGACCGTCGACCTCGACTGGGCGAGTATCCAACCGCAACAAGCGCCTCCCAGGGGCATGGACATCACCTGGGAAAAGTTCGACCAAATCTTCAACGGCTTCGAGTACCGCGCCGACCTCACCGCCAACTAATTAACTTTTAACGGGTGGTGGTGGTGGTAGTGGTGGCGGCGGTGTTTTCCGCCGGCCTTTTTTCGCCCGAAAAAAAACACGACTCGACGACGACGACGACGACGCCGACGACGACGACGAGCTCGCAGCAGCAGAGACGGCTCCTGTCTCCTTCGAATCTCCCTCCTCGCATATTACCTCTTCAACCGCGCGCTCCTTCCTGCGACGACGCCCACCCTAGGCCTCCCTCCCTCCCTCCCTCCCTCGGATTACTATTGTTGTGTCCCGCGCATCAGATTGATTCTACGATGGGCTGGCTGCCAGACAAGCGGGGGGCCATCCATCCTTAGGGACGGACCGAATAAGAGTCTCTCATAACACTTCCCGCATGGAACTTGGACATTTCCTTGTCCTCCTGTATTGTATTGTGAATCCCCTCGTCGGTTTCGGTTGGCCGGCCAGGTTGTCCGCCCCACCCATTACCCCCAGCAGCAGTTGAACTTTGTCAGAAGGCGTCGAAGTCAAACTTGAAGTCGGATGCAATGGTGTGCCGTCGTTGCTGTGCTGGTCTGCTCTGAGGGACGGCCGTTGACCTTTATGGCCTCTAACACAATGGGACTGCGCCACCGCGGCCCTCCGGCAGCAGCGGCTCCTTCTGAGCAACCTCCACCGCCGCGGACGAACACTGGTGCTTCCAAAGCGACCGCAGGAAAACAATGGGCGGGCGCTGCGCGGGAGGCGGCATGCGACGCGCTGGATACGGTACGGGAATGTGTCGCGTACGCGCGGCAGTCGGCGTCGACTTCCGAAGAGTGCGCGAGGGCGTGGCGGTTCGCTTGGCTCGCGCAGGCCTGCGTGTGCGCGGTCGGATTTGGGCTGTCGCAGCATCCGCCGGCGCGCGAGTCGTATCGCGTCGCTGAGGCCCTGATGAGGCGCGGCCTCGGGGCGATCTACTGCGTCGCGTTCGCGATCGCGCTCCGGACGAATCGTCCGCTCATCGGCTCGCGCGGGTTGTCTCCCGCCGCCCGCGTCGTCCGCCGGTGCGAGCTCGCGCTGAGCCAGCGCCCCGGCGCGACCACCGCGCTCGACAGGGTACTCGTCCTCCCGACGGCGTGCTGGATCGCGGCGCGCGACGGTATCGTCGACGACAGCAGGATTGACTCGTGCCTCGACATGCTCGCCGGCTCTGGGCTCGCGTGCGGCGCGCTCGCCCTCGCGTCCGGCCCCGTCCTCGGCAAACTGAGCTTGGCGGCGTGCTACGTCGGGTACTTGTCGATCGCGAGCGTCGGTCAGCCGTTCTACTCGTATGGCTGGGAGTCGCAGCTGCTCGAGACGACCTTCCTCGCCGTCGCGTCGTTTCTATTCCCGCCCGTCGTCGCCATGCGGTGGCTTTGCTTCAAGATCATGCTGGGCGCCGGGCTCATCAAGGAGCGCGCCAAGCATCGCGCCAGCGACTGCTGGCGCGACCTGACAGCCATGACGACCTTCTTCGAGACGCAGCCCGCCCCGGGCCCGCTCTCGCGGAGGCTCCACTTCCTCCCGCGCCCCGCGTTGCTCTTCGCGACCGCCTCCAACCACGTCATCGAGCTCTTCGCGCCGTGGTTCCTGCTCGCGTCGTTTTTGCCGTTCCGCCTCGCGCGCCGGGCCCTCGTCGCGAGCTACGGGCTCACCCACGTCGCGTTCCAGCTCACGCTTATCTGCTCGGGCAATTTAAGCTTCCTCAACTACGTGACCATCGTTCCCGCGCTCGCGTGCTTCGACGATGCCTTCTTTGGATACACAGCGGCACCGCCGCCGCGAGGTGCCTCGACGTTATTGCACGCCCTCGGCGTCGCGGTGCTCGCGTGGCTGAACGTCCCCGCCTACGAAAACCTGTTCGCGCCGTCGTCGACGTCCAAGTCGCCCGCGCCGCGCCAGGCCATGAACGCCCAGTTCGACCGCCTCCTCCCGCTTCCCAACCGCACGGTCAACCTGCGCGTCTTCCGCCTCGGTAACGCCTACGGCGCCTTCGGCTCGGTCTCGCCCGCCCGCGACGAGATCGTCGTCTTCGGCTCGCGCGGCGCGCTCGACGGCTGGCAATGGCACGAGTACGAGCTCCACGCGTCGCCCGGCCAAGCCGACACGAGCTGCCCGCAAATTGCCCCCTGGCACCTTCGCCTCGACTGGCAAAAGTGGATCTCGGCGTGCCGCGGCCGCGACGCGACCACCGAGCGATGGTTCATAGTGTTCCTCCTCGGGCTCCTCGATAACGACCCCGACCTCGCGCGCCTCCTCCGGACAAATCCCTTCCGGAATACCACCTCACCGACCCACCTCAGAGTCCAGATCTTCCGCTACCAGTTTGCCCCCCTCGACCAGCCCGTCGTCTGGACGCGCCAGCTCCGCTCCACCCTCGTCAGGCCCGTCTCCAGGCCCGAGCTCCAGGCCGCGCTTTCGAGATTCGACACCACATACTGAACAACAAACTCGTTGTGACCAACAAAAACAAAACAAATACCCGCTTCTTTCTTCTCGGGCACCGACGATGCCTCCCTCCCTCCCTCCCTCCCTCCCTCCCTCCCTCCCTCCCTCCCTCCCTCCCTCCCTCCCTCCCTCCCTCCCTCCTGTGTCGTCGATGATGATGATATGCTGATGTTGCTGTGTCGTAAGACCCTTCTTTTTTTGGTGACCGACAAGAAATGAGCCGCGGCCGAAACTCAAGGCGATGTCACCACCGAAGTACTACGGACACCTCGCGCGTCGACCGTCCATGGCGAGCCTCGAGCCTCGAGCCGCTCGCGGAGAGCGAGCTCGGCAACCCTCTTGAGCCTGTCGAGGAGGTGTCGACGTCAATCAATAATTATTTAATGAGCGCGCATATTGAGCGCGCACATTGGCTCCTCGTCGTCGTCGTCGTCGTCGTCGTCGAGAGCCTAACGCAGCAGCAGCAGCAGCAGCAGCAGCAGGTATAAAATCGGATATATTTTGGTCGTCCTCGTGTTGGCTGTCCGACCTCCGCCCTCTCGTCTATATCTCGAAATGGAGATGACCGAGGCGGTGGTAGATCTGCCCCTTCCCGCCCCGGGGGCACTGCCACCAGCCGCAGCAGCAGCCGTCGGCGGCGATGCCTCGGATAAACGGCGGCGCGGCAGAGACACACACAGAGTAAAGAGCGACCTCGACTCCCCCAAAAACAAGCAGGACATCAGGACCAGGGCGAGGTGCGTTGGTGGTGCTGGGGCGAGGGTTGTCGCGAGGGCGCAGGTGGTGTAGGTTGTTTGCTGGCGGTGTTCTTGATGAAATCGATCTCCCGCTGCCAGTTTTCGTGACGGTAGGTGACGCGGACATCGGGGACGTTGGTCATGCGGATATCGTTTCCTTCAGCGCCGGGTTTGTCGTAGTTTTCGCCGATGTAGTGTCGCTTGTAGCGGTCCTCGATGCCGGACTGGAGGACGGAGTTTCGCGCAACTTCGCAGACGTCGGTGGAGCTGAGTTTCCAGATCTGGGCGGCGACGGAGTACTCCTCGACGAGGGGGTCTTTGGTGAAGTGGAGCATGAGGGGGTCGTCGGTGGAGAGGGAGACGTTGAGGCCGCGCTTAAAGTACTTGTGAAAGGGATTTTTGTTGAAGTCGAGAAAGAGCCTGTTGTTGGAGAGCGGGGACATGGCGATGCCGATTCGCGAGAGGTAGTAGAGGTACTGCATGCCCGGGGAGCGGCGGAGCTGGACGCCGTGGTTGATTTTGCGCGTGGTGAGGTAGGCCGCGACGAGGTGGCTCACGTCGCCGGCCTCGCCGCAGTGCGGTCGAAACTCGAACGTGGAGAACTGTCGCTCGCGTCTGAGCGCGTTGAGCGAGCGGAGGTTGGCGTGAAGGTAGAACATCCAATAGGGGTAGCTAGGCTCGGCGTCGGAGGTCCAGCGTGGGGGTGTTGGCGGGAGGTCGTTCGGGTCGAGGTGGCCGCCGACGTCGGCCTTGCTCTCGTCGTCGACCGAGTCGAAGCCGACGATCGCCTCCAAAAACGCGTGGAGTTTAGGGTTGGACGCGGGGTCCAAGGTCACCTTGAAGAGGGGTTCGAAGATGTTGGCGAGAAGATCCCCGAAGGATTCGACGAGGCCCGATTGTTTGTAGACGCTGTAGAGTCGCGGGACCTGGATCATCCAGCGGACGTTGGGCGACGCGAGCTCGTTCTCGAAAAACCAGTCGGCGAGCTTCTGCCACTCGTCGCGGCGGCGGCCGTAGATCGAGACCCGCCACTCGGCGAACTGGTACTTGGAAGCTTCGAGGTCTGCGATGACCTCCTTGGTAATCTCGGCCAAGTAGCGGCCCTTGACGTAGTTGTCCGTCTTGAGAAAAATTTCGCGCAAACGCGACTGGCCCGCCGGGTTGTACTTCAAGTTAAAGCGGTCGAAGCGGTGGAAGGTGTCGTGGGCGTGCATGTCGAGGGTGTCTATCGAGAGGTCGTAGGCCGTCAGGCGGAGCGACTTAAAGACGCCCTCGAGCGTTAGCTCGACGCCGTCCCGCATCGTCACGACCTCCTGGCCGCGCTTGCGGAGCTTGGCTTTGATGAAGCGGAGGAGGTGCTTCTGGTTCATGCACGCCGAGTGATGGACGTGGGTGTCGACCTTGCGGATGTTGTAAAAGTCGCGGTGCGGCACCTTCTTCTGCATCGACAGCTCGCGCTGGCCGTTGAGGAGCACGTGGAGGTTGAACAACTCCTCGAGCACGGCGAGGCGCGCGTACGAGAGCGACTTGACCGGACCCGCGTTCACGATCGCCTCGAGCTCGGTGAAGGCCGAGGCGAACTCGCGCAACGTCCGCACGGGTTCGTTGTTTTCGACGCGCAAAATACCGTCTGCCGCCACGACCTCGACGTCCCACTTGTCGATGAGCGGCGCGTCGTCCGCGACGCTCATCGGGTCGTAAATCGGCACCTCGCGCCGGTAGTCGCGCGCGCTCTTAGGAGACGTGGGCGCGACGCGCGGTCCGTAGTCTGACCGCACGTCCGCAGACGTCCACTCGTCGTGCAGTTCGAGGGCCCGCAACAACTTTTGCGCGCCCGCGAGCGCGTCGTGGTCGACGGCTTCGTCGTCGAGCTCGTCGATTCTCACGCGCTGGAACTTCATGTCCTGCGCGCTCAGGTACGTCGGGATGTCCCCAACTTGGAACAACGCCTTGACGTGCGGTGCCTTCTTCGGCGACACCACGGCCTCCTGGACCTCCTCGCCGTCCCCAAGGACTTCATCATCCTCGTCCAGACCGTGGATCCCGGCCAACCCGAACTGCGACGGGTGAGACTGCATGTACATCAACCGCTGCTGCTTCAGCATCGCCTCTTGCTGCACGCTCTCCTTCAGCAGCTCGGAATCGTCCACATCGTCCGCCGTCGACGGCCGGAACACGACGCTGTCCATTATTCTCTCCTATCGTCGCGCGCGCGCGACGCGAGTCTGTCTGTCGCTCACACTGGTGGGTGGGCGGGCGGGCTTCTTTCTGATGGTTATTATTAGTACGTCTATTGATGATGACGTGGAATGAAAGAATATCTACGTGGTACTTCAAACAAGGTGAAGAGAACGAATTTTCTAACGCGCCCGCGCACGCGCGATGGGTGGTTTCCCACAAATGACACCCGAAGCGCTCGTGGCGAGCTGCAGGGAGCACGAAGGCTACGAGACGCCCGAGCTCAACGACGTCTTGTACCTTCACTTCAAGGGCTTCCGACGCATCGAAAATCTCGAGCCCTACACGGGGCTCAAGAGCCTCTGGCTCGAGGCAAACGGCTTTTCGATGATCGAGGGGGTCTCGCACCTCAAGGAACTCCGGTGTTTGTTTCTCCAGCGAAACCTCATCTCGCGCATCGAGAACTTAGAGGGCCTCGGGCGCCTCGTCACTCTCGACGTCTCCGAGAACCGTCTCGCGAACCTCGACGGCGTCGCCTCCGTCCCAACCCTCGAGACCCTCAACGTCGCCCGGAACGTACTGAAAGACGCCGCCTCGATCCAAGAGCTCGGGGTGCTCGAGAACCTCAAGAACCTCAATCTCGAGCACAACCGCCTCGACGGCGACGAGGTCGTCGAGGTCCTCGCGCGCGCGAAAGCCCTCTGCGGCGCCAACATCGCGGGCAACCCCGTGGTCTCCAACGTCCCCCAATTCAGAAAGCGCTGCCTCGTCGCCATGCCCTACCTCGCCTACCTCGACCGTCCCGTGTTTGACGGCGAGAGAGAGGCCGCGCGAGCGTGGGCGAAAGGCGGCCGCGAGGCCGAGCTCGCCGCCAAGAAAGACGTCGCTCAAAAGAGACGCGACCAGCACAAGGAGGACATGCGCGTCTTTCGCACGTGGCAGGCCCAGTGCCGCCGCGAGTTCCAGGAAAGGCGAGGGATGGCTCTCGAGGACATTCCGGGGACGCGCCGCTCGCGCCTGGAAGCCGAGGCGCGCGAAAAGCACCTCGAGGTCCTCCGAGAGGCGCAACACTTGGCAGATACGGCGTCCCTTACGGACCTGGGGGGCACCCTCGGTCGAGGCGAAGATCCGACGCCCTACCTTCCCGCCGCCTATCGCCAAATCCTCGACAAGGCCGAGCGCCACGACGCGCCTCCGCCCAAAAAGGTACTTCTTGACGACGACGACCGTGGAGCTTCTCTTTCTGTCACGAACCTCGACGACGATTCCCCAAACGAGCGCCCGCCGCCCCCGCCCGCGGAAGCTCGCCGCGTGGTGCCGCCGCGCGCACCCGACGAGGCGCTGGCGCCGACGCGCGAGCCCTCGCCCGAGGAGGTGGCCAAGCAGCGTGTGCGCGAGTCCTTGGCCATATGGCGTGATCGCAACAACAACAACAACAACAACAACAACAACAACAACAACAACAACAACAACAACAACAACAACAATAGCAACAACAACGTACGCCGCGACGAACCACCCGAGGAGCTCGTCGCTGCGCGCGAGCGCCTCTACTCGACCCAGGGCATGGACCGCGCACTCGTCGCGACGAGCGAGAATATCTACTGGACCGAAGAAATGGATCGCGCGCTCGCCGACCTCGTCCGAAAGCACTGCTTCGATTTCAAAGCCGCCGCCTCGGACCTCAGAACGATGACGAACTCGGCCCTCGACGCCGAGGCTTGTCGCCGAAGGTGGTGCGAACTCGATGCCGAGCGCGAAAGCCGCCACGCACACAAGCCCGGAGCCTCGATTTCCGAGACATCGAAAATCCCCACCTTTTCCCAGCTCCAGCAGCAAGCCGCGTCGATGCCGTCGTCTATCGCGCCGCCAACCGCGCTTCCTACTACGGACGACTTTGACGACGAAAACGATCATCTCACCGTCGCCAAAATTCCTTCCTATGGCCAGATTGGGCGCAAGTCGCCCCAGGCAGGTTATGACGGGCCCCCTATCGTCAAGGCTGCCTTAATTGCCACCACTGCCGCCACCGATCCGGATGTGCTCGACTGACGACTGCCAACCCTTTCCCCACTCCCCTCCCTCCAGCAAAAAAGAGCAAGACGTACAGGTGAATGTGATGGAAATGCAAAACACGAGTGGTGGTGGCTTTTTTTTGCAGGCGGGTGGCGAGTATCATCAAAAGGTGCGGCACACTTTCGTTCGTTGGGCCCCTGTTTCAGTGTCGTTGTTTTTGGAAAACGTCGGACGAGCAGAATGAACTCCGACGAAGCTTCATCACCCACCGCGAGGACGGAGATGAAGCTGCGTGCGCACACGAGGAAGACGTCTGGAATCGGCACGGTACCGTTTTCGGAGCAGGCACCAAAACAAAGTAAAGAGGGGCGGTGTGTAGGGTTTCAGGAAAACTACTGGGGGATCTGGCGACCGGCCGGCGGCTGTTCCTACCTATATTGAAAGGGATGGCGACTTCGCTTGACCTGCCCCTCGAGGAGCTGATCAAGCGGCGGCAGGGCGAGGGAGGCGGTCCGAAGAAGGGCCGTCGCGCGGCCAAGGCGCGGGCGGATGTCGCGACGGGAGGGACACGCCGTCGTCGCGAGCAGGTGACGTCGGTGCGGCGCGAGAAGCGATCGCAGGCGACGCGGGCACGTCGCGACGTGAGCATTCTTGACCGGCTGGGTCCCAAGGTCGACAGCCTGGTTGGCGTGTCGAACCTGCCTTTCGACGTGCTCGAGTCTGACCTCGAGGAACTGTTTGGGCAAGTGGGCCAAGTGTCGCGGGTTGATGTTGACTACGACGACTCGGGCCGCTCCCTCGGAACGGCCACGGTCACCATGGCCACCGCGAAGCTCGCCAAGGCGGCGGTCCAGCAGTACGACAAGATCACGATCGACGGTGCCGTGGTCTCCGTGTCTCTCCAAGACGGCTCGCAGCGGCCGTCGCAACCCTCGAAGGAAAAGGCCAACGTCCGCGCCGGCCTCTTTGGAACCGCGCTCAAAGGCATCAGCAAGGGTAACGGCCGCCCCAAGCGCCGCAACCGACCGAATAGCGCGGCTATCATGGACCTCGACGACGTCTAACAACTCTATTATCTCGTCGTGCGAGGCCCCGCGTTCTCTCTCCCCACCACCTTGCGTGCCCCGGAACCGCAACCTCATGTTCCACAAACGAATGCCCCACACATTCTTCTCTTCGCTGGAAAATTGGCACCAGTGCGTGGGTGACCACCGTGTCAGAAATTCTGTCCTATAATACGAGCTGATTTTTTTTTACATAAATAGACGACGATATCGCGCACCCCAACAGAGGAAGAAGCCGAGTATACATAATGTGCGAAGAAGGGCGGGGGTGGCCTTCAGAAGAAGATTTTGCGCTGGGGGTCGCCAATGTTTTTCTTGGCGGCGGCGTCGTCGTCCTCGCCGAAGCCAAGGTTCATGGTCCCTTTTTTTGTCATGCCGAGGGCCTCCTGGCGCAGGAGGGCCATCTCGACGGCGGTCTTGGCCCACGAAATGCCGTGATTTTCTCCCGAATAGCTGCGTTGCGCGGCCTGTTGCTCGGTGTTGCAAGTGAGAACCCCAAAGGTGCAGGGAACGCTCGTGGAAAGTTGGACGCTCATCAAGCCCGAAGACACGGTGTCGGCGATGTACTCGAAGTGCATCGTCTCGCCCTTGATGAGGCATCCGAGGCAGATGATGGAATCGACGGTGCCGGAAAGCGCCAGGAACCGTGCTGCGCTCGGGAGTTCCCACGAGCCCGGCACCTTTGTTTCGAAGATGTTCTCCTTCTTGACCCCGAGGTCGCCGAGGGTCGTCTTCGCCGCCTCGCTCAGCGAGTCAACAACTTTGGGGTTCCACCGCGTCTTGATGATGCCAATGCGCACCTTCGAGCCGTCGAGCTCCTCAAAGCTCACAGAGTTCACAGCGCCTGCGTCCATGCGCACACTCCGCCGCACAGTCGAGAACCCCTGCGCGGACCACGCCGCGAGCGCCAAGGCGACGATGCCACGTCGGAGCATCGCCGGTAACGTCTATACACTTACCCTGTCGTCGATGGGCACCATAATGTTTTTCCGTTGAGATTCTCGGAACAGATTTATTTGAGAGGTGCACTGCCAGCAGAGCTCAGCACATAATGTGTCTTGAGCATTAACCTATTTCTTGTTTAGGAAGGTGCGTGTGGGGAGCATGAAGGATGTGGGTGGGTTTGTGGGGTATGAAGGATGTGCCTGACGGGCGGAGATAAGTACGCGGGACCTAGTCGGGGTCATCGCCGAGGCGTGGGGCAGGCGAAGAGAGGACGGGCCCCGCCCGTAGGTCGTACGCATGCTGCCGTGTGGGGGCTTGAAGGTTTTGGTGCGTTGTGTGGAGTAATGCGGCGGAAGAGCGCGTGACAAAAGATTGCGGCGCCCTCCCTCATCGCCACGCGATCGAGAGCGAGCGAGCATCACGCATCCGCTGCGCGTTGTTCGCGGTACTCCGAACCGCGGCACGTCGCCTTGCGCCCGTGCCACGCGACTGCTCACACGAGCGCGCTCCTATTTTTGCCGACGTCTCCGTTCCTCGACGGTCTCCCGAGCGATGTGCCTCTGTGGCCGAACCACGCGGGGTCAGCACATTGCTGCGTAGTCGCAAGTGTGTAGTCGCAAGCAGTGGGAATCCAAATCGTCCACACGAGCGTACTTCCGTTGCATCAAGGGGAGGATATTGATACCCCCTTGGTTGCACGTTGGACGCCGCCCGCCGAGCAACGGAACTGCTTTCGAGTACATCCGAACTGGAGTCCGGTTGAACGGAAAAATTGACTCGGAAACCAGAATTTCCTAGGAATTACTCCTACCAGAACCGACAAACTTTTTTCAAACAATACTGGGAGCCTTCTACTTCTATTCTGGTGCGAATCGGCATTGCAATAAACTTGCACGTATTCAATGTTGGAGCATCCAAATCTTGCAGCTGACGTCGAGCTCAACCAAAGGAAATCTCGGCTTTTTTTGCGTCGTCGAACCAGCTCTTCGCTGAGAACACGTTCTGCGCTCGTGATCTGACTTCGGACCACCGGTGTGCCAGCGCGACGCGGCTTTTTTCTTTGTTAGGTGCGTGTGTGCTCTCTCGAACCCTTACCTCGGCGCACATAGGAGCAGCTTGAGATTCTCAGTAATTTTTTCACATCGACATCGACACCAACATGGTGACGCGAGAAACATCGCCGGTCGACACCTCGGTGCTTGAGGATGGCCTGGGTGACTCCGAGGACAGCAGCGACGTGGATGAGGAAGAGGAGTTGTTTCAGCCGCCTCAGACTGAGTGTGTGGCGTCGCCGCAGTATGACGACGAAGAAGGTTACGATGTCACGGCCTTGCAGCCAGCGATCCGCAAAAGTGGGACAAAGGTGGAGCCGTCGACGTTGCGCGCCAGCCACGTGCTCGGCAAGGGCGCTTTTTGCGAGGTTCGGGCAAATCTTTGCAGCAAAAGCGAGCATCTGGTGGCTGTCAAGCGTGCTCGCACCGACGTGGTTGCGAACATGCATGCTCTGGCCGAGCGAGACCTCAGGATCGAGTCGATGATGCTCGCGTCGCTCAAGCCACACATAAACATCGTCAGTTACATTGGATGGGGCGAGGACGCGTATGGCTTTTTCATCGTCCTAGACCTCGTACCAGAAACCTTCCACGCGCGCTTCAGCAAATGGCAAGCGGAGAGCCAGAGATTACCCAATGAAGCTGTGAGCCGGCGAATACTTACGAAATGTTGGCCGGCAAGATGCTTCCGCCGGCGCTGGGACGCTCTGTGGGCGCGGCGTCTCGGCGCGGCGCGAGACCTCGCGAGCGCGCTCGCGCATCTGCATTCGAACAGCGTCATGTTTCGCGACCTCAAGCCCTCAAACCTAGGCTTTCGTGGGGACATTTTGATTCTTTTTGACTTTGGTCTGGCCAAGGTCTTTACAGGCGACGATGGGGCATTCGTGCCCACACCCGAGACGGGCAGCGCGCGGTTTATGGCCCCCGAGGTTGCCAAGGGCGAGAAGTATGACCATTCCTGCGATATTTATTCCTTTGGCTTGATGCTCTGGCAAATCTCGCGACTTCGCATGCCGTTCGTCGACTACAACGAGGCCATCCACTTCCAGACTGTCGTCCAGGGCGGCGCTCGTCCGAAATTGCCTGCCCGCTGGCAAAGCGATCTCAAGTACCTTATCAGCATATCTTGGGCGGAGGAGCGCAAGCGACGTCCCACCGCCATCCGAGCCTACGATACACTCGTAACGATCCTTGAATCCTACGGCGCTCCCCGGTCGATCGACTCGATTCGGTCCGAAATCAAATCTTGCTGATATCCTCTCCAGACCGGCGAAATTGACAACAAACGTTCCCTCTGATTGGCCTTCGACCTCGATCTTCCCAACCGTTTCTTCTCCCAGGGACCTAATTTTATTGGAGCACCAACAAAACCCTGTCCTCTATCGAGGCCGACAAAGCGCTTCGATCCTATCGCAAATATGCTAATCGCCGCTGATGGAATTCGCAACGATATTCGATGTTTTTACGTTATCATGATACCTTTACTTACGAGTGCCATGTCTTGATTGACGCGATCCGTAGCCTTCGTGAGCTCACTGCAGCTGGGCTGGGCGTTTTGCCCATCCTTGGAGCTTTGGTGGCTTGCAGATAACTTGAAGTGAAGGCGTTGAAAGAAGTACTGGCCGGTGCAGCAGGGGCTCTGGTTGAAACTATACAATACAGGGTTCAAGATCAGAAGCGCTTCGAGGTCGAGGTTCGTCTGCGTGCGAAGGCGATGGCATCGCGTGCACGCTGGGAGCACCGCGTCACGCTGCTGCACCTCCCAAATCAGGTGCTTCTTCTGCGGCCGATGCTCCTTCCGACCCCTCTCCACGACGATCGGCAACTCTTTGTCGAACTGCTCGCCCTTCACGATCAACCGTGCGGTCCCGTACCTTATCCGCTCGTTCCCCGTCTTCTTCGGGTTCGGAACTCGGCGATGGGCGGCGGGTGGTCTCTCGGGTCGCTGGCCGCCGGACGGTTTCTTTTCCTCATCGTCTCGAGCCGCGTGGCGGTCCGCCGTAGCTCGCCACGAAGGCGCGAGCCATGACGCAGTTAATCGCGAGAAAAAACGGAAGACGTCCGAAGCAGTCTTGCGTGCTACAGGTAATTTCTCTTTCTATTCTTCTTACAATGTAAATAATCTCTCTCTCTCCCTTTCTCAACGGAACGAATCCAACCGGATTTGCCTACATACTACACTTGTACAAATGAGGTACATCTAGACGAACTACTGCTATGCGCAAGTATGGCGCTATGAGAGACTTGAAGCAAGGGCTTATTGATAACCCCTTGCTTGAAGCATCAATAACCCCTTGCTTGAAGGTTGAGAGTAGAATCAGGGTAAGGGTCAAGAGCGCGTCATTTATCATCGCGAACGACAAGGTTCTCACAACCGAAGTCTCTAGACGAAAGGGCCCACAGGTAGCCCGTAAGGAAAGGGGCAAATGAATCTAATCTTCTAGAAACTCCGTGCCGCGCTTCGAGCCCCTTGGCGGCGCCGAGTCCGTTTTCTGTTTCGGAACGTGCTGACTCAGCAACAAAATCCTTCTTTAAACTTCTCAAAACTTCTCAAAACTTCTCAAAACTTCTCATATTTTCAACGGTCAAAATGTCAACCTAGTGAGTAGAATTCTAGCAACTAAAAAGAAAATACGGAAGAACACCGTCACGGGACAGACTGGGCCGAAGAGCCTAGGTTAAATTCGACCAAGTCCATCCGAATTCGGCAGGCCGACGGCAGCTAGCTCGAGCATCTAGCACCACCACTCCATTTGTAGAGGATTTCTTACAAGGGCCGGATGAGCCCAGGAGGGAAAGAACGTCCGAAGAAGCCGGAGTGGCGTAGGGCGAAGTAGGTCATCATAGAAGCAAAGGCGCCACGCAACAACATGGGCCTCTCGCCTGGGGATACCAAGCTTAGCCGAAGGCCGCAGGCGCCGACGCGGGTTGGGGCAATCCCAAGGACAGGGCTCCATATATCACGGACCAGTGCGCAAGGTATCGCGACGGTAGGCGAAACTGGCAAGCAAAATGTCCAAGCTACCCGGGGAGCTACAATGTTACGGGCGAAGTCTCCGGGTGGATGCCGAGACACGACTCTTCTTATTCTCGAGAGGTCTCCACCACAAGACACGCAAAAGTAGTGGTAATGAGAAAAAATCAAAATGAATCAGTCGCGGCTTACTTAACGCGCATCATCGCGGCGGTGCGCTTGTGCCTCTTCGGCGGAGGCATAGAGTGTCTTTTGTTGACTAGGGGCGGTCTCGAGGACCGGCGAAGCGCATTGCTGTGCTGGAGCCTAGGAGGAGGAGGAGGAGGAGGAGGAGCAGGGAGAGCAAGGGGTGAGCGGAGGCCGAGGCGACCAGTGGCCGTCGCGACAAAAAATTTCGTGCGGTCAACAGAGGGGAGTGGAGGAAAGGGCTGAGGGATATCGTTGTCGGTGTTAGTCGCGAAGATGCCGCGCTCAAAGGCGGCCGGGTCGAGGCGAAGAAGCGGTGCGTCGTCGTGCTTGCGGCCGTCGTCGGCGAGGGCCTCGAGCCATTCCGGGATTTTGTTTCCGTTCTTGCACATGTCGAGCCAGACGGAGTTTTCAAAACGCTCGGCAACCTCCGACCAGTTGGTGACGCGGTCCTCGCACGGGAGCCAATTGGCCGCGGGGTCCTCCTCGACCATGACGGGTTTGGTGGGGCGTTTGAGGTGGCACGTCTTGACCCCAAGCGCGTGGCGGAGCGCGGCGAAGTGCTTGCCGCTCTGCTCGGCTCTGAGATGTTCGTACGCGACCGTGTGACACGTCGCGCCAAACTGGACGCAGTACCGGTCCAAGAAGTGCTGAAGGTTTTGGTTCTGCTTGAGCTGGGCGCGCGCGAACTGGAATGCCGCCGTTGCGTCGAGGCTGATCTTGGCGGTGTTGCCGCCGAACGAGTAGTGCGTCGGGAGGCCGTTGTCGTGGTATGTCAGATTGCTCTTACGGATCGCCTCGAGCGAGATGTGCCGCTCGAGGTGGTTAACGCGGTGGAGGTGAATGACTGTGACGCGGCTCATCGCGGCGTATTTGAGGAGCCCCTTGAGCGTGACGTTCCGCATCATCCCGGAGTCGCCGACGGGCGCCCCCGGACCCATCTGCGGCAGCTGCGCGTACATGAGCTTGAATCCGACGGCCCGGATTCGCTCCGGCTGTGCGTGCCGCGACTCCCCCAAGCCATCGCCCTGCGCGAGCGCATCGAACACGCCCCTCACGTACCGCAGATAGTCGGCGTGTTTCGGTTGCTCGGTCATGGACTTGCCCAATATCTGCGACGACAGCTGCTTGATGACCTTGGGGTGCATGATCTCGCCCGTCGTGACAACCCCCGAACAGCGCGCGAAATGCTCCGAGTACTTGACAAACCACGTCGACCCGCTCCGCGGCTGCGTGATAACCATAAATCTCGACACGGCCTGCGACACGTTGGGCGCCGACACTTTCCTGCGGTCGTCGTATACAAAAAATCGACTCGAACAGACACGCACGCCGTTGTCGCGCAAGCGAGGCAAAGTGCCGCGACCAAGATTCGCATCACGCCCTCGTCACACCTAGCTTATTACTCATCACCTTCCCACACGGCCCATCATAGGCTTCGTTCCGGAAACTTGTAAGTGTTCTGTGTTCTGCGTAACCCTAAGCCTTTCGGATTCTTCGTGGGAAATGTCGAAAGAAAGAACGACGACGAAAGGCCCTTCTTTCTTTCTTTCTTTCTTTCTTTCTTTCTTTCTTTCCTTCTTTCTTTCGAGCGTCCCATTTCTTTCTTTTCGAACCCTCGAAACGACCACGACGACACAAAGCTGATGAAGTCGGCGCGCTTCCAACAACCACCAAAGTTGTGGACGTGTGCGCGGCGGCACGTCGACCATTTTCTTGAGGTAAGGTAGAAAAACGCTTATTACTATTCTAACGCACTGTGGTGGTTCTATCAACCTTTCGGCGCGAGGACATACCTCACTACTTTGCTGCTGCTTTGCTCGCTCGTTGGTTTGAATAACATAACTGCTCGGCATCCGAAATTCTTCTTTTTGTCTCGCAAATCCTAGGAGGAGGAGGGGGCGGCGGCGGCGGCGGCGGCGCGCTTCGCGTCAATAACCTGAAGGAGGCCAGCGAGGAGCTCGAGGCGCGGAGTATGGACGTCGAGGGAGGCGGCGCGACGGAGAGGCTCGACGAAAATGTGATCGATTTCCATGGGCTGGTTCGCCCGGAAATCAAGTGTGGTCGATGGGATGTAGTCAGCGGCGGCCATCTTGTCGGTGATGGCCGAGAGCTGGTCGACGACCTTGGATTCATCCAAGCGTGGGGCCTTATCCCGAGCCTCGAGATTTGCGTTGGCCGCCGCGCAGATTTCCCGCATGAGCCCGATCGCAGCGGCATGCAAGTCTGGGCGTTCCCAGACGTCGCGAACGGTGACGCCGCCAGCGGCTACGGTGAGGCCATTAAAGGGGATATTCCACGCGAGCTTGGACCACTGGGCCTCGAGCAAGCAGGGCTGTGGCGTGTAATTGACCGCCTGGCTCCCAGCCCACAACGACGCGGCTGCGTGGAGCTCGTCGTCGTCGTCGACAAAGCTACCGCCTCTAATCTCGGCGCCGACGCCCTCGTGCCGCACGCGGCCCGTCTCGAGCCTCGTGAGGCCGCCGTAGACGAGGCCGCCGTGGACACGATTTGCGCCGTAGCGCGAGGCAGCGAGCTCCTCGGCGCCGAGGCCGTTCATGAGGAGCTGTACGCGCGTGCGATCGCCCATCGCCGGCGTCACGAGCGAGTCGAGGATAGCGCCGTTGTCGACGAGCGACGTGCTCTTGAGGCAAACGAAGACCCAATCGAGGTCACCCCCGAGGTCGCGGGGCTCGCGGGCGACGTGCGGCCGTTCGAGCGTGAAGTCGCCTTGCCAGCTCTCGACCCGAAAAACAGGCGGGGCAGCGCGGCCTGACTTTAGCAAGAACCGCACGTCGTGCCCAAGCTCGGCGAGCCGCACGCCAAAGTACGTGCCTACGGCGCCATCCTTATTTTACCGGAGGGGACGAGTCCGACGTACCGACGGCGCCAGCGCCAACGACGCCAATCTTCTGCCGCATCCTCGCCAACTACTGGATACGTGGATTCTTGACATCACGCTAACCCCTCGTTGAGTGAACATGGTCGCGCGAAGAAGTCCAAGTAAAAATGGGTTCGTGACGGTTTTGGTGGTGATTGTCCAAGTCAAGGCGCTCGTCACTCCGTCGCCCTCGAGGAACGCGCTGCGTTTGGCGGCCAGCGTGCGACGGCACGCGATGATCAGTGGAGTTGACGGGTTCCCGAGGCGCGGCGCCGTCGCGGGCGCCGTCACAGCCTTGGCGACGCGGCCTGCGGAAGCCGCCGACTGTTTCGCCGTAGCGACCGCCGCACGCCAAACGATCGCCAACACGATCGCCGGCGTCGAGAAAACGGGCGACCCCAACTCCCTGCGGCCGACGGCCAAAACTCTCCTCAACGGTCCGCTCCGCGCGTGCCTCGCCGACGCCTCGCGCCTCAACGACGCCTTCGCCCCGCACGCGAGGGACGCCCTCGAATACCTCGCGTCCGTCGTGGAATTCGACGCCTTCGACAAGCTCACAAAGAGCTACGAGCCGAAACTCGCCCAGGCCTACACGCCTGCCAAGATCGACTACTCGCTCAGGGCGCTTAGAGCCGCCGACCGCGAGCTTGGCACCTGGCTCGCGAAGTATCCTCGGTAGCTGTGTTCCTTCCGACGACGGGACGGAGAGGCAGGCCCCTCCCCCTGTTCGTATTTCCCACCCCTGCATGGCTCCCCTCCCCGCCTAAATACGTACTTGTTTCTTCAGGAAACTACGAGTTTGATCGCGTTGAGCTCGTCCATGACCTGGGTGCCGGCCTTGGTGGTGGGGAAACGCATGGTGGCGTCGGGGGTGTCGAAGGGCGGGAGCGGCGAGAGGTCGCGGTCGTAGGCAACGTGGGAGAAGCACGTCGACGAGACGCGCCAAGTAGGTTTCGCGTCGGCCCTGGCCTTCTCTGCCGCCCGGGCCGCGGCGTCGTTCGCAATGACCTCGTGGAAGCCCGCGAGGACGTGGCCGCCCGTGAGCCACTCAAGCTGTTTGCCTGCCTGGACGAGGAGACAGCCCTCTGGGATCTTGGGCGCGCACTTGACGCCGTCGCGACGCCAGATCGCGAGGCCGGGAAACCTCGACTTGCCGTGCACGGTGAGGAGGTTGAGGTCGTAGTGAAACGCCGCGAGGACGGCTCCACGCTTGGGCTTGGACTCGTCTCGGCCATCGAGGTCGGAGAGGTCGGAGCCCGTAGGTGCGAGAAGATGGGGGCCCAAGTCCATGAGGTCCGAGATGGCAGTCTCTTGCTTCATCCCAAACCCGAGGGCAGCCATGCGCGCGACGGTCTCGGCGGTCTCGACGAGCGCGTCACCCCAAGCGTCCATCGTTCGGCCCCACTCCTCTTCGAACCCCGCCGGCACGACCGGCGCTGCATTGAGGTCGGCGAACGCCGTCTTGGCGGGCCGAGGACCAATGCGCCAGAAGAACCGCCATTTGGAATCGGGATGCGGCGGGCACTCGGACAACGGACCATAACCCTCAGATTTGAGCTTGTGGGCGAGCCCGCAGTGGTTCCGCGCCTTCTCGACACCCGAGGGGGTCACCCCAACCTGGTAGTGGAGCTCGGGCCGCGCGTCCGTCACCCCATCAGACTGCGAGAAGTACCGCTCCATCATGTCGAGAAACAGCTCGTTATGGGCGGGTTCGACGCGCGGATCGCGTACGACGAGGCACCCATATTTGTGCAGCGCTTCGGCGACCTCCGCGCACGCGGGGCTTGCCCCCGTTTTCACGAACTCCGCGATGTCCACGACCGGGACCTCGTCGCTCATGTGAACCATTTTCAACCCGAACCAGAACCCGAACTCGAACCCTGCAATTCATACACTACTGGGCTATTTTAGAAACTTGTCCCTTACCCTGATCGTCGACTGCGGTTGCGATGGAGGACGGTGCCTCATGAATCCTGAGCCTTGCGAGGGCATCCGCCCTCCCGGCGTAGGTTGGCACCTATTCGCCTCCCGGGCGGGCCGGTTGGCAGCCGGAACGTTCGCAGTGGGACGGGGTATGGCCGGGGGGCGAAGACGGAAGGTTATCGACGAGTTGGTTGTCAGTCACATCGCGGTCTCCTCGTCGCATGGCGACAAGCGTGATGGTCACTCTCCGCCGACCGACCTTTCGGCGCTCCTCGTCTACAGGCCCGTGATTCCGGACTGGCTCCTGTTGGTCCGGCCTGGCTCCCATGCTCGGGAGAGGTCTGAAGTTAGTTAGTTTAGAAACTTGGGGGGGTGCACGGCCACAGCGAACAACTCGCGGGGTTTTTTAATGATCGCGGGAGATACATGCAAGGGAGACACTCTGCGGTGGTCCGGGCTTCATATCTCCAATTTCAGCACTGCTAGCGCTGATAATCGTCCTGCTTGGCCATCGGAGGCGCCGTTCTGGGCATTATACGATACACGTGAGGTGCTAAGACGCGTTGCGGCGTCAACAATGCGCAGGGCAGCTGGGGGGAGGGTGCCGTTGAGTTTGGAGCGAGGAAGTGAGTCGGAGACGCGACCTCGGCTAGTCCGGGCCTGTCCGTGGCTCGTCTTGGGGCCTGTTGTGGTCGGGACGTCACGAATCGTCGTCTTCGTCAATGGGCTCAGCTTGCGGGCGCTCGGGATAGTCTTCCACGTCGACGAAAGGTTCAAGGTCCATTACAAAGCGCCAAGAGTTGGCCTTGGAGCCGTTGAAGTACGAGGGGCGGTTCGCGTTGAACCAAGTCTCTTTATCCTCCCTCTCGTAGACGATGTATATCCAGCCGTAACGACGTTGCCGGCCGTCCATCCCGAGTTTGCTGACTGCATCGATAACGCCCCGATTCCAGTAGAGATCTTCGTACCCGTCGAACTTCGTCAGCACCTCCACGCGTTTGCCGATCAGATTGTCGTCGAACGTCGGCATCGCTGTCGTGTCGGAGCTGCAGGTCGCTTCCGCTTCGCGATTCGCTCGTCGGCTTGGGCATGGAGATCCTCGTCGCTCGCGAGGCGACGGGCCCCGAGAGAACGACGGAGATCGGTCGATGTACCAAACTCGGGCAAGCACCGTCGCTGCTCCGATGCCACCGCGGCCTCATACACTAACGGGAGCTTCTCAGATTCGATGGTCGAAATAATCCGCTCCAGTATTTCGGTCAGGAAGGTCACGTTTACCGTGCTGCCGGCCTTCCCGATATTTGCGTCGGTCGTCGACGTGTAGGACTTGGGCCGGAGCTCTTTCAGCCCCATACCCAACACATAGCGCTCGGTCTGCCCAGTCAGCACGCGGGATCGATCTCCGTCCGACGAGAGCGAAGCAAGGTAAGTGGAAAGCTCGAGAGTGATTTTTTGCAGACTCACGCGACCATCGTGGAGATCCGATTCGACGATGATGGGCGTGACCTCGAGGGCCGACTTGGCCTTTGCCAAAGCCTCGACTTGGCGGTTGAGCGCATTCTCCCGTTCCTCTCGATCCTTGTCGCGACGGCGCTCTTGGGCAGCTTCGTGCAGAGCCCCCGCGTCGGCTGTCCAATCTGCACGTGAGCGGCGAGAAGTCTCGAGCGCCGCCGCCGCGAGCTGGGGTGAGAGCTCGCCCAGCACTCCATCGCTCTGCTCAGCCTTGCGCCGGCGCTTCACGGTCGACCCGCTCGCGCCGTTGTCGTCGACCTGCGTGCTACGCTGGGCACGGATTGAGTCACCAAGCCGGCCAAACATACCATCCTTACCGCAGGCAATGACACCGGAGATGCTCGCGATGTTGCTCGAGGGGAAGATTCTGCCGTGGTACTTGGCGCCTCCAAATTGGCTTTCGCAGCGGTTCGTATGACGTTTCGAGCCAGCGTACGCCGTCTTGAGCTCATCTGTCTGGTTCGCCTTGGCCAGCTCGCCGCCGTCCACATAGCGCGTCGCCTGACCATTGTCGAAGGAAGGTGTGGAGGCACCCCTCGCCCCAGGCCTTAATGATCTTGAACATGACACCCTTGATCTGCGGGTCGAGCTCACCGAAGATGATGTCGCGGACGGCCGCGACGTCGCGGATCGAGGTCATGCCACCGACTGAGCGTTTCGTTGACTCAGAGCGGACGGCCGAAAACTCCTGGTAGGCCTCGATCTCCTCATTGACGTCGAAGGCCTGGTAGTCGAGAGTAGCTACCTTGTCGGGGTTGTCGATGCAGGTGCAGAAGAAGGCGCGCGTCTCGTCGAGGATCGGCGCCATGTCCAGGACGGTCAAGCCCTCGAGCTCCGTAGAGGCTGCAAAGAAGCGGAAAGGGACGGTAAACTTGTCTTCTATGACGGCGCGGGCGTATAAGGCACCCATGACCTCTTTGGAGGTGAGAGTGGCGTGGCAGCGTCATGTCCTTGCCGTTCTTGGTCGTGATGTGCGCCGTCCCGATCTCGATGCCGTCCATAGGCGAGGCGTCCGTGGCCACCGAGGCGACGCCGGATTCGTTGAGCTCCAAGGCGACCAGAAGTTCCTGGAGTGGGCCCATCTCGCCGCGCAGCTTACGCGAAATCCGTACTCGGCATTTCGAGCTCCGTGGCCAACTCGGGACCCAGCACCGCTAAGACGACCGACGCGACAGCCTCGGAGATCTTGGCCGGTGGCACGCGAAGTGCCAAAAGCTTCATGTACAGCTGCCGGAGCTTGGACGTCCAGGGCGTCCCAGAGCCGGCACCGGCGCCCGCCGGCTTCGAAGGTACCCAGATCTGTGTCCGTTGGTGCTCAAGCTCTTCGACTCGCTTTTGCAGTCGCCCGACCTCCTCCTCCTTGGCCTCGGCGCGCCCTTCGGCGGCGAAGAGATCCAGTTGAAGCTCGCGGTTGAGCTTTGTTGACGTCGGCATACCTGCACTGGAGCTTGCAATACTCATTCGGGTTCGAACGCGAGAGCCGAGCACGGGTACGTCTCTCGGCGGCCGCGGCCGCTTCCTTGGCCACCTCGTCCGTCTGCTGCCGGGTGGCCTCGAGCTCGGCAATCTTGGCTTCGAGCTTCTCGGCGTCGCGGGAGCGCTGCTTGGACTTGGCGTCTTTGTGTCGGTTGATCAGCACCTTGAGCCGCTCCTCTCGAGCTGCCGCGACACCGACAGCCTTCGCCAGCTGCTGCAACTCGGCCTGCTCTCGGCGCTCCTCCGCCGCCGCACACCACCTCAGCGTTGAGAGCGTCGTCGTGCGCTGCGTCGTGGTCTCTCTCCGCCTGCAATGCGCGGTCGGACTGCGACTCGAGGCTGGCGCGCAACGTCGCTAATTTCTTCTCGAGTTGCGACAGGAGCCGTTTGAGCTCCTTCGTGGTCGGGCTACGCGGCGGCCCTCCCGACATCGAATTTCGCTTCGGCGGCGGCGACAGCAGCAAGGCGGCGGTGGACTGAGATATGCCGCGCGACTCGAGCCCCTGCAAGCCCACCTTGACGGTGCCGTTCGTGATGGTGTTCACCGTGAACATCACTGTCCCCAAGCTCGAGTCGTAGTGGAGCGATTCGACCGTGCCGTCGCAATCGTGGACGTTACGGTGGGGCGATAGATCCTCGAAGACGTGGACCGCGTCGCCAACCCGAATGTCTGTGTTCAGATGCCGCGTGAGCGCGTCGGAGAGTCGGCGGCGGATTGCGCGCACCTCTCTTGAATAGGCTTTCGTTGGCGCGAAGTCCTTCCGGCAGACAGCCGAGCACGCGTAGAAGGTGACGGGAAGTTCGCCCGTCACCGACAGAATACTCCCCAAGTCGAGGGACTCCCCCGCCCCCCCGCCTTGGAGTTTGTTCGTGCAGCAAACGCACTCGCCGTCTCGCAGGTCGCTGCGTCGCTGGCGCCGCGCAGCGGGCTTCTTCGCAGCCTTGGCCGGCGGTGGTCCCTACCCTCCGACGTTTTGAACGTTCAACGCGCGCTCAGAGAGGCCTGTGGCGGGCGCGGTGGCCTTGCGAAGGTTCGAGGTATGTTTCAAACTACAACTTGCAGCTCATCGAAAAAAACATGGTTGTCACTAATAAGTTAATCGAAAGATAGAGAGATTCGAATGAGAGAAGACTACTTGACTTCAGACCTCTCCCGAGCACGGGAGCTAGGCCGGACCGGCAGGAGCCGGTACGGAATCACTGAGGAAAATCACGCAGTTGGGGCAGAGGCGAGGGACGAGGACGGACTTGTTGATGGTGGACCGCCACTGCGGACCGCGGTCTTATGCGAGGTCGTGCAAAAGCGTCGCAGGCCGCGGACGTGTTGGTCCACGAACAATCGACCTGTCCGTCGCGTTCTGCCCAACCGAGCGAACCCCATCCCAGCGCGGACTTCCGGGTGCTAACCGGCCAGCCCGGGAGGCGAGCAGGCACCGTCTCACTCCGCGACGGCCGGGGCCGCCGGAGGGAGCAAGCGTGTTAGGCGCCGTCCTCCATCGCAACCAACGGTTAGCGATCGCAGGGTTATAAGAGGGAGTCAAGAATAGTGACGACGGCGCCGCCTGAAGGCTTTACCCTTGCGTTGAAAATACACAACAACGTGGCTGCCGAGCGCTGACCGCCGAGGACGCTCGCTGCTGCTGAAGAGATATGGAGATCGAGGATGGTCAAGAGACGTTTCGCGTGCTGCGGAACAGTGCGGACTTCGAGGAGGTGTTGATGCAGGCGGGTGAAGCGTCGCGGCGTGCGTCGGAGTACCTCGATGGCGACCCGGTCGAGGAGAAGGCTTCCAATGAGAGGCTCTCGTCGCCGCCGCGGAAGGTGCCCGGGACTTCGACGGTGCAGTCGGCGCCGGCGCGGATCATGGCAGAGGCGAGTTCGTTGAAGTTTCCGAAGACGCCGCGCGACGCGCCGTACGCTCTTGGCTTTGTCGCTCATCTCATCGTCGCGTGGAGCGCGCCGAGCTGGCTGAGAAGCGGCGGCTGGAAGTGCTGGTTGTCGGGGATTGAAGGGACTGGAGCAGTGGCTGCAGGCTTCGTGGCGGCGGGTCTCGCGGCGAGCCTGATTTTCGACCCGCGCCGCGGCCGAAGAGTCGCGTTCGCTTCCGCCACGGCGAGGTCGTCGGCGCCTGGGGCGTTTCTGTCGTGGCCTTTCTGACAGCGGCTGCTCTCGTCGTCGCTCTGTTCGAAAAGCACCGCGGCAGCTTCGAACGAGGCCGCACCTTTTTTGGCTTAGCTTCGTCGTAGTCTTTGTCTGTACCACATACTGCCCCGACTGCCCGGACGATGTTCCCGCCGGAATCCCAGCACCCCGAGGCCTTCTTCGACGCCTTGGTCGGCGTCGCCGTCCAGTTTTTCAGAAGATCCGTTGGCGTCAAAGCTCGGTTGGTCTTCGCCGCGTTGTCGCTCCAAACGGCCTTCGCCATGTCCTGGACGTCCGCGCGCCGCTTCGTGCGCTCAGTTGCCTGCGACGACTCCCCGATAGAATCCGCACTCACCGAGGCCGTCCTTTTTTTCAATGTATTGGGTGTCACAAGTCATTCGTTTGGACGTGCGCGCCGTCGTTTCGGGCTACGCAGTCCACGACTTTCTACGATTGCAGCGCGACTTCGGCGTCTTCCGGCCAGCCTGGCAACAAACTGACGGCAACGACGACGAGACCAAGCAGGGGAAACAGCAAGTCAACGGTGGTGGACAAGGCACCAAGAGTCAAGGCGCGAGAGGAGGAGACCTCGGCGGCGACCTCGGCGACCTGGACGACGACTTCCGTGAGTACGGCGAAGACGGTCTCCACGACGATGAGGACGACGTCGAGGCCGACGTCGAGGCAGCTTACGACGACGCCGACGACGACAACCGAAGCCCGGGTGCTGGGTGCGATCGGGACGGTCGTCTGTGTCGCCGGGTTCGGGATCGGCGCGCTCCATCTGATCGGGACCGACACGGTCACGTTTTGGATGTTTCGCGACACGCTTAACGCATCCGGAGGCAGCGAGGCGGGTGCCATCGGTGTCGACGTCCTCCTCCGACTCCATGCCGCGACGCTCACCTCGTGGATCGTCGTCTTCTGGTTCCTCGCACCACTGCTCGCCGGCATCGCGGCGCTGCGAGACGGATCGGGACGGTGTCGCTCGGAGGCGAGGCGATCTAGGCGCGCTCCTGCAGATCCCAGCGGTGGCGATCTCCCTCAACGAGGGGGAGTTGACGACCCTCTCCGAACAGGTGCTCTTCCGCCCCGGGGCCACACTGCACATCCTGCTCGCAGCCGGTGTCGCAATCGCATTGCGCCGAGGTGCTCCGATCGGTGAGCCGGTGCCGACCTGAGCGGTCAGAGGCTGAACGCCCGTCCCACCACGTGCACGCTGGTGCCTATGGGGTCCTCGACCATCACGCGTTCGGCGAGCGCGGTGTCGTCACACGCAGCGACCGCCCGCTCACCGGAGTCGAGCTCGAGGATCGCCGAGACCCGGGGTCCGGCGGTCGTGTAGGTCAGCACCACGCCGGGACCGTCGGGGTCCTCGTCCAGCGGCGCCACCCCCGTGGCCTCGACGACCCGGTCGACCAGGTCGGCCGGCCGGCATGCGATCGACAGTTCGGTGCCCCACACCGTCAGGCCTGGCTTGGTGAGCAGGCCGCTCACCGCGGTCACCAGGCCACGACATCCCTGGTCGCCGCGCAGGCGCTCGACCATCGCCGCGGTCGCATGGAACACGAAGTTGTTGAATTTACCACCGAACGGCATGCCCCTGGTGATCGTCGCCGGCCGTGTAGGGTCGAGACCGAGCTCGGCCTGCTGGACTCGCGCGGCGGCCGGGAAGCACGATTAGAGCTCGACGTACTCGATCTCCGCGAGCGATGAACCGAGCTGCGCTTCGGGCTCCGGCGAAGAAGAGAGGGCCACGGTCGTTGTCAGCTAGCCGGCTCTTCGGGCGTGGTGGCGGCGGCGAGAAGGTGGAGCCTTTTCGACGAAACCGGAGCGAGGTGATGACACCGAAAAATGGCTCGTCTCCGGCGTCTGCGGCGCTGGCTGCGACGACGAACGCTCTGGAAGTGTCGACGTTTCGAAAGCTGGTCGCGTCTCGAAGAGATGCGCTTAGAGACTCGGCGAGCGCGAGACAGGAAGCGAGGCAAGCGAAATCGGCCGCGACAAAGGCGTGGACTGAGGCGACGAACGCGAAAGCTGTCGCGCAACTTTGCGCTTCCGCGTTACTCAAAGACGGGTCGAGCGCCGAGCGGGAGCTCGAGCTGCACGCGCTCGTCGAGGCCGCCATGCTCTCCGAGGCGCCGCCGCGAAAGCCGAAGAACGAAGGCTCGCAGAGACGGCCACTCCGCGCCGCGACAACGACGCGTTGAGGCAGGAAATCGACCAGCTTCGCACCTTCGCCAATCTGGTCCACGCGGACCGCGCCGCCGCCAACGCCGCGTTCCACGCTTCCAGCTCAGAGCGCGACCACCTCGACAAGGAACGCAAGGCCGCCACGCGACAGTGCGCAGACGCTCTGGAGGCTGCCGCACAGATCGCCGTCAGGCTCAACGACGCGGAAACCAAGCTCAAAGCAGCCACAGAGTCGCCTACGAGCAACGACGACGACAACAACAACGGCGCCACCAAGGTGTCGCCACCGGCGCAAAATACTACGCCGCCGGGGAAGAAAATCTTCCTCGGGACCGCCTCTTCTTCTCCGATAAAGGCGGGCCTCGACGTCGAGCTCGCGATCATCGAAGAAGAAGACGACGACGACGACGACGCTGACGAACAATGCCCAAACGACGCGCCGGCGACGACGCCGAAGAAGACGAAGAAGGCGAAGCGGCCGTCGACACCGCAGTCGCTCACGTCGCAGTCGTCTGAGCTGTTCGTCGAATGGACCGACGACGAGGAGCCGAGCCAGACGAAGAAGGATCTCGACTTCCGCTTCGACGGCGACAAGGTGACGGTGGCGGGTCGCGACAGTGGATCGCAGTGGTTCGCAGCGGTCGACTTCGACTGGGGCACCAAATTCGGCTTCACGCTGACCATCCGGGACGGCCGCGCCGCCATCGACGACGCCTCAGGCAACGCGAGGGCCGCCGGTCTCAGAAGCGGCGACAACGTCGTACAGATCGGCCACCACTCCCTCCTCGGCCAAACCTTCCGACACAAGGACGAAATCGCCCTCGTCGCACGCAAGGCCATCGAGCCACCCACACCGAACCAGCAAACGACGACGAAAAAGGCCCTCAGATTCATCTTCGAGCGCCGCTCGACCGACAACTGACCAACAACAACCTCAGAAGAAAGCGAACGAGGGGGGTTGAAAAACAGTGCAATAACATAGGAACTAGTCTTCGTGTATACCATCGGTCTGCACCGCGTTGTTTGTACGCGTACTACCTCGTGTGTCGGTGGCACTAGCCGTCGAACTCGAGAGGCACCATGTCAACGGAGGGGGGGGGGGGGTCGGACCTCGAGATGATGCCCACCTCCTGGGGGCGTACAGCGCTGTATTGCACTTCTTGTGTAAGTCCCTCGATGCCTCCCTGAGGCGCCTCTGCCGAATGAGTCCACTTCAGCGCAATATACACTAGCTCGCTCCTCATTAACTCTCTCGGTTGACACCTTAGATTTGAAGGTGATACTCTACTACTGTCTGCTGCCGCCGCGGTCTCTCGTCGTTCGTCGGCCAGTGTGCGAAGCTCGCCGGGCTGGTCGCAAAACAGCGTCGCCCTTGAGCATAGTGGCGGTGGCGTGAACATAAGGAACGCAGTGCGCGAGTCAAAAGAAGAGACGCCATTGATGTTGGAAAAAGGATAGATCGTACGACCGCGCGACGACGAGCGCCGCCGAGCGTGGAGATCCTACAAGCTGATTTCCTCGGCGGTCTCCGACGCGAGGAGACGGTCGTCGACGTGGTCGTTGACGTCGGTACCTCCCGTCGCTGCGGAGGTGCCATTCGACACCTGTCCGCGTTGGTCGCCTTGACGCGCCGAAGACGAGTCCGAAGACGAGTCCGAAGACGCTTTCGACGTCGACACAGAAGACTGGCGGGAGGCAGCAGCAGCAGGAGAGGGTTGTTTGCGCGTGTCTTGCATCAGTATGCCGTAGTGGAGTTGGTCGTGCCTGCCGAGGCACGCGACGAGGCGTCGGCGTAGCGCGTAGAAGAGGATTTCGTTCGCGCGCCGCAGGCCGCCGGGGATCTGCGCGTACGCCAGGTAGACGACCTCGACGGCGGCCACGAGGGGCTCCACTGCGAGAGCGACGGCGATGAAGGCGATTGCAACGCAGAGGAGAAGCACGTTCTGGTCCTCGGAGTCGAGGGTCTCATCCTTGCGTTCGCCGTGGCGCGCGACGAGCGTCGTCGCGGTCGCAAGGACCACCAGCAGAGCTCTGAGCGAGGCCCTGTACGTCAGCAAAACAGGGACGACGCAGTTCGCTTCGAGGAGCTCGTCGACGCCGGTCTCCGACACGACGACGGCGAGGTCTCGGGCTGCGGCCAGGCACGCCTTGTTGAACGCGGCGACGTGCGCGAAGGCGAGCTCCCTGCGCGCGGCGAAAACGGCCGCGAAAGGCTTTTTTTTGCTCGACGACGCCCCCACGCCGAAGAAGGCCACTATTTGGCACAGGAGCGCGGCGGGCGGGGCAAATAAAGCTGCCTTGCAGACGGAGCCGAAACTCGACGTCAGGAAGAGCCGCGGAAAGTGCGTCTCCGGTCTGTCCGCTTGTGGCACCACGCGCTTGGACCGGCGACGCCGCAGCGCCAAGGCAAAAAAGTTCTCGCGGCGGCCATTATTCTGCTGTCGTCGTCGTTGATGTTGCTTCTTGGACGGCGACACGCGCGAGCGCAGGGCATCGCCTACGACGACAGGATTCGAGACGTACTCCGGCGTCGAATTCGACTGCAGCAGCTCGTCCACGTCCCTGTACTCCGGCGTCGTCAGCGGCCACAGACTCACGGACAAAACAGCACAAAACAAGCTGTTGGTCACCCACCAGGAAACAGAGCGTGACGAAAGATTGGCGACAAATCGTCGAAGGACTCGAATGGCAGTGTTCTCAGACCATCAAACCACCTCTGTGCAGAGAAAGGAGCGGATGACAGTCAATCTGAAGAACCCGTTCCGATCGGCCCGGTGGACGGCCAAATCGAAGCCTACGCCGATGCTGTGTCGATTGCCGACGTCTCCGCAAAGGTCACGGTCTTGGATCGAGTCGCACACAGCCAAAAAAGACGTGACGAAAAATCGACGCAATCGCCGTAGGATGCGAATGGCAGTGCTCTCAGGCTTTCAAACCGCTTATGTACAGAGAAACGGTCAGAGAACGATAAATCTCGGAAAACTACCGCCCAAATCGGTGCAGCTGACGGTCAAAATCAAGTCTCACGCCGATTCTGCGTCGATTGATGATATCCCCCGACACTCTCGGGACTTGGATCGAGACGAGAACATCCAGAGAAGACGTCACTAGAAATCGGCGCAGAATTATCCTAGAATTCGATTGGCGATACTTCCGGACCTCCAATCAACCCTTGTAAGGAAGAACGAACGATTAATCAGGAGTTAATCTAACAGCCGGGGAAGTCTCATATGCTTAAACTATAAATTGACGCAGAATCATCGTAGAATTCGATTGGCGGTGTTTTCGGACCTCCAATCGGCCGCTGTAAGGAAGAAGGAACGATTGATGCCGGGGGATGACTCATATGCTGATTTTTTACATAACAGCGGCAAATCCAGCAGCTTCTCTCAAGGAAACACGTTAACAGCTGGGACTAAGAACGTAGAAACAGCCTGACCATGACTTTCATCGAAACAGCTTGTGTACGGGCGGGAGGTGTTTTCTTTACTTTAATTTAATTTAATTCAATCTGTCGGAAGTGGGAAGGTAACAGACTTAGGGTTTAGTATGAAGGCGACTAGTGGAACAGGGGGTTGTGCGGGGCGTGCCACGGGAGCGCAGAGGAAGAGGTGGGCGAAGGGAGTAGTCTGTTAGGCTTTAGGGTTTGACAAATTAAAAAATCACCCGCAATCTAGACTAGACACTAGCGAACAGTGAGACAGACTAAAGGGCTTGGCAAAATTAAATACTCACACGCAAGGTATACGCTAGCGAACAGGTTGTTTGAGTATGAAGGCGACTAGTGGAACATATTGATTCGGGGCCGACTGGACTTTTCCAGCTCTCGAACACACAACGCTCGAGGGTAAATGTTTTCTCCTGGGGGTCAGGATATCGTTAAAAGAACGGGTGGCCCCATCATGGTGAGGCCTCATCGTCGACATGAGTGTTTTCGACTCAAGTCGAAGAAACTCGAGGTAAGTTCCCTTTCACTGATGATGTCTGGGAGTCGAGCCTAAAGCCTTATCCGAGATCAAAGAAAGCCTCATCCGGCCTCACCGTGTGTTTCTCTTGCAAGATGGTACGACTGTATGCAGGCGTTCCCGTCCCGCCCCGGGGTACCCTCACAGTAATCCCCACGAGCCTGCGCGCGCCCGTTTGGCGTTCTTGGCAACCTTCGCGCCCTGGCAGTACGTCTTTTGTCCGACTCGACTTTGCTGCCTGTCTTGCATCTGCTTGCTTCTTCTGCTCTCGTTTGCTGCAAAGCGACCAGTAGTCACGATGTGATCCCTGGTTTGGCTGCGCGTCGATCGGCGCTGTGAAAAAGTGCAGCCTACAGCGCCTCTGCCCCGACAAGTGTCGCAGCGTCCCTAGCGCAAAATTCCGGAGAAAGGCGTGCAAAGATCATATTGTTCTTCGACGCAATGACGCGACGACGAATGGGCAGGCTGGAGCGTTCGGTATTCCGCTGCTCGTTATTGTGAGTGGACTTTCCGACTATACGCACCGATTGGCGGGAGTCGCCGAGGACGGCCAGGCTCTGGGCGGAACTCTGCGAGACGACGTTTGTACGCACCGCCACACGACCGGCGTGCTACGATCGCTGCGGCGCACGCTGACCTTCGGTGATCCCGAGAAGTGAGCTGCTGACTGCAAATCGACAAGATGCCCTCGGCCTGCCGGGATTCGATTTGTTAAGAACATCGGCGGGGTATCGGAGTCCGCGCCACCGCAGCTGCGAAAGCAAGCCACGGCCAAGATTTGACGGCCGATTTCGCAGTCGAATTTTCGGCGTCCTTGGTGACAAATGTCGACGATCATCTGCGTCCGAGCGAACAAAAGCCACTGTTCAGTCAAGGGTCACGAGGTGGTCGCGGTTTCACACGCAAAGCCAGCTGGACGCGGTGGTTTCGGTCGCGGCTCCATGCCTTTTAGAAGCCAAAGACGAGAGCGACCTCGACCTCGTCCTTCGGCGACGACCCAACCATCAAGGGTCTGGAACCACCCCATCCTCGGCACCTACGGCGAGAAACACTGGAGAGGCTCAAACATCCTCTCGCTCGCAAGCCGCAACAAAGTCAAGAACTTCGCCCACATCAGAAGCCGACAAATAAGCGTTTTGAAAGACTGACTGCACTCCCGAAACAGCAGCCTCGTACGACATCCTACGATACGACTCAGCTCGTCATCAAGCGACCTCGACAGACGTTTGAAGAAATTGTGAAACGGCACATGGTATGCCTCCAGAAAGTCTCGAATTTCGAGCAGCGCCCTGGTCAGACAGAAGACGATTTAAAAGTCCAAAAGCGTCACCTCTTCCAGCGGGTCGAGGCCCAAATGATCAGACAACTGGCCCAAGCTCGAGCCCTGAGAGATGTCGTGCGTCAGAGTCAGCAACTGCTCTACAACTACGCCGCGGAAATCGCCTCAGATCGCTACGCCATGAACCTCGAAGAAGTCGGAGGCGACGTGAATCATGACGACGACGAAATATATGTCACACCGGAATCCTACGACTCGATGATGCCGAACAAATCCAAGAAGCCGACACCGGAGTTTTGGAGCGGCGCCTTTGGAAACCGACCGCGTGGGCCACTGGCGCTGTAAGAATGGAGGCCTTGGTTCCTCAACTCCACGACGGCCAAATAACTCAAACATTGCCCCAACATGTTGAGGCTCCACGAAAGTACGACGTCGCCGTCGGACACGGTCCCTCTCCAGGTGACCCCTCGGCGACTCGCACTAGCAACACAACACACGCCTTTCGTCACACGCAAACTCTTCCTTCCCTGTTATCCATATCTTGTGCAGAAACAAACAACAAAATTATCATCTCCCTTCCATCCTCCAGCTTCACCCAAACGCCATCGACTAAGCGAAAACAACATCATCCTCTTCGATACGCTCATTTGTTCGACTACAAGGCCGCACAATCATCGCCTTTGGCACACCAGACTCCGGAGCCAGCTGCCTCTTCGGCCCATACAATTGTCCATTCATCGTGATCGGCTCATTTCGACCTCTTCCACGTCCCATGGACATCTTACAAGGCAGTACGGCAGTCATTGCCTTAGAACTTTGCCTTGTCGCGATTCCTGGCGCGGACGCGCGAAATCATCGCCTCGGAAACGTGGCCCTTCTGCCGATGATAGCCATCCAGAACATCAGGGAGGACCTCATCCTCATCTCCACCGGCGTCTGCAGGCACTACGACATCTACATCCAAGATCCTCCCGAACCTCATGCCGGCCACGTCGTCCGCATCGAGCCTGACAGTCGCGCCTATTTTCCCTTCGATTATGACGACTACCCCGAAGATGTCCGAGTCATCCAACTGTTCCGGGGTCAGAATAATCTGTTTGCATTTCCAATGTTTGACCCTCACGACTTCCCTGTCGTCCATTCTCTTGTGTCGAACAGGCCCTTCTCAGTCGCAGCGGATTTGGACGTGATTCATCGCCATGAGCCTGTACTACGCGACGTACAAGCCACCGACCTTGATCCACGGTTTCTACAACTTGAATTGAGCACTCCGGCCAAGCGGTGGCCCCAAGACACAACAACTCCTTCGAACTCATTCCTCACATCGGTGTTGACTTATTTTTCTCGGAAGTCGCATTCGCCTACCGCCGTCGAATCGCTGAAGCCAAGACTCCGTCTAGCCATCTTCTGCGGCGGCGTGTTCACCGAACGAATGTTTATTCAACAAAGCTGGTTCAAGAATCGATTTCAAGTGGCTCTCGTGAGCGAAATCAAGCCGGAGCTGCTGCAGCTTGCACAATCCGCCTTTCCGGAGGCTGCCGCGATCCCCGACGTCACTACGATTCCTACTTGAGTAGCCAACGGGACTCTGCGAGTACGAGCTGATGTAGCACGCGGATCCTTCGAATGTTACAGCGAAACTTCGCTCAAGGCCCTCAACCAGACCGGTGACCGGCCGACGACTCATCATTTTCGCGGGCGCGGTCGATTTGACGCCATGGCGGCGCTGGGAATTCAAGTCATGGGGGAGGAAGCAGCGCCTCCTGATGAACACAATCACAAGAGTTTCACACGAGTCTTTGGAATCTCTCGTGAACTGGGTTTTCATACAGCTCTCGATGTTGTTGATACAGCAAATTTAGGAGCCCCCACGTCGCGACTCCGCTCGCGGTTCATTCACTCTCGACTACCACTGCCAAACTGGAACGCCCTTGAACTCAATCAAGAAGGGTGACCTCCGACACCACTACAGGACACGCTCGACGACGACTCATAAGTAGACGAATCCCTTGTGATACCCAAATCGGGTTTTCCACTCAGAGATCGACGCCTCGCCTGACACTCTTGTACCACGCCACTGCGAAGAGCCTACTACGATCATGTGTCGACATATCCAACCACCACGGCATCATCCATCTCCAGCCACCTGAACGTCACGGCTACAAGACTGACCATAACTTTCTTCCCCGAGCGCCCACTTGGATTATCTTTCGTGACTGAAACGCCAACGCTCACCTTCGCGCAGCCCCAAGAGCTCAGCCTCTGGTGGCGACTTTTTCAACCTCTGGCAAACCTGACCTCGCCATCGACGACATTCCGGTTGGGCCTCTATCGGAACGGCCAGCTCATCAAGTCCCAACCAGTCGACACCACGGACCTCGGCACAGCAGCGCCTCGGGCCCTTCTCGTCCTCGGCCACGCACCACCGGGCGCCGTGACGAACCATCTACACGGGCATCAGCCTCACTGTTTCTCGACAGGCGACATCCTTCCACTCGGGAAGAAGATGCAACTATCACACCTCACTGTCTCTGGCACAGGCACCCTTTCTTCTGGTCTTTTGCTACACGACGCCCAACAACACGCCGAGTCGCGCTTTGGTTCCGACGTTAGCAAATCTGATCAACACGAGGTGGCCGAAAACCTTCGTACTGAACAACTCCAATCTCGAACCGGTCGATCACAGAGGCCTCCTCACTCGAACAACCTACACTACACTTGCTCACAAGACGGGCTGGTTTGGAGACAATACGCCTGGGACACGGACTTTCGGAACATGAAGGAAATAGAGTCATTCCTCACGCATTCGAATTTTAACCGCCGCGTGGAACAGTGTTTAATGGACCACGCCTTTGCACTCGATCGTAGTGATCACGGCGGTGATACGACCTTGAAGTGCGAGCTCACAAATCCGCGGCATTGGCGTCTGGATTCGGTCGACACTGATTTCGGCAACGAAACGCTCTGGGAGATATTATCGCGCTTTTCGTTAAGTGGTGCTTCGGCATCGTGGCGACCGACAACCTTGATGACCACCAATGCTCGCCACGCCTTAAATGGCCAAACAATTTAAAAGCCAAGATGCATCAAGCCAAGATGTTTGTTTGTTGTTGGCCATGTGCCAATGGAGCGGGAAGAGGTGCGGCCGCCGACTTTTGCCGCGTTGGCGTGCTCGATCTCGAATGCTAAGCTCCTGCGAAGACGTGCTGCACACGCGTGCTACTGCATACTTTTTCTTGGCGATTCAGTTGCGTCCCTAGACCACGAGACGCTCGAAGCCTTGCATTCCCGTCGTAAGGTAGATGCGTCATGGTTTTATCTGCGTACCTGGGGTGCGAATAACTCAGACTGGAGAGAATCTGAAATGGCCGTCGTGTGATGCGCGTTAAGAACTCATGGACCGCCATTGTCGATTCTTTTTCTATGCTTTTCGTCATTAGCTACCATTTTCCAAGAGCATATGCTTGTTGGCATGGTGGAGCTCATCTCATTACTGCGATCTGTGAGCAACATAAAAACGAAAGGTAAATAACTAACTCACCGAAAACCCAGAGCTAACTGAGACCTGCTGACTTAATAGTCCTATGTCGTTCGGGGTCGATCGCCCGTCAAAATCCCGCGCGTCCATCTCCACCGAACACGGCGATCTCACTAGACGCTGTCTAAAGCTTGGCGCGCTGCTTGTACGGAATTTCGACGAAGGCGGGGGCCTGGTCAAAGTGGCGTTTGAGATCGCCGGTGAGTGCAGAGAGGTTGTCGGTCGTTTCGAGCTTGGCCCACGTCGGAAGGCGACGCTGGTTCGAGGGGTCAGACCACCGCGAATCGATCAAGATGACCGCGCCGTAGTCGTCCTTGTGGCGAAGGCATCTCCCGATCGCCTGGTTCAACGCGCGAAAGGCTTGTGCGGTGTAATTGTTGTTGTGGCCGTCATACTCCCGTTTTCGGATGATCTGGGGCTCGGGCGGCGGGAACGGGATCCCCACGCAGATCACAAGCCGGCACTGATCGTCCTTGAAGTTGATGCCCTCGGAACACTGGCCTCTGTACTTGCAAAAGAGGACGGCGTTTGGGTGGAACTGGTCAAAATCTTGTTCCACGTACACGTCCTTTCCGACGAAGAGCTGTCGCCATTGCGAAGCGAGGGCGAGGTGCTTGGACGACGGCAGAAAGACCAGGACACCCCCGGGGGATGTGGTGGCAAGGGCGGCAATCGCGCGGCCGAGCGAGAAGCCTAGACGACGATCAGTCAAAAGTTGTTGGCTCTTGCATTCGAGTTCCACTTGGTGGAACGTCAAGCCACGAATGATGAGTTGGCGAGACGAGCACACGTGCTTCGCCGACATCGGCTTCTGCGCGCGACGAGCCAGGACGCCGAGTTCGTTTGGGTCCATTGGGGACAATGTCCCCGAGGCCAGCACAATAGCGCGCGCAGGGGCAAGCATGTCCATCACCACGCCCGGGTGCAACAGCCAGACGCTGAGCTGCAACGCGAACTCAGGGCGCGATGAAAGCCATTCGTTCGCGCGAGTCACGCCGCCGAGCACGGGTTGGACGCACACCGCGTAGTGTAGGGGGTTGTTCCGCGCCATTTTCAAGACTCGAAGGATCTCTCGGGTCCTCTCATCCTCTGCGTCGTCTTGCACGTCAATCTGCAGCTGGGAAAAGAATTCTGATACGGGTGTTCGTCTCGGACCCCAGTCGTAGGCCGCCACTCGCTCGGGGTTAATCGAGTCAAGGAAGTCCAATAATCTCGCTGCAACTGGGTGATCGAGCTCTGCGAGTTCAGAAGTCGATATCGTGAGCGAGCCGCTGTCGCGCGCGATGCCTTCTACGTTGTGCGCTTCATCAAGGATGACGATCGCGTCCTTGAGAAGGTCGTCCATTCTCGACGACGGCGCGAGCACGTAGTTGTAGGGACAAAGTACGAGGTGTGCTTGCTCCGCGAGGGCTTTGGCCGTGAAATAGCCACAACCGGGCCCTTGGAGGTCTTCGATGTCGCTCGCATGGACCGGCGCAAGAGCTCGGTACTTGGCGCAGCCAAAGTTCCCCGTCTCTTCCGCCTGAATCAGTTTCTTGCACTTGCGACGGTCGTACCCGCAGCCATAATGAATCCGCGACGCGAGCGTTGCGACGCGCGGGGCGTAGGGAAGCTTTTTGAGCTCCCCTGCAAGTTGTCGCGCCTGGTTGATGGTCCGGGTCGCGTATACGACCTTGGAGACTTCGCCTCTTTCGAGCAAGTGGTTCTGCGCCGCGAGTGCCGCGCATAGCAGCGCGGCTGTTTTTCCTGTCCCCGTCGGGGATTCGAGCAACGCCGCCTCGCGGCGAAGAATGGCACGAACGACGCGCTCCATGACTTGTCGTTGAGGGGGCAACGGGTCGAAGGGAAAGGCGACGCGAACGGAGTGGAAAAAAAGCGTCGCAGGCTCGGAAACCGATGAAGGCGCTTCGCACGCTTGACATCGCGCTTTCTTCGGGCCCTCGCGCCGCACGACACAGAGCCGCGCGAGGTCGGCAGCTAGGGTTTCAAGCTTAGACATGTCGGTCGGCTTCCCGTGTTGATCGGCTTCCCGTTTTCGAACTCAATAATCCAACTGGCGAATCTCACACTTACCCCTGAAGATGTATCCAAGAAGGACGAACGGAACTCACTCTGGTTCGAAGGATACCAAACGGAACTAGTCCCCATTACCACCAGTCGTCGGGATGAAGCGGAAACTGGTGGGCTTGGCGACCGCGGTCGTCTCGGGGGTAATCTTGGTGATCTCGTTGCGGCAGCTATCGCGGTCGTCCGGACTCTCCGCGCCGCCGCTTCATCACACGACGAACCTCACGGCCGACTCGGTCGACATGCTCAAGACGTGCATTACCGAGGGCGCGTGCGCCACCGCGTTCGAACATTGCAGCCAGGACGTCGAGTGCTCGGCCGTGGTTGCCGAGGACTGGCTAACACGCTCTCTGCAGCAGCGGCGCAAGCTGCCGCTGCTCCCCCGAAACGCGATGATGCGCGCGCTGACTGCTTGCGCCAATGCACACTGTTTCGTCCGGCGGTGCACGAGCCCGCAGGCGCGCGTCGCGACTCACGTGGGGTGCTCCGATCCGCCGTGTTATTTGACAAACGATCTCGTCCGCACCGACTCGGCCGTCGCGTGTCAGGCGCGCTGCGAAGCTCACGCGCCGCCGGTCTACCCCGAGCTCTGCGGCTCCTACACCTGGATCTCAAAGGCGAGGCTCGACGACCGCGCCTCTCGGGACACATGCTTCCTCGTGGGTCAGTCCTTGAGTCGCAAGCGCGTTGCGATGCGCGGCGCCGTCTCGGGATATTGCACGGGCGGTCCGAGCGGAGACGCGCTCGGAGAGGGCGTCTGCGAGCGCGCTACGAGCGACGTCAAGTACCTCAAGGCCTGGCTCCGCGCGAAGCGGCGCATCAAGCTCAAGGATGCCGACCTTGACGACCTCTTTCACTACATGTCGCTCGTGGGCATGTGTCCGAACGACATTGACTTTGACGAAACGCTCTACGCTTTCAAGGACCGCGAACCGCACGAGGTCCATAACCCCGGCATCTTCAAGCTGATGGTGGCCACAATCGTCGATATCTTCGAGGCCATCGTCGACCTCGTGTCGCGCATCAATCCTTCCGTCTTGTTGGCGATGGCGGTTCCACTCATCACCTACTTCTCCAAGACCTTCCCCAAGCTCTTCAGCCTCTTCTCCCCTCTCGTTGACCACATCCTAGCGCACCACGGCGCCGAAGACAAAAATAAGAAGAAAAAGAAAGGCAAGAACGACGACGACGACGACAATGATGACGAAGACGAGGGGGGCGATGCCCCCTCTCGGAAAAAAAAGGATGCCTGATTCATAACTCGGCTGCGTGTACTAGGGGCTAGCTAGGGTTTAGGAGTGAGAGCGATGGGGCGTCGTCATCCGTTTGTGAGGATGGTGTCGCGACGCTTCGCGAATCTCTATCGATTCGAGGGGAGCGAGCCCCGGTGGCATCAGAGTGCGTTCATCGCGCCCAACGCGACGCTTGTTGGGGACGTAGAAATCGGCGAAAAGTCTTCTATTTGGTACAACTGCTTGCTGCGCGGCGACGTGAACAAGATCGTCGTCGGCGCTCACTCGAACATTCAGGATAGTACGGTGATCCACGTGCGATCGCGCGAACTCGGAGGCACGCCCAACCCGACTATTGTCGGCGAGCACGTCACCGTCGGCCACGCGGCCCTGTTGCACGCGTGTACTTGCCACGATTTCAGCTTTGTGGGCATGCAGGCTTGCTTGTTGGATTTCGCCGTCGTCGAGTCTGAGGCTATGGTCGCTGCGGGCGCGCTCGTGCCCATGCGCACTGTTGTCAAGGCCGGCGAGCTCTGGGTGGGCCGCCCCGCGAGGAAACTCCGCGACCTAACGGACGCCGAACGCGCCTTCATTCGCGAATCTGCACGAGCCTACACTGCATTTGCGGAGGCCCACCAGCTTTCGCTAGCACCCATATCAAACTAGTATTACAAGGCACAGGCGTCTCTGCGGAGGATCCCGTCGTCATATACTCGGATTCGGCTAATAACTTGATTATAATTGGCGCAGCATATGCAATAATTGGCGCAACATATGCAGCAGGGGTGGGCAAGGGCCGTGCAGCCTGCAACGGTGGAGGATCTTTCAAATCCCCCCCCTTTTTTTGTGCCTGCCGCCCTTCCCCGAATTAAGTCAAATAACGATTGGTCGGCTGCCTAAGAGGCGATTCCACCAGGTTTGCCTCGCGGACAAACACTAGAGCAATTTTTAGACGATACGAGTTGACCCGTTTTATCCCAGCTAAGAGACTGTTTTTGCCAAGGCAATGAAGTGACAAATAGCGGTCACATTGGGCAATTGCGCTCGATTCGAGTGACGTGAGCTAGATCGAGAAAGTCTGCGCATAAGTAGTATGAGCAGATAAAACAACGGTGTGAGTTCGTAAATACCATCATAAGAGTCATCGACTCAAATCCCAGATAAGTTTGACAACGAGACCCTCCATATTTTCGACCTGACCAGCGCCATCACGGTTATTGTCTGTATCACGTAAAAAAAAAGTTGAGGCCGTCAATTAGTTCAAACCACATAACTCTGCAAGCCACACGTCCTTGGAAATCACATCATTGACGATTGACGTGATACGGCATGGGGTATTGTAGAGTCCAGGGTCCAGTGTACACGCACTGCAACGAAACTTCCTCCTTATCGTTACGAGCGAACATCCTCTGCGTCCTTTGCGGACATAACAACCGCAAGCCAGGTCCCTCATTCGACAGACGCAGCAGAAGTTTCATTGATTACGTGCTTCATAAACTATCTCGTTCTTTTCGATTTGAATTGCGTGAGCAATCGTGTGGTTCTCCCAATCTAGCCTCGTTGCACATTCCTGTGACGTAGTTTTTTGAAGTCGAGCGCAGCGGCGCCGGCTCGATACAAAAAGGGCAGAAGAGCCACATCTTGCGAAGGTGATCATCCTCCTTCATATTCAGGCCAGCAGCGCAGTGAATACTACGCGTCCATCATCAAGGGTCATGCAAACTGTATGCCCGAGCAGGGTACAAAAGAGACATCCGAGACGTTCGGTTCGCTAATTTAAGGGTCCTTGACGTTGGTCGTCACACAAAAAGCAAGCATCTCTTCAATGCTCTGCAGGCCATCGTCAACATCCAGAAACTTTGAAACTTTTTCCAAAAGCAAGAGAATCAAAAGTCAAAATTGGAGATCCGCCGCGTCTTCCCAGTCGCTGGATGAACATTTTCTTCGGCGTCTCACCAGCAGATCCGGTCGTCGTACGTGTGACGAGCGTATCGTGAAGCCTTGCGGAGCGAGCTCGCGCCGCGACAACTTGAAAAAATGACATGACACGACACTATTCGGTAAATATTCGAGCAGCCACCAAAGAAAAATATGACCTGTGTGCTGTGCAATTTCGACAACTGCGAAACCACGACAAAAAAGCTTTTGTGGGAAAACTAACGAGGACTCTGGTGCTGCCAAGTAACCCGAAGACGGCGATGCAGGGTACATCAACATCCAATACGCGATCGAGCTGGTGAAAGTTGTGAAAGTGCGAATCGACCTCTTTCGTGTTGGAGGGCCCGAAGAAAAAACGACGCTCCGTCTTACAAATTTCATGGCCGATAAGAACAAGTTTGGTTCGCGTCAAGTACGACGCATCAATGACCTCAACATTCAAGTGCATGAAAGCCTCACACGAGATTTTGCAAAGTAATAGCGATGCTCCACCTCCGCCACTTATTTATTGACTTACAAAACAATCACATTCACGCCAAAACGCCCAAAGGATGACTTCGAAGACGAAGTCGATAAACGCGCAGAGACAGTAGCGAGCAACGTAGAGCAGTCCAAGCCGACCGACACCCCGAGAGTCTTCGTCGTCATCGCTTTGCCGATCATATCGAGGCATATGTCTGCTTGTGCTTCCCACACTTGCAGTCCATCAAGGCTCTCATTTCGCCGACCTCCGCCTCTTCGCACGGCTTCACGGTTTCCGTCTACATCTCATTTGCCTTGGTAGGGAACTAGTCCCCACCGCGTTTTGTGACGACGAGCACCAGAAAAAATCGCCGTCTGAGCAAAAAAATCCGCAAATACCGATGTTCAGGTTGGTATGCAGCTCCTCCTCGCGCTCGCGGTCGCGGTTGCTGGCGTGCCCCACGTCGTGCTCCTCCGTTTGTTGCTGCACACGCGTAAACAACTTCTGCTTACTACGAGAAGTTTGTCGCGTGCGTGGCTCCAGACTTTCGCCGCAAACCTCCGATTTGGCGCGATTGTAAGACTGAGGAGGGTGCTGGACGTTTTCTTCACCGCCCGCCCGACGCGCGGCCGCCCTCGCGTACGCATTCGAAGACTCGACCGCGACGCCGAATACGGTTGACTCAACGTTTATCGGTTCCGAACGCGACCGCGACAGTCTGAATCCAAATTTCTTAGCGAGTTCGTATTCCACAAGTTGTTGGATCGCCGCGATGCGCCGCGCGTCAAACGCAGCCTGGTCTTCTCCATTTTTGGGACGCATCATCAAGACGGCAGCACCCCCGAACGAATCGTGAACTTTGCGCGCAAAGTTCGGCGGCGTCACGAAGAGGTAATCGATGCGCACGGTCTTCGATCTGCCATCCAAGCGGTAGTTGATCGCTCGAACGCGCTCGCCAAAAATGTTTGGGAGCACACCCTGCAGCACTGGTCTGCAGCCGTGATGTGCCATCACGCAGGAAGAATTCGGGATACGTGGCGGAATGATCCCCTCTGTTGGACCATTCACCATTACCCTCGGGCGATGAAGGGTGGCTGCCGACAATTTTACGTTCAAGCATCTCTGCTGTTCCCCTCTACTCATCGACGGTGCCCCCTGGAATCAAATTGTCCACCCACCTCGAGTCATCCATTGCTCACCATGCCCAACCAGCCGGGAACAGGATGAGGTGTAACGCCGTCGCCTTATTGCCACCTCCATTGCGTTCCCCTGCCTCTCTGCGCCGCGAACAACCCCGGCAAACTCCTCAAGTCGATCAACGATTTTGTAACCGTTGCCTTGGACGCGTAGAAAGACGACCTCCGTGGATCTCGGACTAGATTCATTCAATTCACCAACTAGTAGTAGGGAAAATAATCATTCTTCTTCTCTTGCTTCTTCTTCTTCTTCTTCTTCTTATGCTTGGATGGCACCTGGCCCTCGCTCCTCGAGAGCCGACGAAAGAAAGAAAACGAAAAGGCGAAAAAGCTGAGCGAGGAGGGAAAACGGGAGCTCGAGACGTGGTCTGGCGGAGAGACACGGTATTGAGGGTAACAAGGGCCGGCAGCGCGCGAAAAGGAAGGAATGAAGGAAGGACCCATAGAAGTATCATCCTAAAAGACGTAAAGCGCAGCATCGTCTGTCGCCTCCCTTTCTAGAGCGCGGCGTCGTCTTCGGGTTCCTCGGTGGCACCGGCGACGAAGAGGGGCTCGGGGTCGAACGGGCCGGTGTTGTGCGAGTGCTTGTGGACAGTCTTCATGGTGGTCAAGAGCTTGATGAAGGTCTTGACGCTCGACGTGAGGTCATCGAGAAGGAGCGACTCGTCTTTGGTGGCGATGTTCGCCTTGGTGTCGGCGATGCCGCAGCCGTAGACGGGCGTCCTCTGCATCCCTCGGGAGCAGGCCGCGACGAGAGGAAGATATTCGGGGGAAGCCGCGCAGGCAGAGGTGCGGTGCGCGAAGTGGGCCCCGGCCGCCGCCGTGAACTTGGTGAGAAAGAGTTCGACGAGGTTAGTGATGAAGCCCTGCGAGGGTTGGTCGTCGTCCGCGGCGATCGAGAGGGATAGGCCCCAAGGGAGTGCGCTTTTGTTGAGCTGGTCAGTGACGGCGACCTTAGCTTGGCTGGGGTCGAAGCCAGGCGCAAGGTAGACAGCGAGATGCGCTTCAGCGGAGGTCGCTGGGAAGCAACCGTCGTCGTCGTCGTGTACCATCTTCGTGACGGCCAAGCCCGGGTGGAAGCAGAGTTGCTCGACGCAGGTCCACTGATCGCGCGGGAGCTTGGCGAGGCGACGCGGCGGCACGGGGTAGCCGACGCTCTCGGCAAGCTGCTCGGGATCGAGGGGCTGGACGCCCGAGACGGCGCGCGTAAATCGGTTCGGTTCGGCGAAGCCTACGAGGCCGGGGACGTTGGGCAGCATCGTCGTGGGCTTGCGCAGGGCCGCGAGGACTTGGCAGAGGCCGAGGTTGGCGTCGATGAGCGGATCCGCATACGGGAGTTTGGCGGAGGTTTCGGCGACGGTCGCGCGCACCGACATTTCTACGTAGCCGCGGCACGCGAAGACGGTGTTGAACGAGTCGGGCGCGACGGCGACGGCTGCTCCGGGAGCGTCGACGACGACGTAGTCGGGAAACGAGTCGCCGCCGCCGAATTGCGAGTGCAAAAATTTCTCCACACGACCCTCCTGTGCCACGTCCTGCGCCGAGGCGCACGTGAGGACAATATCGACGTTCGCCTGCGGCTTGTTGTCGGGGCCCTGCTGCTGGGTCTCGAGAATCGCGGCGACCGCCTGGATCGCCGCGACGCAGCCGGCCTTGTTGCCGGCCGCGGCGGCTTTGAGTCGGTCGCCGGCTTTCACGGGCACGATAAAGCTGTCGTCGTCGATCGAGGGGTCGACCCCGTAATCGGCCACAAAAAGAATCGACGGCAGCTTGGGGTCGCGGGCGCCTTTGTAGCTCTTGGCGACGACGAACGGCGGCGCGTCGTCGTCGGGGAAACTGACGACCTCGGCATCGAGCGCCGGTGCCGCGATATCCTTGAGCATCTCGGCGCATTTAGCGCACTCGGACACCTTGGTCGGAAACGACGGCACGCCGCAGATCTTTTCAAAGTCCGCCTCGATCTCGTCCTTGTGGTCGTCGGCCCACTTGAGCGACGCGATCGACGCGTCCAGCGCCGCGTGTTCGGGGAGCCGCTTCATGAGCTCGGAGAGGTAGGTCACCATAGCCTGCTCGTCCTTCCACAAGTCTTCATCGTTCGCATCGAGGAGCTCCGGGACGCCGTACTTCTCCGCCGCCTCGGCGAAGGCTCTGGCAAAGTTCTCCGTCGCGGACGTCGACGGCTCGTACGGAAAGTTCACCGGGTCGACGTCGTTGAGAATAGCGTGGAAGGCGCGCCCGCCCATGAAGGAATCCTTGAGGTTTCGGACGTCCACGTCCGTGTTCTTCTCTGTGCGCTTCTGGCACCATTTCAGGATCTTCTTCTTGAGCGCCGACACGTCGTCGATGCCGCCGAGGTCCTTGGCCGTGAAGAACGTGATCAGAGACCACAACAGCCCCAGAACGAGACTCGAGTGGCCGTCGGCGATGTCGCCCGGACCGATACCCACGATCTTGGTGGTCTGGTGAATGTACCGAAAGCTGATCGAGAGGTTGGCGACCTTGTCGATGTGAGACAGCACCTTGCCCGGTCGCGGTTTCTTTATGCGTCCGAGAGGCGCCAGCGACTGTCCGCTCAGCTCCTCGAGCAACGCGTACAGCACTTGCCCATCCTTGATGTCCTCGAGAATGTCGGTCATCGGGGGCACGTCGTCTCGGTCGGCGAGCTTCGCGTTGCCTGCGTGAGAGACAGAGATCTTCGCGGGCGAAACAACAACAACAACGCTTCGCTTGGGAAGACGCACAAAAGTTCGTGAACAGCTTTCGCTGCCGCCGCAGCCACTTGGGCTCGCTCGAGTCCCCGCGGACCGACAGCCGCTTTAGCTCGTTCACTTCGCTCTGGGAGATGCTCATCGCGGAGAAGTGTGAACCACTAGGCCTCTTCTTGTTTGAATTCTTTGCCACTTTAGTAGGCGGAAGTTAGTATTAGTCAATGGGGAATATGGCGACGAAAATGAAGACCGCGCTACACCTTTTACCCAACGAGAATAAAAGATGGGGAGGCACGCCATTATTACTGAGGTAGGACCCTCTTTACAGGCAAGGAAAGAAAAGAAGGACGCGCGATTTTCCGGTGTCGGCGACGGTGGATCGCCAGCAGAAGATCACAAGAGTCAATATAATATGCGTTCAGGGTGGTGCCGGGGTCCACTTCTTTGGCTTGCGCTTTACCGAGGCGCGGCCCGGGCGCTGGGGCTTGGAGATGGGAGCGTGGTTGAGTTCTCGCTTGTCTTCGGCGGGATGCGCGAGCTGGGTGAGTTCGTACTGGAGATCGGAGCGAATTTCGGCGCTCTGGAGCTTGAAGGGGACCAGGCTGATCAGCGTGGCCTTGGCGGTAGAGTAGACCATTTTTTGCTTGACCGAGGCGGCGTCGGGACAAAAGTAGACGAGAAAGCGCTTGTCGCCGTCGGCAGGAAACAGAAGGAATTTTGGCGTGTTATCCTCGCGAAAGTCCTCAACAACAGCGCCATCAAAGGTCTCGTTCTCGACGGTGATCTCGATCTTGCAGGGAGTCGTCTCAAACTGTTCGAAGAGGGCGAGGAGAGCGGGACTGACCCGAAATGGCACTGATGCCATCCCCGACGCCTTGATAGACGTCTCCTTCTCCAGCAACTTTTCCTCGTTCATGAGAATTTCGGTCTCCGTGAGCGGCTTCTCGGTCGTGTGCGTGAGCTGCGCCCACGTAAGGTCGGCGGTGGCGTTGGCGCAGTAGTCGCGCGTGAAGTATCCAGACCCCAGCCCCGTCTTGAGATCCTCGCGCGACGACGAGTACAGCATCTTCAGCCGTGGTGCGGCGGTGTCGGGTACCCATGCCACCAGCAGCCACTGCCTCGTCTCGTCGCCGGCGTCGAACAGCACGAACCCTGGCTCGTTGGGAGCGAGCTCGGCCGTCTCGATCAGCGCGTCGAAATCCTCCGAGGTGCTGTTTCCACGTTTTCCAGTTGCCCGCAGCGCCACCTCCTCGCCCTCGATGCGCGCCGACACCCACCGAACCGACAGGTCCTCTTGCGCACCCACGAAACAATCGCGCAGCCCCTCGTCAATGCGCAGGTAAGCGCGAGCCATCGCTTCTGTCGTCGGCACAACGGCCCTAGCGTCGTGAGTGGGGGTATAATTATGTAATAATTGGGAGTAGGTAGGGTCCGAGGATGGATGACATTATTAGGTACCAAAAAAGGGGGGGGCACAAGCTGTGAGTAGCAGCAGCTCACGCGAGACCTAGCTCTCGGACGTGACGTCACCGCTGACGGCGAAGCAGTGGCGTGCCCACGCAAGAAGGGTGGTGAGGAGAGTGAGCTTCCCCGGTGTTGGTGGTGGTGTATTTTTTTTTGCTGGCGGAGGAAGTAGGGAGATGGCGAGCGAGAAAACTATAATGGTGGTGTTGGCGGGGAAAAAGGCGTCGAAAAATTCAGAAACGACGACGCCGTCGCGCTGTAAAGAGCAACAAGAGGTGGGGCCACTATACTACTACTACGGCTGCGCACCACAGCTGCGAAGAAAACATGTGTCGTCAAAAAAAGTCGTGGCGGAGGCCGCCGAGATCGTCGCGGGCAAGGATGCGGTCGCGATAGAGCGCGTCGAAGAGGGCGGACTGGTCGTCCGAGAAGGCCGTTTGCCAGTCGCCGACCTTTCCGCGGCGGAAGTGAGGCTCCGCGCCTATTTTTCGGCGGGGCGTTGGGCATTTGGCCATCAGGTCCTCGTGCTTGCGCTTCATGACGTCGAAGGCCGACGCGTCGACGACGGCGTCGAGGTCGACGTCCGAAATTCGCAGGAACGTCGCGAGGTCTGAAATCTGACTTTTTGGGTCTCTAACGAGGCGCTCGTAGTGGACCCAGTAGACGTCCTGCTCGCGAGCCCAGGCTTGGTGCCAGTCGAACCAGTCGCCGGCGCGCGCGTCCGGGACTCGGCCCGCGGCGAAGCGGCTCGCGTGTTCGTCCCACGAGCAGCAGTCGTGGTCGAAGATTGCGGCGTTGTGGTGGAAGAGGCTCAAGCAGACGTCTTTTGGATTGCGAGTGACGACCACGACGCGAGGCCTCGACACGGCCGGGAAGTCGGCGGGACGAGCGTGCGTCTTGAAGACGCGCGGCGCCTCGAGATCCCGCGCCCTTTCGAGCGAGAGATGGCCAGTCGCGACCGCGGCCTCGAGCCAGGGGGCTTGAGCAATCGGGTCGTCTGGAGGCGATCGAGCGAGCAAGTGGAGGACAATCGCCTGGACGAAGGTGGTGCCCGACTTTGGGAACGAAACGACGAAGACGTCGTCGGAACGCGGGGCGAATTTCGTCCGCAGCGCGCGCTCCGCGCAGTCGGCGAGGTCGGCCCGATAGGCGTCGTCGCGCCGCCACGCTTGCCTCCACGACGCGAGAGCTCCGTCAAAGTCGCCGGCCGCCTCGCAGTATCGCGCGAGACAGGCGTGGACCTCGGGTGGACGGCTGTCCGCGTCGACGGCGGCCCGAGCCGCCTCGACCGAGTCGGCGAGGACGGCGAGGGCGCGAGCGCGCGAGAGCGAGCTCCTCGCGAGAGAGGCCGCTCGGCGCGCCGCGTCCGCGTCGCGTGCGGCGACGGCGAGCGCGAGCTGTGCTTCGGCGCTGCGAGGGTCGGCCGCTGCGGCTCGTCGTGCGGCCTCGACGGTGGTCGTCGTCGTCTCGGAGCCGGCAGCGAGGCTGCGCGCGAGCGTCGCGGCCGTCGCGGTCGAGTCGGCGACGGCCGCCGCCGCCGCGTCGTACTCGCCCCACACAACATGCGCCGCGGCCCGCGCGAGCCTCGAGTCCACCACAACCAGGGTGTCGCCGGGGAGCAGGACCTCGTCGGCTCTGGCGGCCGAGACGTCGGCCGAGACCGCGCGGTCGCCCCGCCGCAGACCCACTTGCGGCACGCTCCCTTCGGTGAAGGGGACCACGCGGTCCACGATGGCACGGACGGGTCGCTGCCACCACTTGGAGGTGAGAGTGACCTTCCAGACGCGGGCGTCCTTGCGAACCACGATCATGCGAAATCAAAGCCGTGCAAGATAATCGTTTTGTGCGAGTACACGTAGTAGGCGAGAAAAATGAGCACGCTCCCGACGCCGACGCTGACGGCCAAAAACAGGTCCTCGATCTCGAGGGGCCTCTGGAGCCCGAAGCGGAACCCGAGGTGCCGGGTGGATTTCGAGAGGCGCATCGCCCGCCGCGTAACGACTCTTCTGGATTCTACAGTAAATACTTACCCTCGTAGGCGTGGGCGACGCTCCGCGTGTTTTTTGTGGGTTGGAAAAGATGTGGTTGTTCGACTGGGTCTGGAACGTGCTTGCCAACCTCGGGCTCTACCACAAGAGCGCCAAGATTTTGTTCTTGGGTCTCGACAACGCGGGGAAGACGACGCTCCTTCACATGCTCAAGGAGAACCGGGTCCAGATCCACCAGCCGACCTTCCACCCAAACCAGGACGAGCTGCTGATCGGGAACATTCGCTTCAAGACCTTTGATCTGGGCGGTCACGAGACAGCGAGACGGCTGTGGAAGGACTACTTCACCACGGTTGACGGCGTCGTCTACATGGTCGACGCCGTCGACCGCGAGCGCTTTCCCGAGGCAAAGAAAGAGCTCGACTACCTCCTCACTTGCGACGAGCTCGCCTCGGTCCCCTTCCTCGTCCTCGGCAACAAGATCGACTCCCGGACGCCCCCCGCCGCCTCGGAGGACGACCTCCGCTACTCCCTCGGCCTCTTCGAGACTTATGGCAAGGACGATTCCCGATACCGCGCCAACGATGCCGACAATAAAATTCGGCCCATCGAGCTCTTCATGTGCTCCGTCATCAAAAAGGTCGGCTACGCGGATGGCTTCCGCTGGTTGGCCCAATTCTTTTAAACACCATCATCGCTTATAACAACTACCAGCTAGCCTCTCGCGCCTCCTCTCCGTCGTCTACGACACCGAGTCAGTCGACTGCTCCCCTTTTCTATCTTTTTCTCCTTGTGCTTGCGCTCTTTCTTCTTCTCTTCTTCCCGCCATACTTACACGAGCATATCTGCCCCCATTCCCGCCGCCGCCGCCACCACCTGGCCGATCGGTCGTCGAGCGGCTCACGTGGCGCCTCACCCCCATATAAGTGTTGTGTTGTTGAGGTTATTAGAAAACACGATCGTAAAGTCTTTTATTTATTAATTATTGTTTGGAGTCCCCGTCGTCCTCTTCCTCCTCCTCCTGGACGGCGGGCTCGACCTTGGCGTTGGAGGACCGCCGCCGTCTTTGTCGGCTCTTTCGTCCCTTTTCGGCGGTGTAAACGGTGGTCTGTGAGTCAGGCGACAATCTCCCCCCCCCCGCCGCCGCCGGTTCCGCTTCCGCCTCGGCCTCGGGGGCGGCGGCTTTATCGGCCTCGCCTTCCTCCTCGATAGGCGGTGCTTCTTCGGGCAGCGTCGTCGTCGCCTGCGGCGTTTCTGTCGTCGTCGATGCGGCGGCACCACTCTTCTTCAGATCGAGGCGGCGCTTGAGCATCGCTGTAAGCGACTTGTCGACGCGCTTCTTGGGCGTGTAGTTGAGCTTGGGTTTGGGCGCGTTGAGGAGGAGCTCGGCGGTCTCGTCCAGTGTGAGCAAGCGGCCGGCGACACCGAGCGGCAGCTCCTTCAGTTCGTCGCCGAAGACGTGCTTCATCTCACAAATCTCGCACTGGCGGCCGCCAGTGCACAGCAAGCATCCAGTGTCGACGTCGTCCTTGACCTTGGTCTCCCCGCGCCCGTACTTGTCGTAGACCAGGGCGTATGTCTCAAGGAGCCTAAGGATGTCGGCATTGTGCGCGTCGGCCAAAATAGCGCGCTTGTAGGCGCGGTCGACGTCGAAGGGATCGGAAAGCGGCCTCACGACTGCGACCGTGCACTGGCGGCCGCATTGCGCGAATCCGCACCGGCCGACAGAAGCCGAATATCCAGCGGTCCCAAAGACCTCGACCTGCGCGACGTGCAAAAAGTCAAAATTCTCGAGCTGCACGCGCACGAAGCGCGCAGCGGTGCCGTCGGGCACGCGCCACAACGTACAGCGCGAGTCACGCGTGATGTGCATGCGGGCCACGGACAACGAGAGAGCGTTGATGAGCGAATCGCCTCCCACGACCTTGTCGAACGGCCGCTGCGAGACCATGATCCACGACGGCACGAGCCTCGACGAGAATTTGTCGCGCGGCATCGTCTTGTCGTTCGGTTCGTCGGTGCGATTCCATACCTTGATGGCGTGGACCGCAACAAACTCGCCGAGGTCCACTTCCCACCACGCCTGCGGGTCCTGCTGCGTCGATGCGCAGTGTTTGGGTGTGGACCCGTCGACGTTGCCGTCGACGGCGAGGTGCGCGTCGTAGCCTCCGTAACACGAAGAGAGCCGAGCGGGCTTGCCGAGAGCGAGGTTGGCCGGACGCTCGTAGATCGCGCGGACGAGCGTCGGCTCGGGGACAAAAGCCACGTCTGGCTGACCGCAGCAGCCGTCATGGTTCGCGCCCCAGCAATACAGCTCGCCCTCGGTCGTCACGACGGCCGAGTGGCCGAATCCGGCCGACACCTGACTGACGACGAGGTCGTCGTCGTCGGGCGGCGGAAACACGCGCGTGAATTCGGGACAAAATTTTCCGAGCACAGCGGCGGAGCCGGCGGCGAACACAACCCCGCCCCCGATCACTTTTTGACCGTCGTTCCACACGTTCTCGGTCACGGCCGATGCGCACAACGTGTGCGCGTTACCGCAGGACACCTGGTCGATCCGTTCGCTCGCGAGACACTCGACGAGACGCGGAGTCCACTGTGAGTGCTCCATCGCGTCGCGACCCAGTCCTAGCCTCCCGCCGTCTCCGCAGCCCCAAACGAAGAGAAGACCAGTTGTCGACGTTGCTGCCGTGTGCGTTGCGCCGCACGACACGTTGCGGATCTTGGCGCGATTGGGAAACGAAATTGCAAGCGGGACCGACGAGTAACATTCATCGTCTTTTGCGTCGTCGCCGACCCCGAGCTTGCCGATCGCGGCGGAACCCCAAACGTAGCACTCGCGCGCTGCCGTCACCGCAGCAGTGTGCGCATACCCGCATGCCACTTGCACGACGGGTGTCGCCTCGAGCGCTTGCACCAGCGTCGGGCGGTAGCAGTCGGCGCGCGGGTCGCCGCCTTGGGTCGCGTCCAATCCGAGCCGGCCCGAATGACCTACGCCCCACGAGTAGACGGCCCCGGACTGGTGCACAACAGCAAAATGGTGCGCCCCGCCGGCGACCTGTTTGACCGCTTGGTACGCTTGTGGCATCATGTCGGGAGCGCCGCGCGACGTGATTCCTGATGCCGAAAAGTCGATCGACTGGCCGCGATACCGTGGCTCGTGGTTGTGTCTCGCGTCCGAGATCTTCTGTCGCCATTCGAGATACGCATTTTCGCGCCGGGCGATCTCCTCGACGATACGCGTCTGCGTCGCCGCGCGCTCGCGGGCTTCTTCTTCGGCTTGGATTTCTCGAAGAGGGGCCCATGTTTTGATGACATCGTTCTTCAATCGTTTCACGAGCGCCCCGCGGCGCCGGCGTTGAAGGTCTCTGATTTCTTCTTCGAGCTTGCGGATACGGCGGTGGGCGCGTTCTCCAAGTACCCGCTTTTCTAATTGAAAATCCTGGTGTAACGCGTCAACGAGCTGGCGTTTCGTGCGGTCACCGGGCGTTTTGCCGCGCACTTCGAGCGATTGTTTGAGATCCTTGTACTCGAGCTTCGGGAGAAGCACGTCGCCGTAAAACTTGGCGCGGTCCACGTCGCCGGGCGGCGGCTTCCAGGCGTCGAAATACGTCAGCACGTTCCGCAGCGCCTCGCTTTTGTCTTCTTTTTGGTCTTGTTCTTCGTCTTCGTCGATCGCGTCTCCCGGTGGCTTCGCCTCCTCGTCGGATTTTGTGCCCAACAACAGCTGTGATCTCGGCGTCGTGTGGCCGCGCCAGTGGCTGTGCCAGTAGGCATCGTGCTCAAGCCTGTGCCACCAATGATCAACGCCACCCCACGACCACATCTCGCCGAGATCAGAGAGAGCGAGGATGACGTTGTCGGATACTGCGCACTGCGTCACGCGGTGACCCCACAGACCGTCAGTGTTTCGCGCCACCGAGAGCCCCCGAAACGGCGAATCGCGCAGCTCTTCGCGCAACTGATCGGCGTCGATCGCCTCTTTGTCGTCCAGCGTGTTCGCGCCTTTCTTCAAGTCGTCCTCGCCAGCGGTCACGCGACGTGTCCAGAGTTTGGAAATCTTCGAGCGACCAACTACGTTTACTGAGCGTCGGTCAGCAGCAAACTGTCGGGAGGCCCCCCTCCCAAAGACGTAGAGTTGTCCCGCGGCATCCAGGGCTCTCGTGAGTTCGATTTCGGCGCGACGCCTTGCCTTTTTGATGTGGACGTTCTTTTGTTCGAGGATGGCGCGCCACGCCCGCCACTGTTCCGCCTCGGCGAGCGCCTTCTTTTCGGACTCCTCCTCGTCGTCGATGATGCGCTTCAACATTCTTCGGAGCTGGCGTTTAGTCGCAAACTTGGGAATGTCGATGCCGCGGTCGCTGAGCTCCTTTTTGACGTCGGCCACGCTGAGCCATATCTGTTTGAATTCTTCGTAGTCGATCGATCCCGAGCCATCTTTGTCGTATTTCGAAAAAAGCCGTTCTTGCTTTTGATCCGAGACATCTAATTTGAGATACTCCAGCACGAAAAAGAACTCGTCCTCGTCAAGCCTTCCCGAACCGTCTTTGTCGAACATCTCGAACGCGTCGAGCGGCGTCAGCAGCGCGTTCGGTACAAAGCCAATCGAATTGCCGCCATTAGGATCACACGCAAACAGGGCGACCTTGAATTCCTCCAAGTCAATCTCGCCGCTCCCGTCGACGTCGCACAGTTTGAAGTACTTTGATGCCTTGGCGTCGCTGATCTTGATGTTGAGCTTGGTCAGCATCGCCGTGAACTCCTCCAAGTTGATCAATCCACTCCCGTCGGTGTCGAACAGCGCAAACACCTCGTGAGGATCCATGTTGGCGTAGTCGTCCTTCGCATCGCCCTCCTCCAACGAAGTCTCCACCGACGGATCATCGTCCATCGTCGAGAAGCCGTCGTCGCCCCACGTCACCAGGATACCTAGGATACCTTCTTTTCGTTTTGATTATTGCACATAATAACTTTTGACGAAGGAAGCGAGAAGAAAAGAATCAACACTGGTCAAAGGAGGACCTATGTGGCCTGCTGGGAAGCCGACGACGGTGAAGACGTAGACGCAGAGGAATAGAAATGCAAGATGGATACAAAGAGACCGGTAAAGGCGAGGGAGGAGAAGGAAATGGAGAAGAAGAAGGCATGGTAGGAGAGGGGCTGGAGGGCGGCGAACGGAGCCTTTGGTGCGGGTCCCATCACCAGAGCGCTGACCATAGAGCAGGGCCGAGAGCAGGTCCGTAGAGAACCGGCTCTCTGCGCGTGCGCGGCGCAAAGCCAAAAGAGTCGATGGAAGAGCTTGAGGTGTTGGCGAGGATCTGCAATGGGGCGCATGGCGAGGAGTACGCGGACGCGGCCGCGAAGGATTTTCATGCTGAGGGTTCGTAAGAGGCGCGTCGCATTTGCAGAGTATGCAACGGAGACGTTACGAGCACCGATTATGATCGGCCGCGGAACAACTTCAAGGAAGACGCTGCTACATTCACCGAAGCGGCCAATAACGAATACTTGACAGCCGCCGTGACCTTGGAGGCGCAGTCTTCCAGGTCCAGGGGCGCCTTTACCCTATTGCCAGGGAAGCCGATGGGGGGTGTGGGAGATCGTGGGGACGACGAGCATGTTAGAGACAAACGAGGGACGCGGGGTGATCGACAGCGCGGCGCCCATTCAGTTAGGAGGAGGCCGCAGAGTTTTCGTTGGGAGACCAAGGGAGGGTCTTGAGATCCGCGATTCGGCGTTCATTATGAATAGGGTTCAGTTTGTGTAGAAGGGTCTTGCGCACAGTGTTGCGTTTTTGACCGACAAATAGCAAGGCTCGCTCTGGACCTTTCCCGATCTACGTGCCCCGCGCTCATTTTGCAGGCCCCTCATCGATCTCGGTTCTACGCCCCTCTTGCGCCTCATCCCACCGCGCGCTCTTTTTGTTGCTCTCACCACGCCTCTCACTGCGTTCACGCCTCTTCTGGGTTTCCCCCGTCTGTTTTGCCATTTCCCTTCATCTCTTCATTTGAGCGATCATCCATTCTGGCTCTCTGAGCCTGGGAGTTGCTAGCCATAATAATAATATTAATAATAAGCTCGCCTCCCGGGCTGGCCGGTTAGCACTCGGAAAGTCCGCGCTGGGATGGGGTTCGCTCGGTTGGGCAGAACGCGACGGACAGGTCGATAGTTCGTGGACCAACACGTCCGCGGCCTGCGACGCTTTTGCACGACCTCGCACAAGACCGCGCGCAGTGACGGTCCACCGTCAACGAGTCCGTCCTCGTCCCTCGCCTCTGCCCCAACTGCGTGATTTTCCTCTGTGATTCCGTACCGGCTCCTGCCGGTCCGGCCTGGCTCCCATGCTCGGGAGAGGTCTGAAGTTAGTTAGTTTTAATAAGGATGTGATTGCGCTGGCCAAGCGACACCGGGAGGGCAGAGGTTACCTCAAGAAAGGATTCTTCGAGATGATCGTGATGCGAGCTTCCGCGAAATGACGCATGTTATAGAGAGGGCCCGATCGAGCCATAGGTGAGCGCGATTATTGGCGTTGAGGCTGGCAGGGCAGGGGTTACAAAGGAGGGTGCACCAATGAGGGTCGGTATCTTTGAGTGGCGAGAGATCATTGACCTACAGCGGCGAGGGTTGATTGGGGGCTCGCAAACGGCGCTCATCCACTCCTCAGGTGCCAAAGCAAGCTTGTGGATTGGACCATGTTCGTGATGCAGCGGTCCAAGCCTCGACCCCGAGGCAAAGAAAGCGGCGCGGTGGATCCACGAGTGGAATCTATTGTGAGTGAACCGCAAGTACGATGCGTCGGACCGACTCGAGTTGGACAGTGCGGGCGCGCTGAGGCCGATGGCAAATCAGTAGGAGTTGGTGGATGCATTTTGCGTCGTTCCGGCCGCATCAGCAGTGACCGCAAGAGGGCACGTGGTGATCTGGTGATCGTTAATTAAATCAGGGTGGCCATGGCGAAAGTGAGGGCAATGACGCAATGTAGCCAGGAGGAGCGATGCTGTGCGCCGAGCGAGAGCCGCTGTTTATTTATAACCCCATCATCCCACCATGCGCTCCTCTGCGCTCCTTTTGCTGTCTCCTCCGTCTACGCCTCTCTTGCACCTCATCCTAGCATGCGCTCAATTTGTCGCTCTCACCACGCCTCTCACTGCGATGCCGTCTCTTCCGGGTTTCTCCCGTCTCTGCTCTGCTCTTTTCGATTTTGCTCCATCGCCTTTCTTCGCGGTCGTCGTCTTTGGTCTTCTCTTCTTTCGTGTTTCCCTTCCTTTGTGCGATCATCCATACTGGCTCTCTGAGCCTGGGAGTTGCTAACCATGATAATAATAATAATAATTCGCGCCCTGCGACTCTTCACGCGGAACGGCGCTGGAATTAAACAAGCCGACGCCCCACATTTGGGCTGGTCCTAACTACTAATCGACAGATGTTTGTCTGTCTGTTTGTCTGTTTGTCCCTCGATTTAGGGTAAGGATCAGGTAGGCGCGAGAGTAAGGATCAGGTAGGCGCGAGAGCCAGACAGTGATCCACCAAGCCGTCTACGGCGACCTCGCAGACTATTTCCACGACCCGCGGCGGCTCTTTCAGCGCGCCATTCTCACGCCCCGTCGAAACGATGTTGTCGATGCTGACAACGCGCGCATGACCGCGGCCTTTTTTTCCCGGAGACGAGGCGTCGGAGTTCTTTTCGGCTGACTAGGCTGGGTCGGAAGACGACGCCTCGCTCTTTACAGTAGAGTTTTCAACTCCCTGACAACCAACGGGATGCTGACTTTGAGCGCGAGCTTAAGGTCTTCGAAACCTCGACCCGTCGCACGGCCACTGCGACGGTACCAGATACATGATCGATCGTGTCGTTGTCACCGAGGCTCCTCCAAACTGTATCCCGTAAGGCCCGCCGACGCCAAACGATCACCAAGAGCCAGGGCCAGACGCCCCGCGAGGTCGGCGTCCTCTTGGCGAAGCCCGTCTTCTGCCACGTCCAGCTCTACGTGGCTCTCTGTCGATCGGCAACCCCGAGGAGATGTACTCATCTGGGTCGACGACTCCACCCTACCCCACACGTGCTGCGCAATACCGATAATCCCCCTCCCGGCGTCTACACGCGCACTGTAGGTGAACTTACCGGGACCAGGTGAACTTACTGGAGTTTGAGATTGGGACTAGGTGAACTTAGTGACCAGGTGAGCTTAATGGGACCAAGTGAACTTACTGGGGTTTTTAGAGTGAACGCAAAGGCTAGCGGCGTGTGCGGATAAAAGCAGCTTAGATTGGCCGAGGTGAGAGCGACGAGCTCGAAGGAGAGTGGGGTGAGTGGGTGTGAGCACGAGTGGGCTTACGCCGAATTTACTGGGGTTAGAGATTGGGACTAGGTGAACTTAATGGGGTGAAAATGCTGGGGTTAGAGATTGGGGCTAGGTGAACTTACTGGCCTGCACTTGTCTCTTATTATAATGAAGGACGAGTGCTGGGGTGAGCAACTAACTACTCGTGAACTACGGATTTGGGGTGCTCAAAACCGCTTCAAATTTTGTTGTATTTTGCCTCTTTTTGACATTATATCATACATAGATATATTCCTCAACATTAAAATGTTTGAAGAACTGAACTTATTAGCGTGTTCTTTTCGATTTTTTCCTTACTTTGGTACTATTATTAATATTTTCGTGACAAAAGCAAAGCTTGAGAAAAAAACGGCTATTCCTGACCCCAATGGGAATGGCCCCTGGAACGCCCCCAGAGTAATACCAAGGTAGCTTTTCGTCATCTAAACGGTGTCGCCTTGGTTGTTGGTTCGCCAACGTCACCGCTTACTCGTGACCTCCTGAAGAAGAAGAAGAAGAAGAAGAAGGTCAACCAGTTATACAACAAAGGTCCGGTGGGGACACTCTTCTCTTGGCGCTAGTCGTTATGTGGGTGTGGTGGTTGTTGGTTGGCAGCGCGTTTGCGGAGTGCGACTTCCGGCGCGAGGCAGGAGACGTGTTGGGAAGCGAATACGACGAGGAGAAATCGTGGGGGGGGTTCTCTGCCCCGGAGTGCGCCGAGCTCAGATGCAACAGCGAGACCCAAGCCCTGTGGTTGTTGCGGCGAAGCGAGAGTTTGTCTGTCAGTCGGGATGATACGATGAAGGTGCATATCATAACCGAGCGGAGCTACTGCATGATGTTGCTCGTCGACGGGAAGTACGCTCGATTCGGGCGCGGTGAAGCGCGAGAGCGCAACGAGCGATTCGGGTTTGGAGAGAAAGTTTACGATGACTGGGAAGACGTGGACTGGGAAGCGAATAATACCGTCGGGCTCGAGAATTACGAGGATTGCCTCTCTTACTGCGACACGACGTGCGAGGAGTTGTCTGCGAGGGACGACGAGGAGACCTTCGAGGCGTTGTACGCGTCGATTGCTGTCGACCCGAACGACGCTCCGTCCGTATGTTTCGCGGATCGCGGCAACAAGAACCTTAGGTATTTTACGGACGCGTTCTGGGTGTACACGGTGTTCGGCGCGCTGCTGTTATTCGTGCCGTGCACCCTGGCGTGCTGCGCGTCGCTGCCGTGCTGTTTTCTCTATCCCCAGCTGATGCGATTGAGGAACATGTTTGACGAGCTGTTTCCGCGCCTCGCGCGCGCTCTCGGTTTCTGCTGTTCGCAACCGACCGCGTTGCTGCTCGGCTGCGGGCGGTGCGAGTGTTGTCGCGAGTGTTGCGCGTTTTGCGGGCCCACGCGGCGCGCCGAGGCGCAGGTCGCGCAAGACGGCGAGCCCCCCCCCCCGGAGGCGGTCGTGACGGCGCAACCGTCGTCGGTGGAGATGTCGGAAATTGGCGGCGTTATTGACAAGCAACAGCAGCAGCAGCAGCAGCAGCAGCAGGGTCCTCCCAAAGCAACAAAGCCCGCCTCTTTGTGGACACAGTTCAAATTGCTGATGTGGCAAATTTTCACGATGAAAATGCGCGACTCGTCCGCCATCATGAAACAAGTGTTCTACCCGGCGTTGTTCTTCACGGCCCTGTGGTTGCTGTACGTGGTCATGGGCGTCACGGGTTTCGGGAACCGGTGGAACAAGCAGAACGCGAACTGGGATCGGAAGGACGGGGATACGCGCGACTACGAGCGCGGGCAAATTCTGTCGTACGGACTTTTAGAGGCGTTCTGTTCCCAGATTGCGTTCGTGTTCGTGATGCAGCACGTCATCGTCGGCCTGGTCGTCGAGCACCACGCCAAGCTCCTGGAAGCGGCGCGCATGGCGGGGCTTCGCGACGCGAGTTATTGGGTTGCCCACTTCGTCGCCGACGGCGTGATCGTGGGGTTTGTCGCGGCGTTTTTGATCGCGGTGGTCGCGACCGGGTTTGGCGCGGGCGGGCTCTTCAGGTTCGCGGGCTTTGCCGACTCGCCGTTCGGAATGCTGCTCGCGCTTCATTGGGTCTACCTCGTCGCGTTGGTGGCGTTCTGCTTCGCCGCGACCGTCTTGATTCCGTCCGCTCTGATCGCCTCGCTCTTCAGCGTCCTCGTCCAGATCGCCGCGCTCGTGTTGTATTGGCTTTGTGCTCCGGACAACAACGGCAAGCTCGGCTCGATCTTCGAGGTGTCTCCCGTCGTCCAGCGCTGGTGGGCCGTGGTCCCCCAGTTCGCCTACGCGACTATCATCACCAGCTTTTTGTCGAACCGTGAGCGGTTTTGTCGCATCGCGGCCTCGATTCCCGGAACGAACGAGACCTTCTCGGGCGACAAGTACGCGTGCAGTTGGGACGACGACGACGAATACGAATTGGACTACGACGACGCCAAGCGAAAGTATAGGGACGCGCTGTCGGACTGGCTCGATTCGAACGACGCCGAATGTGGGAGCGACGGCACCGCCGCCGCTTATTCCTATTCCTACGCTACGGGGGGCGTGCTTGCCGACTGCTCCGTGGTCGGCCCGTGGTCGGAATACCCCTCGTTTTTCGACGACTCGCGCCCGCGCGACGCGTGGACCGCGTCCCTCTTCGGGATGCTGTTGTTGGATATCGTGATTTACCTCGTCCTCGCGTGGTACCTCAACCAGATTGTTCCTTGGTCCGAATACGGAACGCCCAAACCCTGGTACTTCATCTTTCTCCCGTCCTTCTGGTGCGAGTGTTTCGGGTTGAAGAGCGGCGACGACGATGTCGCGACGTCGACGAACAACGACCAAGACTCGACGCGCGACGTCGTCGACGCGGGCGACGATCGCGTCGAACCAAGAACCCACCTCGAGGACGTCGTGGTCACGGTCTCGCACCTCCACAAGACCTTTGGCCGGGACTTCAAGGCGGTGAACGGCGTCGCGTTCGACGTTGCTCGTTCAGAGATTTTCTGCCTCCTCGGCCACAACGGCGCCGGCAAGGTAAGAAGAATAAGCGATATTTCCCCTTCTTGTGTCGACGCTTTCCTTTTTCGTACGTAGACGACAACCATCGCGTGCCTGACCGGACTTTTGACGCCCGATCGCCGCGGCGAAACGGCGGCAAACGTTTTTGGTCAAAACATTTTCACCGCCGACGGGATGCGCCATCTGCGCGCGACGCTCGGCGTGTGCCCGCAGCACGACATTCTGTATCCTTTGTTGACGTTGAAGGAGCACATCATGTTTTTCTCGCGGCTCAAGGGGAAGTCGATCCCCGCCGCGTCCCGGGACGCCGACAACCTCCTCCAGGTGTTCCACTTGGCCGACCGCGCGGCGCACCTCGGGAACGAACTGAGCGGCGGCCAAAAACGCAAACTATCGACGTCCATCGCGCTGGCCGGCAGCTCGAGGTTTATCGTCTTGGACGAGCCCACCGCGGGCATGGACCCCGTCGCCCGGCGCGAGCTCTGGACGTTGTTGCGTTCCGTCCGCAAAGACCGCGCCATGCTCTTGACGACGCACCACATGGACGAGGCCGAGGTCTTGGGCGACCGGATCGCCGTGATGGTCGCCGGGCGCGTCGCCGCCAACGGGTCGGTCCAATACTTGAAGCACAAATTCTCCCCGTTCTTGATAGAGACGGCGGCGGCCACCACCACCACCACCAAGGACTCTACCGCCGCCGCCGCCGCCTATCGGCTCGAGGTGGATCTCGGTCCCGAGGGCGACGCGCGCGACGTGGACGCGCTCGTGCTTTCGTCGCCCGGCTCGTCGCTCGTCGCCGCGAGAGCGACGAGCAGTAAAAGCGACGAAACGTCGTCGAGTGCGGCGGTGCTGTACAACATCATGCTCAGCTCGGACGCCGATCTCAAGCGGCTCTCGGAAATTTGCCGCGCGCTCGACGGCGCGGACGCCCTCGCGATATCGAGGTACGCGATTCTCACGACGACCTTGGAGGACGTCTTTTTGCAAGTGGGCAAATCGGCAGAGATTCACAACGTTGCCAAGGAGGACCACGGGGAGGCCGCCGTGACTGTCTTAAAGCAAAGGAGCTCGCGGCAACTTTCTCGAGTTGGAAAGGACCTCGAAGCGGCCGGGGGGGAGCAGGAAGAAGCGGCGGCGGCGGCGGCGAAAAAGACGTTCGGCGCCGTCGCGAGCCAGACCGCGGCTATCTTCGCTCTGCGCGCGAACCTCAGCGCCCGCAGCATTCGCGCCCTCGCGACGATTTTCGTGCCGGCGATCGTCGCCGTCCTCATCACCGCCCTCGCGAAAGACGGCGTCATAGACTCGAAAAACTCCTGGTCCGAACTCTCGAACGTCATCGTCGCGCTCCTCGTCGTCGGAAGCTACGTCGTCGTGCCCGGACTGGTGGCTCTGCCGCTCGTGCAGGAGCGCGCGCTAAGACTCCGCAACCTCCTCACCATCTCGGGATGCGACGCGAGGGCCTTTTGGATCGGAACCCTCGCCTCGGACGTCTCGTTAGTGTTGGCCTCTGTCGCGGTGACCCTCGTCGCGATCGCCGCCTCGGGCATGGCCTACCGCGTGAGGGACGACGAGTACGCCGTCGTCTACGCCGAGAACACGACCGTCCCGATCGATCTCGTAAGGAGCAAGGAGTACGACCGCCGACTGTGGGCGACCGACGTCGGGTGGATCTGGGTGCTGATGCCGATGTTTGCCTTTTCGCTCGTTGCCCTCTCGCACCTCGTCTCCTTCGGGTTCGCCGAACCGATGGCGTGCGCCGGCGCCTTTCCGGTCATCAACCTCGTCGGTTTCATCCTCGGCCCGATGATGTTCGTTATGTGTTTCTTTTTGATCTTTGGCGGCGGCTTCGAGTCGACCGACGCGATCCAGATCGTCAACTGGAACTTCCAGGAGGTCATCGGCGCCTTCGGGTGGTTGGCCGCGACCATCTCGCCGATCGGTAACCTCCTCGTCTTTCTCTTCCGCGTCACCAATCTCAACTTCCTCCCCCGCAACCAGCAAGACCAAAAAGCCGACCCGACCTGGCCCTATTACTGGGCCTGCTTGCTCCTTTTGGTCCTCCAGCTCGTCGTGTTCGAGGGGTTGGCCTACTTGAAGGACAGGATCGAGACGCGCCCGCTCCGCTTCGTCAAGTCAAAATTCTCGAAAAAGCGCCGCGAAAAGCTGGACCCCGACGTCCGTAAGGAACGCGACCGCGTTCTCGCCTTGGTGGAGGGTAACGCCGAGACGACGACGACGCTTCTCGAGGATGATGTAGCCGGCGACGCTCCGGACGAGCCGTTGCTCCGCGGCGGCGTCGACGGGCGCGCGAGAGGATGTTTTGGACGCTGCGTGACGCCCGTCCTCGAGTTCCTCGACGACGCGAGAATCGCCCTCGAGAACAAACTCCCCTCGAGCGACCGCCCGCCCGACTTCAAGCCGGGCATCGCCGAGGAGGAGACCCCCGGCCTCGCCGTCGTCGAGCTCCGGAAGATATTTCCGCCCAAGCGCTACGGCGCGCTCGCCGTCGAGGCCGTCCAGAACGTCACGTTCGGGGTCTCGCCGGGCGAGTGCTTTGGGTTGCTCGGGAGCAACGGCGCCGGCAAAACCACCACCATGTCCATGGCAGCGCGCCAGCTCGAGCCCACGAGCGGCGACGCCAAGGTCGTTGGCGTCTCGACGCTCACGAACTTCGCCCGAGCCAGCGTCAACCTCTCGGTCGTCAACCAAATGAACACGCTCTGGGAAAGCCTCAGTTGCCTCAACCACGTCGTCCTCTTCGCGCGCCTCAGGATGTCGGCCCGCGATGACGACGCGGTCACCACCACCACCAAGGAGGCCATCGACGAGCTCGCCCGCGCCACGCTCGCCGCCGTCGAGCTCGACAAGCACGCGCTCAAGCTCGCCGGACGCCTCAGCGGCGGGATGAAGAGAAAACTGTACGTGCTGATATAGCTAGCTAGCCAGCCAGCCAGCCGCCCCCTCGTGATTAACGACGGATCACATCACTCAGGTGCTGCGCGACGGCATTGGTCGCCGACCCGAAGGTCGTCATGCTGGACGAACCGTCGGCGGGCTTGGACCCCGTTTCGCAGCGCAATCTCTGGAACCTCATCCAAGCGACGATGAAAGGACGATCCGTGGTCCTCACGACCCACAGCATGCTCGAGGCCGACGTCCTGTGCGATCGCATCGCCATCATGACCTACGGCCAGATCAAGTGCCTCGGCACGCCCTCCCACCTCAAAGCGAGGTACACCTCGGGCTACGACCTCGTCCTCAAGCTCGACGATTCGTACTTCGCCCGCCGCAACGTGTCCCACGACGCGAGCGAGGAAGATGAAGATAACAAGGCCGAACGACCAGCGCGCTCCTTCGAAGAGGCCAAGCTCCGCGTCGACGACTTCATCGACCGCGCCTTCAGCGACCACGACTCCAAGCCCCGTCTCGTCGGCGCCGACGCGGGCACGCTCACGTACGAACTCGGGAGCGGCGGCGAGAAGGCCCGCCTCGACGGGCTCCTCGCGCGTGCCTTCGAAACCTTCGACGCCGCGACGCGCGCCGCGCTCGGCGTCGCCGAATTCGTCGTCAACCCGGCCTCGATGGAAAAGGTCTTCCTCAACATCGTCGCCGAGTCAGAAGATGCCAAAGAAAAACAGCTCCAGGCCGCCCAGCTCGGCCGCCGCGTCGCCTCTCAGCTCGAAGACGACGACGACGACGACGACCGCGACGAGGACGCCCTCGACGTCCACAACGTCAAATTTTCCGAGCCTACCAAATGCGGTTGCTCGCAGTGGGCCCATCGCATGCTCCTGCGGTGGCACTGCGCCCTGTGCTGCGGTTGTTGCCTCTACAGTGCCTTCGGCATCTTCGGCGCGCTCCCTTGGTTCTTTACCGGCCTCTACGTCTGCTTCCTTTCCTTCGTCTCCTGCGGCACCAACATCGTCTGCATCAACATGTGCTTCCAGAAAGACAATGAAACCTAAGAGTCAGTCATAACTGTGCCGGCTTGTTGCCTGGTCCCGCCCCCTCCTCGTGCTTCTTAAAGGCGGACTCCCTACTGCCGGCTTTCTTCCATTGTTGCCGCCGCAGTTGTTGCTCCGACCTCACACCCTCAAGTTGTTGATCCCACTCCTCCAGCTCCTCCGGATCCAAGTTCATGTCGACATCCAAGTTCATGTCGACATCCGGAACGAGACAGACTCCCCTATGAAATTATTGAATGTATGAATGAAATTCGTTTCTCATCGGCGCGTCCGTACATTATTTTATTTTCGGCGGGTGGTTTCGTTCCCGAATCTGATAGTATAGGAAACCGAAACAGACACGTCACCACTAGTATAAGCGCGACGCTCGTGCGGGCGATCGCGGTGGGAGTCCCGTTCCGCTGTTTCCGAGACAGTCAGTCCACTGTAGTCCACCGCGGATTCAGTTCGATTCGGGCGACGTGTAGTAATAGAGTGCTCTAGAGCAAAAAACGGGCGGTCGAAGAAAAGGCGGACGCCGCCGAGAAGCGACGGACGATTTTTGAGCCTAGGAAACGACGACACCAAGGCGATGCCGCACCCAAAGGACTGTCGTTACGGCGACAGTTGCGGACGACCAGAAGATGCTGGACGCAGAGCCACCCAGTGGCGTGCGGCGCCGTGCTAGATCAAAGTCGACCAGGGCAAGGGTACCCGTGACGTGCGTCCTCGGGCCTTTTTGAAAAAGTCCACAGCTCTGATGACATCATCGGGTTTTGTACCGATGGGACTCGATCGTGAACGGGCGTCCTCCCAGGCGAGTTCTTGCGCGGATGGACGATCACGCGTCGGTCCGGTGACGGCTGCAACGCCACTTGTCGTGCAAAGGAAATTTCATTGGCCCTGCGAGCGTCGCTCCAAGCCCACTTTCAGGGGGTTCCCGATCGCGAAGAAAGCTCTGTCGCCCGTGAGCCAGCTTGCCTTCCGCCGCCTGAAGCTTCGAATGGCGACGAACAACACGCACGCGGTACTCTTTTTACTGACGATGTCGATCAGACGCGAGTGCCATTCCTTCACCCTCGCCGGCTCTCAAGAGCCACTGTTGCAGCACGCACGCCGCGCCCTCGCTCCTGACCTCCAGCTTATTATCCGCGCGCCTCTTGTCGACAGGGCAGTCAAGCCGACTCCAACTCCGGAAGACGCGCAACCGTCACTCCGACGTTCCGACCAGGCAAACGCCAAAACCAAGAAAGATCCTCGTTATCGCCGTTGCCGTTTCGCTTGAAACAGAGCGACCCGATCGCCGCTGGTTGCACGGAAAGCGCGTCGTTAGGACTAGGGCCGCCTGGTGCTGGCGAATGGCCCATGAGGTAGGCTACCCGAAGCCTGGTAGTTGGGCCCAGCGCAGTCCGAGGTAGGCTGGCTGTTGTGAGCTCCTTGATGTTGCTCGAATTCACCCTTGCGCGTTTCGCGTCGACAACGGGTGGAGAGGAGGATGCTGCTGTCGGCCTGTCTGCCTTCAAGACGGGAGCTTCTTTCTCTCTTCGAAACAGATTTTGAGGGCACTGGCCTTGGCCTCTCGGCCTTAAAGGCGGGATATTCCTTCATTTCGGAAGAGGCGCCGGCGGAACAGAAGGAGGCGCGCGAGAACGAGCCGGTTCAGGCGTCGATGCTCGCGGGCAACACACCCAAGAAGAAAATTGGACGAGCAACTAGGTTCAAGGCGCGGGACAGCGTGCGACGTCTGGGGGAATTTATGCTGACCGCATTAGCGGGGAGGCAACATATGTGTGTAACTTGTGCTGGGAGCGACTCAAATTGACGAAAGACGCCAAGAGAGGCACCTGGAAGACGACCCGACATCTTGCGCGCTGTAAAGGAGAAGCATCCGGAGCACGCGCTGGGCCGTCAACAGCTCACCAAGAAACAAATAAGACAAAGAAATGGTGGACGTAATGACGCCAAGAGCGAGTTCAAAAATGCCGAGACCACCATCCCCGATGACTCTTCCGAGATGGAAGTTTCCGAGATGGAAGTTGAGGAAGCAGAAGAAGAAAGCACCGAGGTCGTTCACATGATCTAATGCAAGAAACACCCCTCACACCTCTCGAAGCTCCTTCGCCCCAAAACGCGAATCAGTGCAGATGAGACTAAGAACACCAGACCTGAGCAGTAGCGGGCGGCGCGCACGTGAACTGGCGGTGCCGCGGTTAAAAAAACCAAAAAAAAAACAGAAGTATTCACTTCATTAAAGATTCACAATCGCCACGTAGGTCGACGTGGCCACTTCAAATGAATTCACTAGACTTTCGTTGTGAAGTGAACCGTGTTCGTTGGAAGGGTATGCAACGCTCTTAAAAACCCTTCCGGTTCGCCCTGCGGGCTCCCGTTCGCGTACACCCCACATTAAATACTTAAACAGTCGTCAACCCACAAAAACCCTTCCGGTTCACGACGAGGTGGTCCGCGACGTAAAGATGCCTCGGTATTTTTGCGACTACTGCGACGTTTACTTGACGCACGACTCGGCGCCGGGGCGGAAGCAGCACATCCGCGGATGGAAACACCGCGAAAACGTCAAACAGTATTACGAACAGTACATGCGTCAATACTATGACCAAAATCCGTACCTGCCGTCCGCGGTGATGGGACCACGGATCATGCCAGGCCAAATGCTTTCAATCATGCCGCCAAGACCACCGCCCGGCGCTCCGCCCGGCGGCATGCCGCGTCTTCCGCCCGCCCCGGGCTCGGTGCCGCCGCCGCCTGGCTCGGTAAGCACGCACGCTGCCGCGCGAATCATAGTGACGGCTTTCTGCACGCAGGTCCCTCCTCCCCCGCCGCGTCCGCCGGGAAGTGTGCCGCCACCTGGCCATCCAGGAGGCGTTCCCGGAATGTACCCGCCTATGTATCCGCCACCCCTGCCGCCTCGCGCGAACGGCCTCGCGCCGCCTCCGGCCGGGCAGACGCCGGCGATGATGAGCTGAACGCTACACTACGATGTTTGTTCGCCATAATTTTACTGCCTAGAAGAGCTGGGATGTTGCCCTTTGATCTCAAGCGCGGTCGTCTCGCCTACACGGGGTGGGGGGTGTCTGTCTGTCTGTCCGTCTGTCTGTCTGTCTGTCTGTCTGTCGTCGAAGATGTGGGAAAGAACTTCACGGTGAAGAGAGCAGGAAAAAAAAAAGCACTCTTATTTTAGGCGTAGTTGCCATGCATGATAACGTCGTCGATCTTGAGGATCATTTTGACGACCTGGGTCGCTAGCTGCAGCTGCTGCTGTTTGCCGATGAGGGTCTCGAAGACGTGCTGGTGCTTCATGTCGCTGGTCCCAAGCTGGAGGCAGTCGACGCCGAGATGGGGGAGACCGGTGGAGAGCTGGGCCGCCTTGACCGCCGAGAGCTCGGCGATGGGTGAGAGGCCGGCGTTTTCGGCGAGGGCCATGGGGACGTCGTCGAGAGCGTCGGCGAAAGCGCGGACGGCGTATTGCTCGGTGCCAACGCAGTCGTCGGCCGCGCGCGCGACGGCGATCGAACAGGCGACTTCGGCCGCGCCGCCGCCGTAGACGATGCGGTTGTCCTTGACGAGGTTGCGGACGACGCACATGGCGTCGTGGAGGGAGCGCTTGGCCTCGTCGACGATAACTCGGTTGCCGCCGCGGACGAGGATAGTAACCGCCGAGGATCGCGCGCACTCCTCGACCACGAGCATGCGCTCCTTGGTGGTCCCGAACGTGACCTCGCGCACCGTGCCGGCCCTGCCGAGTTTTGAGGCGTCGAGCTCGGAGAAGCGAGGCACGATGCGACCGCCCGTCGCGATCGCGATGAGCTCGAGCTCGACGCCGCCTACCCAGCGCACCGCGGGGAGCTCGTGTTGGAGCAGCAAGTGGTTGGCCTCGTCGTCGAAGCCCCACTGGCAAATGACGAGGTTGGCGCCGCAGTCCTTGCACTGCTTGACCATCTCGGTGAAGTAGTTTTGTTCTCGCTCGTAGAGCTTATCGTACGCCTCCTTCGACTGGATGTCGAGCTTGTGCTTGGTTTTTGGCTTGGGTGGCTCGAAGGGGCAGGTCAGGATGCACATGCGCGCGTCCTTGACAACTTTGGGCATCTGGGGGTGCGAGAAGTCTTTGTCGACGACGATGCCTCGGATGAGTTCCGTCTGGTCCAGGCTGCCGCCCGGCTTGCCCTCGACCTTGATCATGTCAAAGTTGACGTCGTGCCGCGCAACGTCCGCCACCGACAGCACGGCGTCCACGGCGATTTCCGCCATCTTGCGCTTGTGCATGTTGACGATCTTCGAGCTGAGCGTCGTCATCGCCGTGTCCGTGAGAAATTCCTTGTGCTCGATGTCGACCACGTCGGCCATCTCCTCGAGCCGCCGCGTTGCGACCCCGCAGGCGATCTCGAAGCCCTCGGCGATGCGCACGGGGTGGAGCCCGCGGTCGAGCAGCTTCTCGGCCTGTTCGAGCAGCGCGCCCGCGAGGACGACGACGCCCGTCGTACCGTCGCCGATCTCGTCGTCCTGCGACGCCGCGAGCTCCACGAGCAGCCGCGCGACCTGGTGCTCCACGTGCATCTTCTCCAGGATCGTCGCGCCGTCGTTCGTCACCGTCACGTCCCCGTCGGGCGACACGAGCATCTTGTCCATGCCCTTGGGCCCGAGCGACGTCCGCAGAATCGACGACACCGACCGCGCGGCCATGATGTTCTGTTTCTGCGCCTCGAGACCCTTCACGCGAGACTTGGCTTGCTGCTCTTTCAATATTATGAAGGGCCTCCCGTATTCGTCGAAGACCATCGACATCTTCGCGGTCTCTCTTCTTCTTTTAACGAGCGAAGGCGTTGCGGGTTTCGCGATCGATCGACAGCGCTCGCAACACTTAATATTAGTACTCCACAAAACATGGCGCGCCTCGTGGTGGCCCTTATTATCATCGCGGCCGTGTGCGCGGGGTTCGAGGCCGGGCGGCAGCCGGTGGCGCGCGTGCGATGCAAGGCGCAGGAGGACGAGGACGCCGTGCTTCTCGCGTCGCTCGCCGCGAAGAAGGCGGCGCTGGACGCGGCGATGAGCGCGAGCTTGCACCGCGCTGCCATCGTCGCGCGGGCCGAGGGGTGCTGGGCCGGGCGCGAGGTGACGTTCTCGCCGACGACGGGGATGCCCGAACCCCTCGACGCGTCGTACCTCGACCCCGAGCTGCGCGAGTGGGGTGAGCCGCCCGTGTCGTGGGAGTTGTTCTCGCGCGAAGAGCGCGAAACGTGGAAGCGAACGGCGTTTCGCGTCGAGCCCGAGGCCGGGTGCGCCGCCGACGAGGTCGCGGTGTTGCCGGCGTCGACGGGCGTCGATTTCGGCGACGCCCAATTTAGGTCTATTGCCGACGTTCATCTCGTCGACACTCGTAGGTACCCGTCCGGCGAGACGTGCGCGACGCTGATCGAAGCGCCGCCGTTCGTCGAGGCGCGGACCTTGTTTTATGACGGGCTCGCGGCCGTCAACACCAACAGAACATACGATCGCCTCAGACTCGACCTCAAGTTGGATCCCAGCCGCGCGACGCTCCTTAGGTGCTCGCTCGTCGCCGAGCGACGCCTCGCTCTCGAGGACTCCCCTTTCGCCACGCCCCTCAAACCGGGGTCGCGACGGGCCGCCGGCTTCGACGCGACCACCGTCGCTTCGCTCTGCGGTCCCTGCTTCGCCGAACGCTCCGCCAACTCTGTGAACTACACGCGCGACGGCGCGACCGCCTACTCGCTCCTCGACGACGCCATACGCATCACGCTCGCGCCCGCCGAGGGACCTGCGGTCGCCTCCACCCTGGATCTTTCTGTCCGCGTCGGCGACACCTACGCTTGCCTGCGTCGGTCCTACGACGCCCGCGGCACCCTCCGGGACGTTTTCCTCCAGGAGGGGGTGGTCACTGTGTAGTAAAAAGAGTGAAGTTATTGTTATCGCGGGTTCGGGTCTCCGGCCGCCAAGCGATGTGGTTGTGGTGTCGTCTCGAGCACATGGTTGTGTTGGCGATGTTGAGCTGGCACACGACCGCATTTGTGCGCACGGTTTCGGTTTCCCCCCGAGTCCGAGTCCGGGTTCGACGTCGGACGGTGCTCGCCGTGGCGGCCGAGGAGGCGAGACGTAAACTTAAGTTACCATTACGAATGCCCGAAAGGCTGTCGCCGTCGAGCGCGACGACCTTTATGGAGTGTCGGCAGCTGTTTTTGTTTCGAGTCCTGTGGCGACTCCCCGAACCCCCGAGCGCGGCAAAGCTCCGCGGGACGCTGGTCCACGAAACGCTCGAGAAAATGTTGGATTCGAGGACGAATAATCGAACGCGCGACGGCTTGCGCCAGCTCTTCCGCGAGCTCTGGGTCCAGCAGAGGACGACCGCGCTGCTTTCCGAGCTCTTTCCGGATGGCTCGGAGCGCGAGTGGGGCCTCGAGTGCTTTCGTCTCCTCGATAACTACCTCGAGTTCGAGGACCCGACGTCGCTCGACGCGATCGTCGTCAAGCGCGAGGCGTGGGTGTCGACGAGGATATCCGACGGACCCACGCTCGTTGGGAAACTCGATCGCCTCGACCGCGTCGGCGACGACAAGTACCGCATCGTCGATTACAAGACGGGCACCAAGTGGAAGGACGGCGCGACGGCTTTCTTTCAGCTTCGGTGCTACGCGCTCATGCTCGAGGACGAAATCCCCGCCGAAGAACTCCGCGTCTTGTATCTGGGGGGCACCCAGGCCGTCGCCGACGACCTGTTGCTCCCGCCCAGAGGCCCCGACCGGACGTGTCTCCTCGACGAGACCAGGGATACCCTCCGCGACGTCTGGCGACAAATAGCGACCCTCGTCGAGACGAACGACCCCTCGCAGTTCACGCATTGCAACCGTCAATGGTGCTTCTGCCACACCGTGAGGCCTCTCGTCTTCCCGACGGCGACACCCCCCCCCCGGGTCTCCAAGCCCCCTCCTCCTCCTCCTCCTCCTCTGAATTGCGACGCCGCCGAGATCTCCGACCGCCACTTTAGCCACATGCTCGTCCGCGACCTTCGCGCCCTCTGTAGAGCGCGCAACCTCGACGCAGTCGTCCCGCGAGGCCAGGACGCGCGCGCGACGCTCACTCGTCGCCTGATCGAGGGGGGGTGACCCTAGATTGCGTTTTATTACAGTCCGAAGGGTCGGATAAGAAAGTTCGTACGAGCCGTTAACTATATTTCAGTTTGTACTAAGACATACTCAACGGATCGCTGAGCTATGTTCATTTGTACTCAAGCAGTATGTGCCGCCACGCCGCGAGATCGTCGCGATGGAACTAGTCCCCATAGTGGAGTCGGCATCCTTTCGTCCCCTCACGCAAAAAAAGGAAAAAGCCCACGTGTTGTAGGACCCGTCGTTGCGGCGCGGGCTAGTCTCGTTTTCTTATCCGACATAATAATAATATTAGTAGTAGTTCGAAATTAGAGTACGTCCGTCGTATACAACTGGCCGAAGCGAAAAAAAAAGCCGGTGATTGCTTTTTTTTGCCTTTAAAGAGCACGAATCGCCACGTAGTTCAATGAAAAACTGCAATGTTCATTTAGTGTGGCATTCATTGACGACGTGGCAGCATGGCTCGCATCAAAGAGATACACGACATGGATCGGGAGTCCAGGCCGCTACTGGGGCGACGGCAGTCGCGGCTGCCTCTTATTGTTGGGGGGATCCTCGTTGCCGTGGGGACAGTGTGCCTAGCCTCGCGCGAGACAGTCATCAACTGGTCGCGACTCGGGACTTCGCCAGCCTCCGAAAAGAAGAAAAAGGAAGCGAGACGGTCGAGGTTCTGCGTCGCGCACGCCGCGTACGGGTCCGAGTACTCGTCGATGGCGAAAATATCGGCCGTCACGAAGCGACGGTACGCGCAGCTTCACGGATACCGCTTCCTCGAATTCGTCGCGCCGTCTCTCGACGACTTCGTGGACGCGTACTGTCCCGAGCTAAAAGGCCAGATCGCGCTGGCGTACTCGAAGACGACGCCTGTCAAGTCGTGCGGGATCTGGGCCGCGCTCCGCGATTCGTGCGACTACGTATTGTGGACCGACGCTGACGCCGTCGTCGTCGATTCGTCGATTCGTTTGGAAGAACTTATGTACCTCGAAGATGGGAAACGCGCATCGAGCGAGGACGTCGATCGACTCACCGACCGCAGCGTCCTGTTCTTTCTCGAAGCGTACAAAAAATTTGGCTTATGTCCCGGGCTCGCCGACCCCGCCCTCGAGCCGGGCTCGTGCGGCTCTCCCGAGGAATTCGGCAACTGCGTCAACACGGGTGCGATGATTTTCAAGTCTGGCACGTTCGCCGAGACCCTCATTCGCGACCAACTCGCCCTCGCCGTCTTTGACAACGACTTTCTCCGAAATAGTCCCTGTTCGACCAACAACCTCGGAAACGCGAAAAACCTTACCTGGGACCAGTGCGCGTTCTCCGGAGAGACCGAGCAGTGCACGCTCTCGTGCCTTTATCGAAACAATCCTGTCCTCCTCGAAGACACCGTGTGTCGCGTCAGCGACGACAACCGCACCCACTACCTCTTTGGGACGCTCCTCGACCCCCCCGAGGAGGCCGTCGAGTCCTTCGCCGACCTTGGACTTTCGATACCAAGCGAGACTAACGCGATGCGCCAATTCGACGGCAACCACGGCCCGCCCCATCCCTACGATGGTTCCTTCATCTACAACTGCATGGGCGGCGACTTCGCCCGCAAGTTCGAGTGCCTCGCCTACGCGACCTACTCTATGTGGCCTGAGATGCACGAGGACGATAACATGGCGCCGCCCTACTCCGTTCAACAAGGCCGCCGCGAACAATTGTTGCCGCAGGTCTCATGACTTTTCCTCTCGACCGACCCATTTGCGTCTCTGCGCGGCCGCGAGCGAAAGTACGCTACGCGTGAGTATAACTACTAACACACCGTCGGGCTGTGCAAGAGCCAGCGCAGTGTGTTCGAAGGGACTCTGCAAAAGTACTACTACGAACGACGACAGGATACTTTCCTCCTCCGGTTTCTTGGTAGGTGTACTCTATCTTTTTCGCCTTTCTTTTTTTCTTTGTTCGTTCGTTCAACGCCGCTTGTTGGTCGGCAGTCGAGATGGATAGGCAATCTCGTACGGTTGGTTCGTCTTAGGATGAAAATGGCTCGCGCCTAGTTGCGGATCGACGGCTTCTTGGAAGACGACGACATTGACGACCAATCGGGTGCGCCAGGCAAGGTGCACTCGGAGGGCGTGCAGCCGACGTGAGAGTATTTGGCGAGTGGTGCTCCGAGAAGCATATTGCCAACTGAAAACCACGCCTTTCTCGAGGTACTCGAAGCCGGCGCGCGCTGGCTTTGGGCCCCTTGAAGGGGTCCCAAGGCTGCGCTCGTCTCGGGTTATCCTTCGATCGAGGATGTCGTCGTACGGCCCGTTCCGAGACTTCGTTGATTTCGATTAGAGGTACACTTCACTTTTATTTTAAGCTCAAGGTTGATGGGAATGGCATTGCGATGACGCCAACGGACCGTGCTTATACTTTTGCGAGAAGCTCGCTTCGCCGGCGAGGCTCAAAACATTGGCTTACGTCGTTTATCCCAAACACATCTTTTTTCTATCTGCCCGCGAACGACGATGGCCATCGCTTTTCGAGAATGCGCTGCCACGAGCATGTACCAAGAATGCGCGAACTATTATTGCTGTAGCACTAGAGTGGTTCTCCGGCTGTTGGTTTCGATTGATTTGGGATTGGGGCGGGCGTCACCAGCCGAGTGAGTAAGTTTATCGCCGCCCCCCCCCACCCACTGAAAACAGTGGATGATCTTTTCGCGATGAGCTGGGCTTCCATTGCGGCGAAGGTGCCAGCGCCTGCGCCCGCCCCCGCTCCGGCGCCGATCGTTAGGGCGGAAGAGGTCCCTGGCGGAGAGGAGGAGGAGGACTCGCAGGTTTCGGCGGTTCGGCGGCAGGTCGAGTACTACTTTAGCGATGCGAACTATCCTCGTGACAGCTACCTCCAGAGTCTCGTGATCGACGGGGTTGTACCCTTCGCAAAGTTGCTGGACTTTCCACGGCTGAGGGGCGTGGAGGTATCGACGCTGCGCCAAGCCGCCTCCGGGTCCAAGGTGATCGCCGTCTCGGGCGAGGGCGTCGTTCGCGTCGCGCGGAGGTGCGCGGCCGTCGTCGTCGACGCCAACGTGCTCATTCGTGGCGGTCTGACCTGGCTCTCGAGCGTTCCAGTCTACACGACGCCGGCTGTGATCGCGGAGATTCGCGACGAGGAGTCGCGGCGGCGTCTTGCGGCGCTGCCTTTCGCCGTAGCTGCTCGCGAGCCGTCGCCCGAAGCTATCGCGCGCGTTCGCGCCTTCGCGCGCGAGACTGGCGACGCGCGTTCGCTCTCGAACCAGGATGTCGGCATCATAGCGCTCACCTACGATCTCGAGGCCAAGGAATCGGGGACCACGGCACACCTTCGCGCGTTGCACGCTGATAACAGACGTACCGCCTCGAGGCCCATCCGAGTCGACGAGCCAGCGTTGGCGGAGGGAGAAGAAGAGCCTGCATCGGAGGAGGAGGAGGAAGAAGATGATGATGATGATGAGGAGCAAGCAGAGGCGAGCGAGGAGGAACCTGATGGGGAGCCCGGTGTCGACGATGACACGTTGGCGCCGTGCGACGACACCTGCGACGATGACGAACCGCGAAGAGCGACCGCGGAGAACGCCATCCCGTCACGAATATTGAGCGGTGCGAACGTGTCGGGGGTGAGCACGGGGGACTCCCGCGAAGACGACGGCGTCGGGTGGGTCGGCCCCGGGGTCGAAGACTCCTGTCGACCGGAGCTCGAGGAGTCGGTGTGCGCGGCAGCGTGCGCGACGTCCGACTTCGCGATGCAAAACGTCCTCGTCCAGATGGGGCTGCGGCTCGTGTCGGTCGACGGGCGCCGCATCGAGCGCACGCGGCGATTTGTCGTGCGGTGCGCAGCGTGTTTCGCGCTCGAGACGAAGGATCTCGAACGACTGTTTTGCGGCCGTTGCGGGAGCGACGCCCTTCGCAAGGTTGGCGTCGCCGCGGACGGAACCGTTCGTCCGCCGCGGGTGTCGACGCGAAGATGCCAGGGCACCAAGTTCGCGCTCCCCAAGCCCAAGGCCTACCGGGCGCCCAAGAGCTCGGTTGATCGCTTCCAAGGGGACCTTCTGCTCCGCGAGGACCAGCTTTTCTCCGGCATTTGGCGCCAGAAGCACGACCGCCACAAGGCTCACCACAAGGCGGTCGCAAAGACGTCGGTCTTCGGTCCCGACGTCGCCGACGCGCTCGTGGACTTGGACCTCCACGCAGCCCCAAAGCTCACGGTAGGCTACGGCCGAAAAAACCCGAACGCTACCAAGGGCCGCGAGCGTCGAGGCAAAAAGAAGAAAAAGTAGGACGCGCGCTGCCAAAGAGAAGAGGCGTAGGATGAAAGAAATAACGATAGATCGGCGAATTTAATTATTTTTATGACACTTCGGTGGTGGTGGTGGTGGTGGGAGTGTTGTTAGCATGATGCTTCTTCGAGGGCGATGCGACCCCACTTAGCGTAGGCGGAGAGAAAGTCGACGCGGCACGGGAGGGCGGCGACGTAACCGTGGAGAAGGTCGAGCTGCCTCACGAGCGAATTAAAGACCTGGCGGCGGCGGGTTGTGAGGCGTAGGACAAAAGACTCACCTCAGCGCCATCAACGATGCGCTGGTTGCTCGTCTTGGCCTCGGTTTTTGCGATTTCGACCTGGTTCTCGTAGGCGCGCGCGAAGGCCTCGATCTCTGCGCGGTCGAGGCGCGCATCGTGATTCGAGGCACGCAGCAGGAAGCGAAGATGCAAGAGGCTGTCGTCGGAAGAGAAGGTGGATTTGACGCCGAGGGAGCTTAAGGCTTCTCCGATGGCCCGGGCGTCGCCGTCGGCGGTCGCGACGAGAATCTTCGCAAAACCCAAGCGAACGTCGCGGCGCAGGATCTCGTGCATACCCCAATCTAGAAGCACGGGCCTCGGTCCGGCGGCGGTCATTTGGACGAGGACGTTGCCGGCGTGCGGGTCGAGGTTGACGAGGCCCCCGACGAGAAAGAGGGCAGCGAAGGAGTCGACGAGCTTGGACGCGAGGCCGGCGACTTGCGGAATCGCGAGGCGCGTACCGTCGGCGAGGGTTACGGCAGACAGGGAGACGTCGGCGATCTTGGAGCCGTCGCACCAACGCATCACGAGGACGCCGTCGTACTCCTCGAGGGGCTCGGGCACGACGCAGTCGAGGGCGCGAGCAGTAACGACTCGCCTCGCGGCGCGAAGCGCGACCGCCTCGGCAGCGAAATCGAGCTCCTTGATGTGGAGGTCGTAGGCGTCGTCGAGGGTCGCGCGGATGTCGGGCGCCGTGGGCTCGAGGCGCACGGCGAGGGCCGCGATCGCGCGCGCCGATCGGAGCTCGACGGAGAAGCGGCGCCGGAGGCCGGGCTTCTGGACCTTGACGGCCGTCCAAACGCCGTCGTCGCGGCAGACGCGATGAACCTGGGCGATCGACGCCGCCGCGACCGGCGCCTCGAGCTTCTGGAAAAGAGCGAAATCGAGGCGCTTCTTGAGGTCCCGTCGGGACATCTGCGGCATGGCGTCGGTGAGACCGACGAGGGGCTCCGTGAGTTCCGGGCTCAAGAGTCCCGACATGCTCGCGACGAACTGCGCGAGCTTGACGAGCAAGCCTTTCTCTGCAACGGCGACGCGGGCGACGACCTCTCCCGCGAGCCTCAGGGCGAGCCTCTCGGCGAGGGGCCGCGCCCCGTCGGCGAGGGCAACTAATTTCTTCTCGTCGTCCTTCTTTTCTGCCGACGGCTCGGTCAACTTGGCGCAGCGCCAAGCGGCCGCGCAGACGACAGCGCAGCAGAGGCGCGTGAGGTGGGCCAGAAGCCGCTCCGAGAAAAAGAAAACGAGCGCGGCCACCCAGAGCGGCACGCCGACGGGCCTCGGCAGCACGAAACCGCAAAGATAACCTCCGCCCGCGAAGCCAACGATGGCGATCGCGACCGCTACGAATCGAGACGTAGCGTACGTCGCGGCGGCGGCGACGCGACACGCGAGCTCCTCGGGCTCCTTGACGCGCCGGCGCAGCTCTTTTATAAGTTCTTCGCGCCGAGGATCATCATCGTCTTCTTTTGGGACGCCGGCGAACTCCCGGAGCGCGGCGCGGGCGGCGGGCCGGCCCGAGAGCTCTTTGAGCCAGAGGTCGACGAGAGCGCGCCGGTCGCCGCACACCGCGAAACCCGAAAGCGATGGCCCGATTCGCAATCTGCGCCGAAGCGCCACGAACTCTTCGAATCGCCGTTCCTTTGGCGGGTGCGGCGGACATTGGACGGCGTAGTACCTTTCTTTGCCGCGCGCGCGCTCGGCGACGATCCGGAACGACGCGACCGCGCTCGCCAGCAAGGGTCCAACGGCGCGCAGGGCCATCGGGTCGCCGTGCACGCGCATGGCGCCGCTCGCGAGGGCGCGCTGCGGCGTCAGCCGGCCGCGCGCGAGCCCCTCGGCGGTATCGTCGTCGGCGAACGACAGCCTGGCCCCCTCTTCCCGGACGCTCGCCTCGCCCACGACGAGCACGCCGTCAACGGTCGACACCCGCACGTTTTCTTCTCCAACTTCCACCACCACGGGCGTCAACGCCTCCCGGACCGGAGTCCCGTTCAGCGACTTGAGGTGCGAGACCGTCGTCGACATCTGAGCTGGTGCCAAGAGCTAAGGAAGGAACGAATCTTTGACGTCAGCTGCCTGCCGCCTCTCAAATAACAGCAACGGATAATAAAAAAAGCCGTGGTGTAGTTTTGATGTGTGATCTGCGCCTCTCAACTCGATGATAAGAATCAGGATTATACGGAAGGAGAACAACAAAAAAAAGCTCGGGGCGGCGCGGCAACAACATCGCGTCACTCTCAGCCACGCCTCCAGGAGGTGGTGGTGGTGGTGGTGGTGGTGGGCTGTCGCGTGACGTGGTGTTGTTGGGGTTCGCGGAGGACGCAAACGACGGAGGGGGGACCCGGCTCGAAGGCGTCATCAGCGGAGGCGGCGAGTCGTCGTTTGAAGCCATCTTCGAGCGTCGGGCGGAGCGATTTAGGGAAGGGTTTGCCGAGGCTGCAGTGGGCGCCGAGGTCGATGTGCTTCTTGCTAGCGCCGTCGTCGCCGCTCGCCGAGACGATGAGACCCCGGTAGTTGCGTTGCGTGAGAAAGCTGATCATGGCGCCGCCCGACAAGAAGCCGCCCTTGCTCTGGAGATTTTCGTCGACGGAGACGAGGGAGTCGGGGCCGGGGGGGTGCTCGCGCATGGCCTCGAGGGCCTCCTCGACGGTATTGTACTCCTTGAACTTTGGCGGGACGGTCGCGTCCTTGAAGGCCGTCGCAAATTTGCGGACGATCATTTTCCGGATGAGGTCGCTGTCCTCGATGACGTGGACCTCGGCAACCAGAGGAAGCGGGAGGTTGGGATCAGAGGGTTCTTTTCGCTTGTTGGGGTTGTTGACGGGACGACACGGCATCCGGAAGCGAATGTCGGTGCGTCCCGACTGGGAGAGCGTCGTGACCGTCGAGCTCTCGAGCCAGATCTCGCCGTTGATCGCGCGCAAAAAAAGGCCGCAGCTGCTGAGGCCGAGGCCGGTGCCGCGCGCGTCGGCAGAGATGACGTCGCTCTCGAAGAGGTACTCGCGCGCGGCCTCGGGAATGCCGTGGCCCGTGTCGTAGAGCGAGAGCGTGATGTCGGTGGCCGACACGGATCGCACGGCGATCTCGATGTAGCCGCGTTTCGTGTACTTGGACGAGTTGTTGAGGAGATTTTGGAAGACGTGGTTCGCGACGTAGAAGTCGAGCTCGACGGCCGTCGTAGCGTCGCACGCGACGCGAAGCTCGACGCCGTCGGCGACCTGGAGCCGCGCTTTGGCGGCGAGACTGCCGAGCCACTCTTTCAAATCGACGACCTGCAAATTCGCGGTCGCGTCGTAGGTCTGCTTGAACATTTTGTAGAGCGAGAGCCGCGTGTGGATCAACTGGTTCGCCTCGTCGAGCATCAGCTTGGCCGCCGAAACCTCGGTCTTGAGATTCCCGAGCTCGATGCCGTCGAGTCGCTCGTAGACGTGGTCCAGCACGGCCGCGCTCGCCGTGAACTTGTTGCGGAGTTCGTGCGCGAACTGCGACAAGACCTTCCGCTGGACCTCGAGCTCTTTTCGCTTTTTCACGAGCTCCCGCGCGTCCGTCACGTCCACCACGTTCAGGACTCGCACGCGCCGACACAGCTCCACGGTCACCTCGGCCTTCTTCCCGCTCTGCCACTCGACGACAGCGCACGATCCGGCGTTGGGCGCGACGAGCAGACTCCGCAGAGACGACGGATCGACGGCGAGGCCGTCGGGCGCGCGCCCCACGATGTCCGTCCTCTCCAAGTACCGCTCGCACGCTTTCGTCGTGCGCACGACGACCCCCGTCCTGTCGACCACCATGCGCATTTTCTGGTCGTCGTCGTTCTCCTTGGCCGAGAGCAGAGACGGAATGACGTTCGCGACGATCGTGAGCGCGTCTCTCGCCCGCCCGAGACTCGCGAGGGACGCCGCGCGACAACTGTACAACACGATGATGGACAGGTCATCCGCGATCCGCACGCCCGCATAACTCGTCAGCCTCGGGGGCCCCGTCACCAGCTTGGACCCCCGCGTTCGCTCGTCCGTCGTCAGATCCCGGATCACCAAAGCGTCGCCCGGCGTCGGATTCAACGGACACACGGCGTCGCACTTGTCGCAATTCTCCTCGTCCAGCACCAGCGTGCCGTACCACGCGAGAAAGTACTGCATCTTCTGACCCGGTGGATCGTACGTAAATACCACCGACGTTGTCGTCGTTCCGCTCAGAAAGGCGGCCTTCTCGAATACGCTCGTCAAAAGCGCCTTGACCACGTCGTCGTCGTACACGAACAACGAGTACCGCACTCGCGAGAGGTGCTGGAGCATACCCCTGAACATCGGGATCTGCTGGCACGACGCGCTCGAGTCGCCGGGCTCTGGCTTGAAGCAACACATTGCCATTTCTTTACCACCACCACACGCGCGTGACAATAATTGTAAAGTACCAAGAAGCGGCTGCGGCGTTATCCACGAAGAAAGTATCTCCTCCTCCTTTATTATTATTACCAGTTTCAATCAATCGACTATATCGCTTAAAAACATTCATTCTCCTGTACATTGAAGTCCCACGAAACGTTCAACATGCATGTGACTCTGGACTTATCGTGTTCGCGCGAGACACTCGAGACCTCCACTGCGCGGCTCAGCGCCTGCTGCTTCACAGAATTATTATTGCAGCGCGACTGCGAAGATTTCGGCGAAGACAATATCGACGACATCGAGAGAATCCTAACAAGCGTCGGTCGGGAGACGACGATGCCGGCAGCACTGCCTGCTCCGGGTCGGTCATCTCGCCGATGTGTCTCTCCGTGAGGGTCGGGGGTTGAGATGGGCCGGCGCAAGTCGTCGGCGAAGCGCGGCTTCGAGAGGAGGATGAAATCAGCCAGAAAGAACAGATAGATACCTGTGGGCAACTGTGCAAATTCCCCATCTGCACCGAGCGAGAAGCTCGAGCCCCGCGTCCGGCGGGCGATTCTTAGGACACTGCCAAACGACGAAAGTCAAGAGCGCATGGGCTCGACGAAGTACGTACAATCCCACCAAGTTCAAGCTTCAGCTGACTCTCGACGTCGCCGGCGACTTTGCGCGACGACTGTGCGCTCCAACGAGCCCGCGTCACTTTCCAGTTTGAGGTCTCATTGCGCCATGTTGGCTCGGTCCATAACCCGGCCATCCTCGAGTTTTCTTCCTCGTCTCGAAGAAGCCCGGCCTCGCGAATGGGAACGCGGGCGAGGTCACCATCTCAGAGAACCCCGGCGCCAGCACGCACCTCCTCTACGTCGAACCCGTCAACGACAACGTTCTCCAAGTACAACGCTTCGGTTGCTTGAGCGGCGCCCGCCTTGCGCGCCGCTCCTGGATCTTTTTTCAGCGGTCGACGACAGAATGAGCTCTCGGGCGGAGTCGGTTGCGAGGTCGCTCTCAAATAGGATAGAGGGACGACGGTCGTTTTTATGATCTCGATGGAGGGCATAGCTAATTCGGACCCGCGTCTCGACTTATGCAGGGGCGGTGAGTTTTCCCGACGGCTCGTCTTGAGTAGAAGCAGGCGTCGAAGGCCGGAGCTGCGATTAGTCGCCACGGAGGCGGGGCGAGGCGAGGCGGGGCGAGGCGAGGCGGGGCGAGGCGAGGCGAGCCTCCCCGACGAGGAAGTTCCCCTCGTTGCTCTAGGCCTTGCTTCTCCCATGCGGCGCCCGATGCCGCAGATGCTGTGCGGAGTGCCCGGCTCGCCGTCCCAGTCGAAGAGGGGTTGTCCGGCATCGAACACTAGGAGCCGCGGCCCTCAAACCGCGTCTCTCCCTGGCGCACCCCGGCAAGCCCTTGCCGAGGCATAGAGCACCTCCGAGCTGTCGCTCCCAGCGAGCTGCTCGGTCGTCGACGACCATTCCGTTTTGGTAATTCAATTCGTTCTTCTTGAACACTTTGTTCAAACACACACAGCATTGTACGCGCTCTCGGTCTAGATCACCACCCTCACCAGAGGGGTGTTCCTGAAGCTCGCTTGCCTTTAATTTGTCGTCTTCGCAATCGCAGCATCGTCGCATTTCGCCCGCAAGACGCAATCATGTTTCGAGTCACGGCCATGCGCTGCTCGTGCTTCGCCGCATTCGCAACCGCATCGTCGTCGCCGCGCGCCCGCGCGACTCTTTCGCGATGGCACTCGGAGACGACGTCGCTGGTCTACGAGTTTCGAACCGCATCTCCCGCTCCCAAGCTGTTTGTCCGAGAGTTGACACGCTGGCTTCTTCGTTGCTCGAATCAGCACCGAATGCTCAGTAGTTCAGACCTCACCTACTCGGACTTGTAGCCTGATGTTTTTCGAACGTGTCCTTCGGAGGATCTTCGAAGGAAGAAAAGTCGCACGATCCATCAAAGTGCTTCACCTTGCCCCCGTGATGCGCATGCATCTCGACTTTGTTGTCAACGCCTGTGGCAAGCAAAGCGCGTTTTTGTCGCGCACAAACTTGACGCGGTGGCTGCAGGAGATCGCAGAGATAACTGTCAACTGATACGCGCAAATAAGTTATACCCAAGTGAGCGTGCCAATTGCGGAGGACGACGAAGTTTGTGCGACGATGCGCAAGCGCCAAGGTGATGATTGGCGCGTTGGTTCTATCCAAAACGCGGACGCGGGTCGAGGAAACCCCGGCCATATTTTGATGATAAGGCCGTGGAACACACTGACTGACTCAAAAGGATCAAAGCGAAACTTGTCCTCTAAGAAAATTGGGTAAATGTCGCATCACTGGTTCTTGAGGTCACATCACTGTTACCCAAAAAAGTGAGGTCACATCACTCACACCCTATGCAAATCACTGGTACCCCATTTATGCTTATCTCACATCACCCATACCCTAGGGACACATCACTCGTTCCCCGTCTCGCGGGCTCACAGGTACCAGTGATGTGTCCCGAACTGGTGTATAGTAACGACTGATATGACCCATATTAGAAAAACGGTACAAGTGATGTGAGAAAGAAGGAACAGAGTTGATGGAACGTAGTTCAAATCAGACTTACGCCGGCAGTTTCGTATAAGGCACCGTTGCTAGCGGTAGCGGTCTTGCAGACGGGGTTGAGTGAGAGACGCGCGCTTTCTGCAGGTGCCGGTCCCGCCGGATCTTGGACGGTCGGTAGACTCTCGTGAGGATGTCGGCGTCTTGGGAGAGCGTCGATAGCCTAATGAACATCTCGGACACATTCAGAGAATACGCAGAAGTTTTCGCCACTCAAATTGAAAGCCCAGCTTCCGACGACGACGAGGAGGATGGAGGGCCCGAGGATGCGCTGCGGGGCGGGGGCGCTGAAGGAGTCTCGGCGACGGAGCGCAAGGCGGTGCGTCGAAAGGCCAGGACCGAGGCCATCAAAGCCGAGAGCTACGAGGGCTTGAACCAGCCGATGCCGCGAAAACTGGCGCAAATCCCGCACGGCGAGAAGCTCGAAGTCGGCAAAGTGTACCCGAGTCGGGCCCACGCAGAACTTCAAGCGACTGAATTAGCTGCGAGGGACAGCAAGGTCCTGCTCGCGAATGGCCCACCGGTTCAAAGGCTCGCCTCGGGCATTAATATGAAGCCGACGAAGAACGGAAGTAGGCTTGCGCTGTGGTGGGTGCGATAGTTTTTTCGTTATCATGACGCGCACGGACTGCGAGACTTGGGTTCTCCAGTATGCCCAGGATCATGATATCAATTGCTCAAATCAACGGTCGATGACTGTCTCGTCACGCCAGCCGCGGAATGGCGGGCCTTCGAACGACCATCGAAAGCAGCGCGCCTACACCGCGCAGCAGCTGCTTCCAGTTATTCTATCCGCTTTGCTTCACGACCTCGAAAAGAAGAAGAAGAAGCAAGAACGCAAAGCAACGCCGAGCGGATTGGTTTCCATTTTACAAGAGTTTGTTCCTCGGAAAGTAGACATCGAATTCGCGCACCGGCTGCTGAAACAGACGCGGGCTGTGATATACGGGAAGCCAGAGGATGATGTTAAGGCGATACCTCATATCGAGCAAGCATGTGCTGCTGCTGGCATCCATCTCAAATTTATCTGCGTCAACGCAGCGAAGGCGAAGTCCATGCATCTCGATGCCGAGAAGCTCAAACTCGGGCGGGAACAGGAGCGCCTGATGAAAAGGAAGCTGATCAAGGAGAAGACCAAGTTTGATCCTACGACTGTTCATCTCCAAATGTATGACGATCTTGGCGAGGACATACGATTCGTCATCGGCTACTCGGCATGCTTCCAATTCGCATACGAGCTCCTTCCGGATTGCTCGAACTTGAGCTTCGGTGATTTCACCCACACCAAGGCGGGTTGCTTGGGCGGGATTGTCAAGCTGGTGGGCGGGATTGTCAAGCTGGCATCCTGCAAAAAGAGCACTACAATCTCTTTTTCTGGCCTTTGGCTGACGAGCACGACGGCGACGAATATGACAACGTCGACGTGTTCACTGACGACGAAGAAGGCGATCGTGACGCTCCTCGAGATGGCCCAACTTCTGACACCCCGGCCACTGCTGGAGTCGAACCGTGGCTGGCTGCCCCATCCGCTGCAGGAGACCAACTGTGGCCACCTGTCGAGGACGAGGAGCTCGTGGCCGAGGAGAAGGCTGCGAAAGCACAAGCCGCCATTTTGAAGGAACGCAAGCGAAGCTTCCGAGACGAATAGATGTCTGATGAGGAAGCAGCGCCGAATTTGCAGCAACCCCGCGCGTCACAGCAACCCGCCGCGGGTGTCTGTGAGCCGATCTTGAAAGGCATTCGAGGTGCGACTGCCGTGGCGATTGCTCGGGACTTTCAGGCTCGTCCATTCGCTCATGTGCAGGAAACCACCCAGTCGCGCTTAGAACCAGGCCAAAAATGCGCAGTTGCTGGGTGCTTCGTGGGACTGCCATTGCAGCACACGTGCTCACGCTGCCAGCGGTTTATTCACCTACAGTGCGCTGCACGCGCTCAGGGAGTTGATGAAGGCGACGAGCAAAACAACTGCTGGCAACCCAAGTGCGAGCCAATTCGCAAGCCACAGCGCGAGGTGAAACGCCGCCGTGGCATATAGCTCTTCAGAACCATGCTGCACCCGCCCTTGTCCTGCCGAGGGCAAGGCGCTGTTCATGGTAGTTTCCACTCAGACAAGCTGCGACGTGCTATTCTTGCGCATGCAGCCCTCTTTCTTGCTCATGCGACATGCGACGATCTTTCTTATTCTTGCGCATGCGACTTTCTTGCGCACGTCCACCCCATCGCTGTCTGTTGAGAAGACATCTCTCCCCTACAACCCTTCTTCTTCCCTTGTCAATAACTTCTGGAATGACCTTCAAGCCAGAAGCACCCCCCGTCTCTTTGCAGTCGACCTTTAAAAACCCCTCGAGTGCACGTCTTAGCAGTCGTCCTATGGATGATCGTGCTTACGATCATCTTCATAGATTAGCGCGCCCCGTAGGCTCGTAGTTTTACATGTTAAAGCCAGGTGCAGTTCTACGTATCGTCTGTCGTGTGCCTAGGCTAGGGGAACTAACCAGCTCCCTGAATTCCGACCTACCAGATTCACACGCGGAGGCGGGGTAGTTCTTCAGTTCTCTTCCCACTGCATTTCAGAATCCTCTGGAGCATGTGGCAATCCTAAAACCTCGCATGTCTGCCATCATCACGCGGAAGTTCACGGACGAAAAGCGCCGGGGTTGACCAGCAGTGCCCCGCAGCACTGCCCCGGCCCTAACTTAGAGTATATGGAAGATGGGGTAGGAACCTACTTTTCTGGTTCAGGCGATGGACCGAGCAGAGTCCCGGCGAGGGCCGCGGGGCACCGGGGCAGGCCGAGGCTCCGCGTCTATTGTCACGGCGCGGCGCAATTGCCCCGAAGAGCAGTCGAGCCTCGCCACGTGCCACAAAATGAAGTATACATCTGCTGGCACGAGCAACTCACCAGGCCCGGCGGCCGTTCGCAACATCCATTGCGTTGGTAACACAGGCGCGCACCGCCGCGGCCCGTCGGCGGGCATCAAGATACAAGAAGTATTCGAAACAACCCGTGACGTGACCATTACCCATGAAAAATCCTGGTCAATGACAAGTTTCAACTCGTCGCTGTCGACGGTAAATTCTCACGTCGTGATGCACGTAACATAGTGTACTGAAAGGTCTCAGATGGCCTCGGGCGCTTCTGCCCGCAGCCTCGTGTTCGACGTCGAAGGACCACAAAGGTTAAGGGTAGAGAGGGCGTGGAAAGGGGGCAGCTCAGAGCGGTTGATCAGAATGGCTAAAGGTTGGACTGGCGAAGAAGGGTAGAGCGTTGAGAGAGGCGAGAACATAGCGAGGTGAGGGAGGTAGGACAAGTGGCTGACGCCCGAAGCTCATCAGCACCCGCGGGGACGAGCAGGAGCTAGAGTCGTCGGAACAGGCAGAAAAGAAAGGGCTCACCGGTAACACGGAGTAAACTGAAAGGGTATGTATATGATAAAAGCAGCCGTTCGTGGGGGGGGGGGGACAAAGAGTCAAAGGGTTAGTGTCACGATGGACGTGGGCGCTGTCATCGCTGCGTACGAAGCGTCGTGCGAAGCGTCGCTCGACTGGCACCTCGAGCACGCGGAGAGGCAACGGTACGGCGAGATTCCCGTCGAGGAGCGGGCCGTGCGGCCCTGGGAGCCGCCGACGGATCCCATCGGCGAATGGCGCGCCGCTTTTCTGTGTTTGCGAATCGTCGGCAAGGGCTACGAGGCGAAGGACCCGCCGCTCGAGCTCCCTGAGCCAACCTTTTGGTCCCGGGCGTGCGACGCCCCGATCGACCTCTCCGACGACGAGGAGGAGGCGATAGTCTACGACGACCGCGAGGTGTATCCGCGCGAAGTTCCAGACGCAGATTTTCCGAAAGATTTCGAGCCAGATCTCACGCTTTGTGTCGTGGGGGGGCGACCCCCCACCCGCGACGTCCTCCTCGACGAGGAACGCGAGGAAATTATCTGCGCCGACGGCGTCTACGACGACTTTCTCGCCTACAGCGAATGGGTCGGGGAGGATCCCGACGAAGACCCGCACGACGAGTTCCCCCCTTTTGTTGTTCCTGCTGCTCCGAAATAAGGTGGTAAGACTCGCCGTGACGAACCTTACGACTCGAATCGCCGCGAAGCGCCGTGTTTGCCTGGTTAGGTAGTCCCGAATTCGATCAAGGGGGCAAGCAAATTTTATGAAGTCCCAGCGTAGCGTAATAAATCATAGTGCGGAACTCCCAGGCTAAAAAGAGCCAGATTGCAGCAGAGGGAAGGGCAGATGGGGCGGTAGAAGCAAGCAGGGGGTGGAAAAAAACGAAGCGTGGGTCACGTATTGAAAAATCTATCGCGCATAATAGGAAAGCGACGACGACAGTGCGGCGAGACGAGTCGGCGTGGTCGGTCAGGGAGAACAAAAATCACAAAGTCGCTTTTATGACAACACCACATGATTATTATTTATCACGGCGCGCGCCGCTGGAGAGAGAGAGAGAGAGAGAGAGAGAGAGAGAGTCTACGGCATACATAGACTAAGGGGCTGCTAGTCGTCGAAATCGTCGTCGGTTAGATCTGATGGCTTTGCCCTTTGGACCTTGCCGCCTCCCTGTCGTCGTCCCTGTCGTCGTCGTGAGTCCCCCGGCTTGAGGCTGGCGTAGTAGGAGGAGGAGGAGGAAGTTTTGCCGCCTTTATGGCGTTTGGCGGAGTTTTCTCGGGTGGTCGTCGCGACGAGGTCGACGAGGTCGAGCTGGCGCGACGGGATGTCGCCGAGGAAGGTGGAGGGTTTCATGTCGCGCGTGATGCCCCAGGTGAGGCGAGTCGTAGCGCAGAGGAGGTAGAGGCGTCGCTTGGCTCGGGTCATGGCGACGTAGAGGAGGCGGCGCTCCTCTCGGAGGTCGCCTTCTTCTAAGGCGTAGAAGTGCGGGAGGAGGCCGTCTTCGCAGCCGGCGACGAAGACGACGTCGTATTCGAGTCCCTTGGCCGCGTGGATGGTGAGGAGATGGACTTTCGTAGTAGTTTTGGAAATTTCCGTCGTTTCGAGCGCGTCCTGGTCCTGGACGAGGGCGCAGTCGTCGAGGAATTCGAGGATCTGCGAGACGTCGTACTTGGCGGCGAGGTTTGCGAGTTCGCGGAGATTGCGCCAGCGGTCGACGCCGTTGTCGACCTCGGCTTGGACGTATTCGTCGTACCTCGTGATCTCGAGGAGTCGCGCGAGGTACGAGGAGAGGTCTTTGGTGGTGGTTTCGGTCGCGGCGAGGGTCCTCCTGAGGTCGTCGATTATGCCGACGAGGTCTTCGAGGCCCTTGAGGGCGCGCGGAAAAAGTCCCGGTGGCGGATCGCGGATGGTGGCCGCGAGGGATCCGTTGTTTTTGGCTGCTGCATCGAGGAGGAGAGCTCGGGACTTTTCGCCGACGGCACGGGGGGGGACGTTGAGTACGCGGTCGAGGCTCGAATCGTCGTCGTCCGAGACGACGAGGGTAAGGTAGGCGAGGACGTCGCGGACTTCGCGGCGCTCGAAGAAAGCGCGTTGGCTTGCGAGGTGGTAGGGCACGCCGTGGCGCAGGAGTTGGGTCTCGAAGGCGCGGCTCTGGGCGTTGGTCCTGTAGACGACCGCGATCGACGCGGTCTCCTCGTCGAGCCGCGAGGCGAGGTCGGCGACGAAGCGCGCCTCGGCGTCCTGGTCTCGCAGGCGGACGAGCGTCGGGATGGGTCCCGGGGGGATGTTGGCCTGGAGCTTAATGTCGTCGCGCGGCTGGCCGGCTGCGGCGATCAGGCTCGCGGCGGCGTCGAGGATTTGCTGGGAGCTGCGGTAGTTTTGGTCGAGCGTCACGAGAGCGCGACCTGGAAAGTCGGCGTCGAATTTCCGGAGATTATCGTAGTCCGCGCCGCGCCATCCGTAGATCGCCTGGTCCGAGTCGCCGACGGCGAAGGGCGTGTCAGAAAGCAGCTTCAAGAACTCGTATTGGAGACTGTTCGAGTCCTGAAATTCGTCGACGAGCACGTGTCGCCACCGCCGGCGTCGCGTCCGCTCGAGCGATTTCAAGCCGAGGAGCAGCATGTCGTCGAAATCGACCACGTTTCGCCGTTTCAGCTCCTCCTCGTACGCCTCCATGATTCGCCCGAGCGTGCCGTCGAGCCGTTCTCGCGCGTTTCTCGCCTCGGAGATAAGCGCCTGAACCCGCGACGGCACCCACTCCTTCGCGTCGAGGCCAAGAAGACTCTCGATGCAGTACCGGGTGAGCTTGATCATCGCCGTCTGGTCGTAGCACGCGAACCCAGGGGCTCTCTCTTCGGGAGCGTGCCGCAGGATCGAGAGGCACACGCGGTGAAACGTCCCGACCGACACCGACTCCGAATTTTCGACGCGCGCGAGCCGTTCGCGCATCTCGTTCGCGGCCTTGTTGGTGAACGTTAGCGCGAGGATCGACCGTTCGCCGCGTCGCAGCAGCTCTTCGATGCGCGACGTCAGGACACGCGTCTTTCCCGTACCGGGTCCGGCGACCACGCGAATCGGACCCGGCAACTCCACCGCCTTCCGCTGCGCCTCGTTCAGCTCGACCGCCACCTCCTTCTCGACGGCGACGACGCGCGCCTTGTCGTCGCGCCGACGAGGCTCTTGGGTGGTGCGCAAAATCTCGTGCCGCTGCTCGCGCGTCTTCTGCTTGTGGCACTCGAGGCAAAGCGCCTGAAGGTTAGGCAGCGCGTCGCTCCCGTTCAAAGCCGCCGGAACGACGTGGTCGACCTGGTGGTTGGGCGGCAACAGCACGCCGCACGAGGCGCACGCGTACTTTTGCCGGTACGCGACCAGCCGTCGAATCTTCAACGGCAAGGATTTCCGCCGCCGCCGCCCGGTCGCCCCACCGACGGCGGCCGCTAACGCCCGTTCCCTCGCCTCGTCGGAGTCGTCCTCCCACCCCGCGGCGGCGGCGGTCAACGTGCGGCGGTGGCGGCACATCGTCACGCTTCGCCGCCAGGCCACCCGCCGCGGTATTGCGCTCAACAACAGCCCGCTCGCGTAGGAGCTCATCATGCTCCACACGAGACGACGCATTTATTTCCGAATTCCGTTGACTATATATATATTACGACGTCTCGAGCTGAACATCTCTTCAATCATCATCCGCCGACGACGACCCCAAGAAATCGCCGTAGCCGCGCCAGTCGTCAGCGTAGACTTTGTGGGGCTGAGCGGGAAGCCGGAGGTCGGCGATGCGGTCCTTGTGGTCCGCCGCGAAGGCAACCCACGCGCGGCGCGAGGTCAAGTTGAGCCGGCGGGCGTGGTCTCTCGCCTCAGCGAAGGGGCGCGGCGCCCCCAAAAAGTCCGCCCATCCGCGCCAATCGTCGGCATAGAACTCGTCGGGCTTGTTGGGGACGTACGGGCCGAGGCGCGGGGCCGCCTTCCCGTCATTGACCCAGTCATCCCAGTCGTCCTTGGTGGTAAACCCCAACGAACGAGCCGCCTTGCGGACTTCCTGAAACGGAAGGAGCTTGCGATACCGCCGGCGCCACTGCGGGCGCCGCGATCGGACGTCGGCGGGCGAGGCGGGAAGATTACCGGTGATGTCGTAAATCTCCGCATCCAGATCCACCACACGCCGGTAGGGCTCGGTGTCACGCGCGAGAAGCACGACACACGCGACGGCGGCGACGTCGCCGACATATGATGCGGAGGTCGATCGCAGGACGGTAACGTTACCGTCGTCCACGAAGCTGCCGACGCGGACGACGTGATCGCACCGCGCGTCCAAAGCGACGACGGGGCTCGCGACGAAGAGGCGAGTGGGCATGTCGTCGCGCTCCAGGTGCCGCCGGACTTGGATGCTCGGGAAGGCCACCGCGATGCGGCTCGTCTCGGCGAGGGTTTCCGACAGCGCTGTCACGCGCCCCACGCGCAGCCGGTTCGTCGTTGTTCGGGGCGGTGGCAACTGCGGCACGGCACATCCCAAGAGCCGCCGGATCACCTCGCCCCCGAGCTCTGTCGTCGCCCCGGCGACCACCACGTGCACAAAATCGAAGGACCTTGCACCAACGGGGAGCCAGAAAAAGATGTTAAATCCTCGCATCCCCTCGGACAAAAGTAAACATAAGTAAGTAACCCTAGGTCAAACCAAAGTCGCCAACACATAGATGGGCTCGTCGGCTGAGGCGGCGTTTGTCGCGCCGCCGTTCCGGACGCAGGACAATGGGATGAGATGAAGCCCGAGAAGGGCAAAAAGCGGAGGGAGGAGGAGGTCATCGTGATGGCGCGACGGCAGATCCTCCACTTCCTAAGCGAAGAAAACCTGACCAAAGACCTGTTTTTGTTGTGCGAGCTGCAAATCGGCCTTTCGGTGTCGCTCAAAACGGTGATGAAGCGATTGCGCAAGCTGACGACCGACGAGACCTTGGTGCTCAAGGCGGTCGAGAACACGGAAGTCGAGGCGTTTCAGCAGTCAGACGGCGAGTGGCGCCTGCGGCGCGACTTTTCCAAGCAAGTCCGGGAGCTCGTCGCGCAGCAGCCGAGCGAGGTCGAACGGCGGACGGTCGAGGTGAAGAATAACAAGGGGGACTTGGTCGAGGTATTCGGGGCCGTTGGAAAGATCGAGAGCGCGACGGAAGACACGGTTACTTACGTCGACGAGGCCGCGGCGATCAAGGCGGTCGAGCGCCTCAACGATGCCGCAAACTGGCGTTCGGGCTTACGCGTCACGCTCAAGTCGGGACAGACGCCGGCGGTGGCGCGCAAGATCGCAGGCCTCCCGCCCATCCGCGAAAAAGGCAAGCTTGCCTACCTCAAAGTCAACAAGTACGGCTTCATTAAACCCGCGCGCGCCAAGACCAAGGACGACAACGCCTTTTTCCTCGCCTCCGAGCTCAGGGACGCCAAACTTAAGGTCGGCGACCTCGTCGAGTACACTCCCGAACTCGTCATCAAGGACGGCGAGAGCAAGAAGCAGGCGCGCGACGTCCGCCGCTGCGACGACCCCGTGCCCGCGCCTGCCCCGCCCAACGACGACTCCCCGGCCCCCGCGGAACCGCCCGGCGAACGCCCGACCCGTCTCCGCACCTCGGTGCAGAACCACGTGCGCGAGCGCCTCGCCAAAGGCCCTGAGAAAGGAACCATCGGCTTCACCCGCCCCCGACCCTCGCTCTCCAAACTCAACGCCGCTGCCCAGGACTTCGTGCCCGGCCTTGTCTCCCCAACTGCGTCCTCTTCTGAATCCTAACTATAGTGGTGGCCTACTTTGCTTTGCTTCGCTTCGCTTCGCTTCGAAAACCAGTAGTATCCCTTTAGCAGACGGTGCAGCCCCCGCGCCCCTTACCACCTTGGTCTAGAAGACCCTGGTTGAGCGACGTCTTTCGACCTGCATTGCTTGGTTTGGTGGCGACGACAATTCGTCGCGTGGGGACGCGCGTTTGTCGTTTTTGGACGCGGTGTGTTCGGGGGCTAGGTGTCGAAAACCAGCGCGAGCCTGCTATTCGAGCTGCACAAAACCGTTTTCGTGGCAGATAACCAAGCCAGCGGCATCGGGCGTGGTATCGGGAATGTCGGCGTCGCGGTCGGTGCACTTGGTGACTACATCCTCGTTGTTACTGCGGTCGGTGTGGTGGTCCGCGGTTGGGGCGCGGGCGTGAATGCGGGCCGCGGCGGAAGCAATGATGCTTCGGAGGGCTATGCGGGCTTCTTCGAGAAAAGGCTTCTTTCTGGTCGTCGACCTCGTCTCGGCTCATGTTTCCCCCGCCGCAGAAGCCGTCTGCGTACCCTCGGCCCACTCGGCACCCTCCAACATTTCTGCCGCTGTCTCCGCTGCCTGCTGCACCATAGCCAACTTCGCATTTTGAAAAGGTGTGTACGTGCCCCGAGTCGCCCGTCTCGTCATCCGCATTGCGCTTGCTAAGCATCTTGTCCACGATGTCCACTGCTTCTTCGCACGCCTCGACCACCCAACTCCTTGGCGCCAGCGCTGGGATGCGGCAGCACTCGCACCAGCGGCGCGGCTGCCAACATCTTCCTCGCTCTGCTCCAAACCAGATCGCAGATCTTCCCAAACGACGCCCCGGTCGCCCGTTTGCACGACATTACCACCTGTGCCCAATATCAGTTCGTGCCAACCCAAAAGCATACTGTTCACTTCCTCGGAGAAGGATTTCATGCGCCTCAATTATTAGTGGCCGGCGCAGCACGGCCTTTGGTTGAAACTACAAGAAACTACAAAATGCAGCGTTCAAGTCAGAAGCGATCCGAGGTCGAGGTTCGCCTGCGCGGTCGATGGCATCGCGGGACGCTGGGAGCACCGGATCACGCTGCTGCACCTCCGAAATCAGGTGCTTCTTCTGCGGCCGAGATGGTCCTTTCGACTCCTCTTCACGACGATCGGCAACTCCATGTCGAACTGCTCGCCCTTCACGATCATCCGGGCTGGTCCCGTATTTCATCCACTCCCCGTTCCCCGTCTTCTTCGGGTTCGGAAGTCGGCGATGGGCGGCGGGTGGTCTCCCGCCTCGCTGACCGCTGGACGGTTTGTCTCATCATCCCGAGCCGCGTGGCGGTCCGCCGTCGCTCGCCGCGCGAAGGCGTGAGCCATGACGCTGTTTATTGCGAAAAAAACGGAAGACGTCCGAAGCACTCTTGCGTCCTATAGGTAACAAGTGCAGGCCAGTAAGTTCACCTAGTCCCAATCTCTAACCCTAGTAAGTTCACGTGGTCCCAGTAAGTTCACCTAGTCCCAATCTCTAACCCCAGTAAGTTCGGTGTAACTTACACTGTAAGCCCACTCGTGCTCACACCCACTCACCCCACTCCCCTTCGAGCTCGTCGCTCTCACCTCCGCCAATCTAAGCCGCTTTTATCCGTACACGCCGCTAGCCTTTGCGTTCACTCTAAAAACCCCAGTAAGTTCACTTGGTCCCAGTAAGTTCACCTGGCCACTAAGTTCACCTAGTCCCAATCTCAAACCCCAGTAAGTTCGCCTGGTCCCAGTAAGTTAACCTATAGTGCGCGTGTAGACGCCGGGAGGGGGCTTATCGGTATTGCGCAGCACGTGTGGGGTAGGGTGGAGTCGTCGACTCAGAAGAGGATATCCTCGGGGTTGCCGATCGACAGAGAGCCACGTAGAGCTGGACGTGGCAGAAGACGGGCTTCGCCAAGAGGACGCCGACCTCGCGGGGCGTCTGGCCCTGGCTCTTGGTGATCGTTTGGCGTCGGCGGGCCTTAAGGGATACAGGTTGGAGGAGCCTCGGTGACAACGACACGATCGATCATGTATCTGGTACCGTTGCAGTGGCCGTGCGACGGGTCGAGGTTGCGAGGCGTCGTCTTCCGACAAAACCTAATCAGCCGAAAAGAACTCCGACGCCTCGTCTCCGGGAAAAAAAGGCCGAGGTAAAGAGCGAGGCGTCGTCTTCCGACCCAACCTAGTCAGCCGAAAAGAACTCCGACGCCTCGTCTCCGGGAAAAAAAGGCCGCGGTCATGCGCGCGTTGTCAGCATCGACAACATCGTTTCGACGGGGCGTGAGAATGGCGCGCTGAAAGAGCCGCCGCGGGTCGTGGAAATAGTCTGCGAGGTCGCCGTAGACGGCTTGGAGGATCACTGTCTGGCTCTCGCGCCTACCTGATCCTTACTCTCGCGCCTACATGATCCTTACCCTAAATCGAGGGACAGACAAACAGCTCCGGCGGCAGCATGCGTACGACCTACGGGCGAGGCCCGTCCTCTCTTCGCCTGCCCCACGCCTCGGCGATGACCCCGACTAGGTCCCGCGTACTTATCTCCGCCCGTCAGGCACATCCCTCATACCCCACAAACCCACCCACATCCTTCATGCTCCCCACACACACCCCCCCCCTCTTAGCAGTCGACATTTAAAGACAGACAAACAGACAGACGCTTGGGGTTCGTTGTACACCGCCCACGCCCTCCATCCCTCCCACCCGTCGCCTGTCGATCGGCGCGCAGCGCAAGTCCACTCCGAATACCTCGCTCACGCCCGCGGCATCGACGCCATCATCCCCCAGCCGGGTACAGCACCACCGCCTGGCTTCTTGGGCCCTGTCGAACAGCGGCTACGTAGCTACGGCACCGTCGCCGGCCTCGTCTTTGGTGCCTTCGGTGAGGCCAGCGCGGCGTGCCACGCTCTCGCCCAAACATGCGCAGAGCGCATCGCTGCGCGAACCTGGGTGACAAGCGGCTGCGCCAACTTCACAGAGGCAAAGGCGGCCCAAACTCGCCGCATCTACCGTGAGTGGGGGATCGCCAACGCATTAGGCCGGGCTCGCTGTGCCCTCACCGCCCTCACCCATGTCGCCGCCTCGGGGAACCCCGCCCAGGCCGCCCGATCCCAGCAGGACGTCACCCTTCGTCGCACATACGTCCGGCGGCAGCATGCGTACGACCTACGGGCGGGGCCCGTCCTCTCTTCGCCTGCCCCACGCCTCGGCGATGACCCCGACTAGGTCCCGCGTACTTATCTCCGCCCGTCAGGCACATCCCTCCTACCCCACAAACCCACCCACATCCTTCATGCTCCCCACACACACCCCCCCCTCTTAGCAGTCGACATTTAAAGACAAACATCTGTCGATTAGTAGTTAGGATTTCTCTTTCTAGCAAGCAAAAAGAAAATGCGGAAGAACACTGTTACCGAGGCACGGCAGAGGCATATTGAACTTCCCGTTTTTGCGATCCGTTTAGTATTCAACAAGTGCAGGCCAGTAAGTTCACCTATCTCTAACCCCAGTAAGTTCACCTGGTCCCAGTAAGTTCACCTAGTCCCAATCTCTAACCCCAGTAAGTTTGGTGTATGCCACTCTTGCTCACACCCACTCACCCCACTCTCCTTCGAGCTCGTCGCTCTCACCTCCGCCAATCTAAGCTGCTTTGATCCGTACACGCCGCTAGCCTTTGCGTTCACTCTAAAAACCCAGTAAGTTCACCTGGTCACTAAGTTCACCTAGTCCCAATCTCAAACCCCAGTAAGTTCACCTGGTCCCAGTAAGTTCACCTACCGTGCGCGTGTAGACGCCGGGAGGGGGCTTATCGGTATTGCGCAGCACGTGTGGGGTAGGGTGGAGTCGTCGACCCAGATGAGTATATCCTCGGGGATGCCGATCGACAGAGAGCCACGTAGAGCTGGACGTGGCAGAAGACGGGCTTGGGAAAGAGGACGCCGACCTCGCGGGGCGTCTGGCCCTGGCTCTTGGTGATCGTTTGGCGTAGGCGGGCCTTAAGCGATACAGGTTGGAGGAGCCTCGGTGACAACGACACGATCGATCATGTATCTGGTACCGTTGCAGTGGCCGTGCGACGGGTCGAGGTTGCGAAGACTTTAAGCTCGCGATCAAAGTCGGCGTGCCGTTGGTTGTCAGGGAGTTGAAAACTCTACTGTAAAGAGCGAGGCGTCGTCTTCCGACCCAGCCTAGTCAGCCGAAAAGAACTCCGACGCCTCGTCTCCGGGAAAAAAAGGCCGCGGTCATGCGCGCGTTGTCAGCATCGACAACATCGTTTCGACGGGGCGTGAGAATGGCGCGCTGGCTAAAAGAGCCGCCGCGGGTCGTGGAAATAGTCTGCGAGGTCGCCGTAGACGGCTTGGAGGAGCACTGTCTGGTCTCTCTCTCGCGCCTACCTGATCCTACTCTCGCGCCTACCTGATCCTTACCCTAAATCGAGGAACATATCGCACATACGTCCGGCGGCAGCATGCGTACGACCTACGGGCGGGGCCCGTCCTCTCTTCGCCTGCCCCACGCCTCGGCGATGACCCCGACTAGGTCCCGCGTACTTATCTCCGCCCGTCAGGCACATCCCTCATACCCCACAAACCCACCCACATTCTTCATGCTCCCCACACACACCCCCCCCTCTTAGCAGTCGACATTTAAAGACAGACAGACAGACAGACAGACAAACATCTGTCGATTAGTAGTTAGGACATACAAGAAAACTGAGCTGGCGACGACGGTTTCGCGAACGCATTATTTAAATCACCCGAAGAGCTCTTTCGTCAACACATTCTCTTCGAGAGGGCTAGTCCTATTACCCACAAGCACCCCCCTCCCTCTTACACCCCCCACCCACAAACACAACCCCCCCCCTCTTAGCAGTCCTAACTACTAATCGACAGATCCTTACTGCTAATCGGCAGATGTTTGTCTGTGTGTTTGTTTGTTTGTTTGTCTTTAAATGTCGACTGCTAAGAGGGGGGCGTGTGCGGGGAGCATGAAGGATGTGGGTGAGTTTGTGGGGTATGAGGGATGTGCCTGACGGGCGGAGATAAGTACGCGGGACCTAGTCGGGGTCATCGCCGAGGCGTGGGGCAGGCGAAGAGAGGACGGGCCCCGCCCGTAGGTCGTACACATGCTGCCGCCGGACGTATGTGCGACGAAGGGTAACGTCCTGCTGGGATCGGGCGGCCCGGGTGGGGTTCCCCGAGGCGGCGACATGGGTGAGGGCGGTGAGGGCAAAGCGCGCCCGACCTAATGCGTTGGCGATCCCCCACTCACCGTAGTGTCCGTCCCTCGATTTAGGGTAAGGATCAGGTAGGCGCGAGAGGCAGACAGTGATCCTCCAAGCCGTCTACGGCGACCTCGCAGACTATTTCCACGAGCCACGGCGGCTCTTTCAGCGCGCCATTCTCACGCCCCGTCGAAACGATGTTGTCGATGCTGACAACGCGCGCATGACCGCGGCCTTTTTTTCCCGAAGACGAGGCGTCGGAGTTCTTTTTAGCCGACTAGGTTAGGTCAGAAGACGACGCCTCGCTCTTTACAGTCGAGTTTTCGACTCCCTGACAACCAACGGCATGCTGACTTTGATCGCGAGCTTAATGTCTTCGCAACCTCGACCCGTCGCACGGCCACTGCAACGGTACCCGATACATGATCGATCGTGTCGTTGTCACCGAGGCTCCTCCAACCTGTATCCCTTAAGGCCCGCCTACGCCAAACGATCAACAAGAGCCAGGGCCAGACGCCCCGCGAGGTCGGCGTCCTCTTGCCCAAGCCCGTCTTCTGTCACGTCCAGCTCTACGTGGCTCTCTGTCGATCGGCAACCCCGAGGATTTGCTCTTCTGGGTCGACGACTCCACCCTACCCCACACGTGCTGCGCAATACCGATAAGCTCCCTCCCGGCGTCTACACGCGCACTGTAGGTGAACTTACTGGGACAAGGTGAACTTACTGGGGTTAGAGACTGGGACTACGTGATTATAGTGACCAGGTGAACTTACTGGGACCAGGTGAGCTTACAGGGGTTTTTAGAGTAAACTCAAGGGTTGGCGGCGCGTGCGGATCAAAGCAGCTTAGATTGGCGGAGGCGAGAGCGACGAGCTCGAAGGAGTGGTGTGAGCACGAGTGGGTTAACGTCGAACTTACTGGGGTTAGAGAATTGGACTAGGTGAACTTACTGACCAGGTGAACTTAGTGGGATTAGGTGAACTTACTGGGGTTAGAGATTGGGACTGTGTGAACTTACTGGCCTGCACTTGTGTTATATTTATGTGCGACGGTGATGACAACAAAATGTCACACTTAGAATGCCGAAGACACCACATCGTGGTGCGGCTGGCCCGCGCCCTCGGTATGTCGGTTGCCTTCGTGCCGTTCGTGTACGGAGTGGTGCTTCAATCACTCGTCACGCGGCATCCCGTCGAACCCGCCGAGTGGCGACGCAGCTTGCGGCCCATCTACCTTCAGATCGCCGCAGTGTCCGGCGCGATAGCGCTCGTCGTCGTGCCGCTGTTGCCGGCGATCGTCGCTGTTTCTCTAGTCGCCGTCTACCACGCGTGCGTCTTTCGCTACTGTGCCCTGCGCTCCGAATTGTCGACCGTCGAACGCCGCGACCGCTGCTCGCCGGTCAGCGCGCTCGCGACCGCTTCTTCCGCGGCCGCGGAGGTCGTCGTCTTCCTCGCGCTCGCCAATCCGCCGCGCCTCGGCGCAATCCTGTCCGGGGTGGTCGGCTCGTCGAGACACAATTTTGCCTTGGGTGCCGGGACGGTGTTGTGCTACCAACTCGCGACCGGCGCCTTCATCGAGTTCGACGTGTCGCCCTCGGCATCCGTCGCGCCGCTCCTCTACGAGTTTCTGAGTGGGACCCTCCAAATCAGCGTCGTGACCTGGCTTCTCCAGACGGGCGACGATTTTTACTGGGAGCGCCGCGCGGCTCGACTGTTACTCCTCGCGTACGCGTCGACGGCCGTCTACGTCAGCATCTACAGATCAGACAAATGCCTCGGCGCCGACGACGTTGCCTTTGTCCCAAAATTCCTCGTCCTCGAGCGCGCGGGCAAGGAGTTGGTGTCGGTCGCGATGGTTCTCCTCGACAGCGCTCGCGTCTTTCGATTTGTTTTGTTGGCCGCGCAACTCGCCCTCGTCGCCCTCGTGCTCGCGATGCGGCCGTGCTCGCATCCCTTCGTCGACGACCTCCGCGCCGCTTTGATCGCCCTCACCGCCGTCGTCACCGCCCTCGCCATGCTCGACGCCGCGGGACCCGGCCGCCGTCTCGTATTGCGAGCACTCGCCGCTGCGTCGACTGGTCTCGTTGTCGTGCTCGCCCTTCTCGTCGTTCGACTCGCTCAAGTTATGACCTCGCGCCGACCACGACCACGACCACGACCATTTCCTCCGACCGAGGTGCCTTCCGACGACCACTCGCAAAATCTGAGCTTGCAGAATACTACCGGCGGTCCGCGCGTCCTCTGCTAGGAGTGGATTTGTCGTCGCGACGATCATGTGATGCGACGGCGATAAGTGCCTTACTGAGGGACTGAGTGACTAGAGGGGCATTGGGGCGATTCGGGATCTTTTCTTCGCACAAACCCCCCAAAGCAGTAGCTGCTGCAGCCTGTGTCTGAGCCTCGTAGGTTTTGGTGGGTTGACGAGGCGCGGGCCGAGGAGCCGACGGAGTTCGAGCCGGGATATGCGCGCCGGGTACCCTTGGAGGCGTCGCCCTGGATCGCAGAGCCAGGTCTCGTTGAAGAGGTGCAGCAGGCGCTCGACGGCTTCGCTTCGGCTCAATTGAGACCCCGCCGCGAAGGCATCGACGGATCCCGAGGCTCGTGCCTCTTCAAAGGTCATCTTGTGCGTGATCTTCACCTCGCAGCACGGGGCGACGCTGGCCATCTCGATCGAGAGAGGGTGAGTGAGTGAGTGAGTTCGCTCGTTCGTTCGCTCGTTCGTTTCGTTTCGTTCGTTTCGTTCGTTTCGTTCGTTCGTCAACCCGTCCACAACGACAAGGGTAAGTAAGTAAGCGTGAGAGCCTCAATCGACATTTTCTTCAAGACTCCGGCATCTGCTTCTTCTCTTCCCCCAAAATGTCGTCGTGCCGCCACCTCGTCGTCACCGCCGCGCGCCGCTCCGCCGTCCGGGGCCTTCGGACCTCGTCTGTCGCCCGCGATGTGTTCAAGGACAAGGAGCACGCGGAAGAGAACATGTACTTTGCAAAGGAGGACCGTGCCCTCCTGGAGAAACTCCTCAAGAAGATGAAGTCCTCCGAGGAGTCCAAGCTCGGGGAGCTCAAGGCCCTCATCGCCCCCCACGAACTCCCCGACGAGGTGCTCGCCAAAATCGTCGATTGGAAAATGCACCACTAAACGCTTCCGCGCGGCGCGAGAGGAGACGCGTGCAGAGACGAGCCGACACAAGGAGGATTGCACTTGTAAACTAGAGACACTTCTCCTCCTCCTCCTCCTCCGCGATGGATTTAGAGCGCCGGGGGTCGTCGTCGCGACCTGCGCGGACGTTTCTCTCTCGGCGCAATTGTTGTTTTAAGAGGCCAGGATCACCGTGTGCGGGGCCGCCCCCGCCGTCGCCGCAGCGACCACCATGGGGGTCGTCGTCGCTGCCGCCGCCGCCGTCGCCGCTTCCGCCGGCGGTGGCGGCGTCTTGGCCGCGATGAGTCCGTGATGGTCAGGAGCTGGGTCTGGGCGGTCGTCTTTGGTGGCGGGAAGGCACGGGGATGCGACGGCGGCTTCCGCGGGCGATGGGACCGAGAAGGTGCGGCAGCTAAAGCCCGAGGAGAAGGAGGACATGGTCCCGTGACCCAAGGCGAGGGAGTGGATGGCCTTGGCGGTGGTCGCAGACACGGCCATGGCCTTGCCGGGGATCGTCCAGCCGAAGACCTGGGTCGCGGCGTTGTCCTTCGCGAGCGCGACGCGGGCGTTGGAGATCGCGTGGGCGAGGTGGACGCGCGTCGGGATGGCCTGTAGGGAACGCGACTGCTGTTGCTGCTGCTGCTTCAAGTGGCCGAGGCCCCCGCCGAGGGTCGTTTGCGTCGACGAGGAGGCGGAGGAGACGGACGATTGGAGGAGGGATGTCGGGCGAGCGGCCGACTGCGACGGGGACGGCGAAGAAGCCAGGAGGTCGTCGGGCGTCGGAGATGGTGCGTCGGTCGGCAGGAATTTGTGGAAGTCTTTGACCAGGTCGGGGCAGCCCTCGAGGAGGGCGGCGACCTCTTCGGTGACGCGCTCTTTGGAGATCTCGGCAGCCTGGAAGGCGCGGAGGTGACGGGCAAAGGCTCGGATTGTGTCCTCGCTGAGCTTGTGGACATTCTGCATTCGCGCGATGTACTCGCGGGCCGCGACGGCGCTCGACTCGTGACCCCTCTTACTCTCGCGGCGGCGAACCTTGAGCGTCTTGGCGGGCTGGACGCGAGCGGCGACTGCCGCCTCGTACGAGGCCGTCGCTAACGTGGAGATGAGCTCAGTGCGGTCAACCGCGACGGCGGCCGTCGCCAGGACGTCGAGGACGTTAGAGGCCCGGCACCGCACGACTGCCGCCTCTCTCTTCGACTGGACAGCCCCGAAAGCCACGAGCCTCACCTCGTTGTCGGCGCACAGGTCCTGCCACTCGGCATTTCGCCTGGCGTCGAGCTCGCCGTTGGCTTTGGTCCACACCAACGAGCTCTCCGGCAGCCCCTTGATTCGATCGTCAGCGGCTTTTATGATTTCCTCGAGGTCCGACGGCCTGTCGGCATCGGCGATCGCCCGGCTGCAAATGCGTTTCCAGCTCCCCTGGAGCGTTGTTTGGTCCACCTTTGGCTCTTCTTTTTCGATCTTATGCGAGGCGCGAAGGAGCTCGTGCATGAAATCGTTGCCCTTTTTCCTGCGCTTGCGCGTCCTCGCCATCTCTAGCGATGGTGGCCCCGACGACGACGACGACGTCGTCGCGGTGCGCGCAGAAACCTCCGAGACGTCGACTGACACGTCCTCCTGCGGCGGGATGATCGAGTAGAGACAAAAGCCAACATACCGGTTGGTGGCGGAAGGTGACGACAAGCGGGGTGTCGGGATTCGTGCTCTTCGAAGACCACATGCTTTTTCTGGGCACGGCCCGAGGCAACCCCAACCTCGACGACGTATTGTGGCGGTCTGGCCACTCGGCGAACTTGCGCATCGCGCAACGGTCGGCATGCTCCATCAACTGGTCGCTCGGGTAGCTCTTTCCGCAAATCGGACAGCTCCGGGGGCCGAAGTACATAGCCTTTTGGTTCACGCCTCGGGACGGTCGCGTCGTCTCCATGATGCTAGGGCCCACGCGCTCGTGAGTGGGGCATACCACGAGCGACCTACCTCTTATTGCTCGCTCGCTGGATCGTCCACAGCTTGTCTCGCTCGTGCTGGTCCCTTTTTAACAAACACGTGAACAGCCAAGAGATCCCTATAGCACTGCTGTTGGTGATTCTATTCTTTTACTTTCCCACACCAGGTCGGGACAGTGTCAAAACCGTAAAACTAAGGCAATTTTTCCTCAACTTCATGTGTTGCGAGAGAGAGAGTATAGGCGTTTCGTGAGCATTGACCGCCTCTCTCTTCGGATTCTCTTAAGAGGTGGGACTCCAGCAAGCACGGAGGGATCTCTGGCTCTGATCATGCGGGCCGCCGAGGTTTTTTTTCGTGATCCGACCACGGAGCTCGTAATACCGAAGGCGTGCTATAACTCAATTGTGCGCATCTGCGACTTTCGGGACGGTGTTGGGCCGCCTTGTTGTCGAACACTACAAACGCTGCGTCGGGGAGACCAGTGACTATGTCCACGGCCTGCTCCACCGCAGAGCGCATCATCGGTCTCGTCGCGGGACTTGAGGAAAGTGCGCCGACGCTCGAGGCACGCTTACGCAGTCCCCCCCCCCGTACGGGAACTCTCGAGTGTTGCGCATCGTTAGTGGGCCCGGCTTCTTATCTTCTTAAGGCACCTTTACGACGGCGACGGACGCGCGGTCGCTGCTGCTGCTGGCGGTCAGCACGAAGCTTTTCTTGGACGGACTCTCGTACGACCCTCAATGCCAGCACGGCGACCAGGCTGCTGGGGAGCTTTCTGCTCCCAACCGCCACCACTCTAGGCGGGACCGGAGTCGACTAAGCTATCGACACTCGCCCGCTCCGCCTTCGCTTCGTTCTGCGCATGTCGCCATCTCCTTGTTCTCTTTAACCGGTCTCCTCCGGGGCCTCACTTCTCCATCGCCTTTCGTTTCTCAGGACTGCCCCCCTTTCTTCTCATACCGTTAAGCCGCTAGCCCCCTAGCCTTTTTTGTGTTGTCGTCTGTCTGTCTGTCTTTATAAAGGTCGGCTGCTGAGAGGGGGGTGTGTGTCGTCTGTCTGCCTTGCAGCTCTCCGGCCCGTGCGTGCTAATTTGCAACACGATGGAATTGCCACTCTCAAAGACTTTCTTTTTCCCTCCCGTGATTGGAGGTGGAACGGAGGCGGCAAGCGGAAGTTGGAGCAGAAGCGGTTGGTAGGTGGAAGAGCGAGTGAAAACTCAGAAGCGCAAGCACGAGTGGGGGCGCGCAAGCACGAGTGGGGGCGCGCAAGCGGGAGTGGAAGCACACAAGCGGGAGTGCGAGCGGAAGAGCAAGCGCTCAAACCGGTTTGGAAGCGCGCAGCATGCCGGGGTGCAAGCGCAGAAGGGGCGTGCAAGTGGGGGTGCAATCGGGAGTTGAAACGCGGAAGCGCAGACTGCGAGTGCAAGTATGAGTGACATTAGCGGACGGTGTCATTGGAAGTGGGAACGGAAGCGCGCCTGCGGCCATATATAGTAGCGCGAAGAAAAAGTTTTTTCGGCGTAAGGTGTCGGCTATCATTATTGCCGCCCGATCCTCCTCGAGTAAGCCACCTCGATGACCAAAAAGTCGATTTTTTTTGTAGCTGGAAAACAACTCCTCGAGGTTGGAGGCAAGTTCCCTCCCGACGCGTTGTTTCCGCTACAGCCAACCACGGCCACGAACCCGACGTGCGCGCGGGCACAGTACACTGTGCCACTTCGAGGTGCCTTACGCCAGCTCTACTCTCGCTTCGCGGTGGCGCTGTACCCGACCAACGCCGCAGTGGGCGTTCCGGACAGACCCTCCCATTTCAGCTTCGCGTTGCGCGCACACCGAGCAGTGTCTCGATCACCTCCTCATCACACTCGAAACGCGCAACGCGTTCAACGCGCTCAAGCGTCGCGCCGTCGTAAACGCGCTCGCTTACCACGACAACCCCGAGCTCCAGGCCTTTGGCCACCTCATGCACCGGCAGCTCGAGTCGGTGTTGCTGGTCGCGGTTCATGGCCCGGCGGGCAGCTCGCGCGCTCCCTTCGACTCGGAAAGGGCAATGCGGCGTATCCACCTGCTTAGTGCCTGAAGTCCCACGTCAGCGGCTGGGCGCTCGATGAGCGCCTACGTGCGCACGCCGGCTTCGCGCGCTTCCGCGTGGAAGACATCCTGGTGGGCCACCGAGACAATCTCTTACTGCGCGTGGACGAGCGTATGCCCGGCTCACTTCCCTCGTTGGCAAGCCATTTCACCGAGATCGAGTAACGCGTAAGCTGAATATTCCCTCGACTCACAGAGAAGTTAGACCGCTGGAAACTGCTCATATCGCGTCAATTCCCGTGTCGATTTACGACAGGCTTCGTCCATTTTATAATGTTCGACACTAAGTTTTGTCGTCGTACGTGGTTGATTCAAGCTGATCGACCTTCTGCACGCCGTTCTATTGGTGGCCCTGACGTCGACTTCTCGACTTCGACCGACTAAAATATTGCATCGACTTTGCCCTCTTATTCAAAGCATCGGTCTTGAACCAGCCAAGTGGAGCTCCGAAGCTTTCGAGATGGCCTCTGCTTTTCGACGCAACACTGTATGATAACTAACTAACTAACTTCGGACCTCTCCCGGGCATGGGAGCCAGGCTAAACCAGACCAATACAAGGCGCATGTCGCGGGCAGCCGGCCTCCATCCATATATGTCTGCAGCCTTGATAGAGTCGGTTGCTCGAAAGTCCCAGGCTCACACGAGCGAATTATCCTAGCCGCACCAGCATGCTCTCTGCTCGCCGGGGTGTCGAGAATGAGGAGAGTTTGAGAGGCTGATGTGAAGAGGCACACTGCTACCTAGGCTTCAGCACAAGGCCGGTTCTGGAGTTTGCGGGTCGTGCTTTTGCGAGACGATGGAAGACACGGACAACCATGACACAGACGAGCTACAGACGACGCAGACGACCCATGAAGACGCTCCAATATGCTCCCCGAGCAAGCAAGCAAGCAAGATATCAATTGCATAGGGGCTTATCGCATCCACCGCGTAGTGTGCCGACAAGTCGCGTTGACATCAAATTTTCGAGGGCACCGTCCGGCGAGGTCCGAGAGAGCTCCGCCGCGTCTTTACTTCGAAGAAAGACGGCTTCGGAGTCGACGACGTTCGCACTGCCGCTACCCCCCTAGTCTAGGGGGATCAACAATAAAGACCGTTATCCTTACTACTAATCGACAGATGTTTGTCTGTGTCTGTCTGTCTGTCTGTCTGTCTGTCTGTCTGTCTGTCTGTCTTTAAATGTCGACTGCTAAGAGGGGGGGGGCTGCTAAGAGGGGGGTGTGTGTGGCTGTCTGTCTGTCTGTCTGTCTGTCTGTCTGTCTGTCTGTCTGTCGACTGCTAAGAGGGGGGTGTGTGTGGCTGTCTGTCTGTTTGTCTGTCTTTAAATGTCGACTGCTAAGAGGGGGGTGTGTGTGGCTGTCTGTCTGTTTGTCTGTCTTTAAATGTCGACTGCTAAGAGGGGGGTGTGTGTGGGGAGCATGAAGGATGTGGGTGGGTTTGTGGGGTATGAGGGATGTGCCTGACGGGCGGAGATAAGTACGCGGGGTCATTGCCGAGGTCTGTCCCTCGATTTAGGGTAAGGATCAGGTAGGCGCGAGAGCCAGACTGTGATCCTCCAAGCCGTCTACGGCGACCTCGCAGACTATTTCCACGACCCGCGGCGGCTCTTTCAGCGCGCCATTCTCACGCCCCGTCGAAACGATGTTGTCGATGCTGACAACGCGCGCATGACCGCAGCCTTTTTTTCGCGGAGACGAGGCGTCGGAGTTCTTTTCGGTCGACTAGGTTGGGTCGGAAGACGACGCCTCGCTCTCAAGAGTCGAGTTTTGAACTCCCCGACAACCAACGGCATGCTGACTTTGATCGCGAGCTTAAAGTCTTCGCAACCTCGACCCGTCGCACGGCCACTGCAACGGTACCAGATACATGATCGATCGTGTCGTTGTCACCGAGGCTCCTCCAACCTGTATCCCTTAAGGCCCGCCGACGCCAAACGATCACCAAGAGCCAGGGCCAGACGCCCCGCGAGGTCGGCGTCCTCTTGGCGAAGCCCGTCTTCTGCCACGTCCAGCTCTACGTGGCTCTCTGTCGATCGGCAACCCCGAGGATATCCTCTTCTGGGTCGACGACTCCACCCTACCCCACACGTGCTGCGCAATACCGATAAGCCCCCTCCCGGCGTCTACACGCGCACTATAGGTTAACTTACTGGGACCAGGTGAACTTACTGGAACCAGGTGAACTTACTGGGGTGGAGATTGGGACTAGGTGAACTAAGTGTGAACTTACTGGGGCTTTTAGAGTAAACTCAAAGCTTAGCGGCGTGTGCGGATCAAAGCAGCTTAGATTGGCGGGGGCGACAGCGACGAGTTCAAAGGAGGATGTGAGCACGAAGGGTAAGAGATTGGGACTAGGTAAACGAACTTAACGGGAACAGGTGAACTTGCTGGGGTTAGAGATTGGGACTAGGTGAACTTACTGGCCTGCACTTGTTACCTGCAAAAGAAAAGTGGTTTAAAACGATGGCTTTGCACCGCCGCCACCCAAACTCGTCGCAAGTGGGGACGTTGTTGTTCGGGGAGCGGAAAAGGCCCGTCCGGGACCACGCGCGCGAAAATATCCTTGCGATCCGCGAGCAGCAGCAGCAGCGGAAGAAGGAGGGGCCGGTGCCGGAAAAGAAGAAGGCGTTGCCCAAGTTGAAGCAGTTCGAGAACGTGCCTTCGCGCGTGCTGAGTTCCCCGCCGGCAGCCACCGAAAAGCGCGAGTACCTACGGCGCGGTGCACGCGACGAGGCCCCAAAGCCCGTCGACGTCCACGCCTCGCGCGTCGCCGCGGCGAAAAAGCAGTTAGGCCGAGGCCCGGAGAGGGACGAGCCGCGACCCGAGGTCGCGACGCCGCGCAAGGAAGGCCTGCCGCGGGAAAAGGCCCGGCTCAAACCGCGCGAGGCGGTCGATTTCGTGCGGCGCAACCGCGAGGCCGCCGCCAGCGTCGTCGAGGCCGCGCCGGCCACGCCGCCCGAGCGAGCGGAGCGCGCGAAGCACGACGATTTCGGCACCGTGCCCGCGTATCTCGCCCAGCGAAAGGCCGAGCTGCGGCGCGAGGCCGAAGAGCGCCGCGCGAGCCTGCCCGATCCCGACGCCCCGCCGGGTATGGTGAGAATGGACGACGCCGAGCGCCGCTCGATGCTCGAGACGCTCGAGACCCAGCACAAGAGCCTCCAGGCGGAGCTCGACAAGTTTCCGCTCGCCGTCACCACCCTCCGCATGACCAAACGCAAGGAGGACCTCGAGGCCCGCCTCGCCGAGCTCGACAAGAGCCTCGCCGTCTTCTCCAAGCCCGTCGTCTACGTCAAGGCGTGATAATATTGATTAATATCGCCGCGCGTTAGTTTGTTACGGGGGCACTTGGTTCTTCTTCTTCTTCTTCTTCTTAAAAGCAGAGAGAGCGCGACCATAGTTAATATAAATTAAAAAAAAAAAAGAGGCCCCGCGACGGTCGTGTTTTTTTTTTTTTGTTGCTGCCGGTCAACGTTGTTTTTAAAAAATTACTGTGCGGGAACAACGACGTTGTAATGGATAGGTGCAACGTAGCAGAGGAAGAGCTTGCGGCGGGGGTCGTCGCGAACTGTTGTTCTCTGGAGGTCGTCGGCGGGCTGGTAGTGGAGGTGGTAATGGTTTGTCTCGGTGGTGATGATGTGGATGTCGACGTCGAACTCGTCGCAGCAGGCCTGGAGCGAGAGCTCGTCCCCCCAGGTCCTGTCTTGTTTGATGGTGCGGAGGTAGTGGTCGAAGTCGTCGACGAAGTTTCGGTACTTGGCGGCGTCGTCGGAGAGTCGTTTAGCGACGCGCTCGCGGACGAGGGCGTGGTGGGCCTGGGAGTTGAAGAGTTCCTGCGCAAAGGCGCGGAACTGGCAGTTGCCGTCGTCGCACATCTCCAAAGCCACGAGGCCCAGAAAGGCGAGGCGTTGCTGCAAGAGCGTCCGGCCCGCGTCGATCTTGTGCTCTCGAGTCTGCGAAGGAACTTCGCCTTCTTTCGAAATCGGTTTCGGCGCAGCGCTCGCGGCGCTGCTCGAGCTGGACGATTGCTTGAGAACGTTGGCCCGTCGCTTGAAGATGCTGACGGCCTTCATCACCATTTTGATCGAGTGCGGCGCGATGCGCGCGCCGAGGCGCGACGCCATCACCTCGTCGTAGTGGGGCCGCGCGAGCGTTCTGGGGGCCTCGACGACGCGCACCGCCTCGACGCGCATTGCTGGCCGTGGCCGTGTCCAAGCCGCGAGCTGCTGCCCCGCGTTGTGGCCGTAGGTCCGCATCACCGATCGCAAGGCGCCCTCTTCCCAACTCGGGTACAGTCGCTGCAGCTCGGCGAGCCGCGCCTCGTCGAACACCGGCTCGACCGGGGCGGGCGGCTCCCAGTGCGTGGTGCGCGTGTTGTGGTCGACGTAGTACGCGCGCCCCTCGACCGTGTAGAACACTTCCCAGCCTGTCGGCAGCGGAGCGACGTTCATCTTGTTGCTGCTTCTTCTAAAAGTTACCGCGGGTACCAGGATTCGCACGGAGTATTCTGATTATAGTTTTTTAGGAATGTGAGTGACCAAGCTACCCTTACCCTGATCGCCGACTGCGGTTGCGATGGAGGACGGTGCCTCATGAATCCTGAGCCTTGCGAGGGCATCCGCCCTCCCGGCGTAGGTTGGCACCTATTCGCCTCCCGGGCGGGCCGGTTGGCAGCCGGAACGTTCGCAGTGGGACGGGGTATGGCCGGGGGCGAAGACGGAAGGTTATCGACGAGTTGGTTGTCAGTCACATCGCGGTCTCCTCGTCGCATGGCGACAAGCTTGATGGTCACTCTCCGCCGACCGACCTTTCGGCGCTCCTCGTCTACAGGCCCGTGATTCCGGACTGGCACCTGTCGGTCCGGCCTGGCTCCCATGCTCGGGAGAGGTCTGAAGTTAGTTAGTTACTTAGTGAGTGACCAAAAGGGGGAGGACGGCGAGTCAACAACAACGGCGAAGAACGTCGGCGCGGATGCAAGATAGACACGAAGGGTTGAGGTCGAGCGACGGTGGGAGGGTAGGAGAGGACCACGGAAGAGGATGAGGGTGCCGAGGGCTGCTCTGAAATAAGAGTATAGAGCGCCCTGCAGAATTCTCGGATAAGCAAGCCGTTGCGAACGAACGGCCCGTGAAACTCAGAATTCCTCTCCGACCGTCGCTGTGCTTGTGTGTGAAAAATCAGAGTTATGGTCGACATCTCGTTCGAGGCGCTCGAGGTCGCCCAGGTCCGCGACGACGAGGCCGCGCTGTTGGTGGTCGGACGCAAAAGCAACCTCGCGGGCGCGCACCCGCTCTTCGGCGAGGAGCGCGTCTACGGCGCCGTGTGCGGCGCGTTGAACGCCGGGGACGAGGGCGCCGTCGCCAAGGGCATCGTTGTCCCCGTCGAGACGACGCGCCTCCGCGGCCTATCGCTTGGAGCGCTGCCGGAGGCGTGCTCGCGGCACAATTCCCCGGCGCGCCCGCACGCCGTGACCAAAGTCGTCGCCGAAGCGCACGACGCCGCCGGCATCGTTGCCATTCTCGTCGACGACGACGCCCACGTCGGCGCCTGCGCCTGCGCCGTCGCCCGCGCCCTCCCGCTTTTTACTCGCAAGAGCTTGGCGGCGGCGGCGGCTGCTGCTGGAAGCACCACTGCAACCACCAAGAAGAGCCTCCGCGTCTGCTTCTTCGTCGTCGCCGTCGACGAAATAAGACCCGCGAAAGCTGATCTCCGCGCGTGCGCCGCCGTCGTCCACGGCGTGCGGCAGTGCGCACGCATCGTGGATACCCCCCCCGCCGATATGACCACGGCTCAACTCGTCGCCGAGGCGCAGGCCGTGGCGGCGCGGCTCGGCGTCGCTATCTCGGTCATCCAGGGAGAGCGCGCGCTCGCCGAAAACGGACTCGGCTGCATCTGGGGCGTCGGCAAGGCGGCGGAGCTGCCACCCGCGCTGGTCGTCCTGTCGCACCGACGCGCGCCGGGGGGGCAGGCGGCGGCCCTCGTCGGGAAAGGCATCGTCTACGACACGGGCGGCCTCGCTCTCAAGTCGAAGGAGGGCATGTGCGGCATGAAGGCCGACCTCGGCGGCGCGGCCGCCGTCCTCAGCGCATTCGAGGCCGCCGTCACCACCGGCTCCTACGCGCCCTACACGGCTCTTCACTGCCTCTTGTGCGTTGCCGAGAACGCGATCGGACCCAAAGCGGTGCGCAACGACGACATTCTCGTCTCTCTCAGCGGCAAGTCGATCGAGATAAACAACACGGACGCCGAAGGCCGCCTGGTGCTCGCCGACGGGGTCGCTTACGCCTCGACCCCCGGCCGCTTCGACGAGCCCGTCGCTCTCGTCCTCGAAGCCGCGACGCTTACGGGCGCGCAGATGGTCTCCACGGGCAAGCGCATCGCCGCTCTCTGCTGCGACGACGACGAAATCGAAGCTCGAGCCGTTGCCGCCGGCCTCGCGAGCGGTAAGCGGGACACGCTGAAGCGAGAGACGACACGCACGCCTGTGTATGCGCGCGCAGGTGACCTCGCGCGCCCGCTCCCCTTCATCCCCGAATGGCACAAGCTCGAATTCAAGTCGGCCGTTGCCGACATGAAGAATTCCGTCAAGGACCGCCTCAACGCCCAGTGCTCCTGGTTCGTAGCTTTTTACTCCTGTGATGGTGACGATGATGTGTTGTCCCTCCGCAGCGCCGCCACGTTTATCTACCAGCATCGCCACGCCGACTACGCCGGCGCTTGGTTGCACGTCGACCTCGCCGGCCCGGCCTTCAACAACGACCGCGCCACCGGCTACGGCGTTGCCCTCATCCTCGCCTTGCTCCAAGCCCCTCCCTTCGCGCCCACGTCGTGATCACGAAGCCTGAAGCCTGAAGCCTTCTGCGTCGAATACACGCCCCAGAATAGGATTGATTGATTGATTGATTGATTGATTGATTGATTGATTGATTGATTGATTGATTGATTGATTGATGAGCGTGGAAGGAGGAGACAAGAAGCTCGCCAGCTCGCTCGCCCCTCTACCCTATCGTAGTTTTATGTGTCGAATGAATTTCGTCGTCGAGCGATACAATAAAATATCAACGAGATTTGTTGTTGTTGTTGTTGTTGTTGTTGTCGTTGTTGTACTAGAGCTTCAGTGGTTGGAGGCGCGACACGCCAGCCTAGGTGCACACAAGAGGTGTGGTGTTAACGCTGCGGGGAGGAGAGGGGGCTCGTCCGTCGTCATCGGAGGCGCCGCGTCGCAGTAATGTTGTAAAATTCGGGTCGAAAAGAGGACGAAGGGGGCGCTCTGTGCGTGCGCAAGGTCGACGCAAAAGTCCCCTCGCAAGCAAGCAAGCAAGCACACCCCGGTAAGCAAAAGCACGACGAAGTTCGCGTCTCTCTCAAACCCGCGAGACAAAGAGCGGGCCCAGGACAAGCGTCGTGGTCGAGAGGAGTTTGATGACGACGTGCAGGGAGGGCCCGGCAGTGTCCTTCAAGGGGTCGCCAACCTACCAAAGGTCGTAATCGAAAGAAGACGAAAGGAGGCACGAACGGTGTCGCCGGTTACGGCGGCCTTGTGGGCCTCTGAGTTTTTGCCGCCAAAATGGCCGAGCTCGACGTATTTTTTCGCGTTGTCCCTGCGGGAGTAGCGGATCGCAAAAATAAAAAGGTCCCCGACGTACGTACCACGCGCCGCCGACGTTGTCGAACATGAGCGCGGTGAGGATGCCGGTGACGGTAGCAAAGACGAGGTAGGCGGCGAGAGTCTCGGCGCCGAGGAGGGGCCTCCCGGTGAGGTCGCCGACGACGCGGAAGACGAGGCCGACGGCGACGGGTGCGGCGACGCATAGGAGGCCGGGGATTCGCATCTCGTCGAGGGCCGCGCGCGTGCACATGGCGACGCACTGCGCGTAGTCTGGCCTCTCGTCGCCGGCGAGTATCCCGGGGGTATCGCGGAACTGGCGGCGCACCTCGGTGACCACCTCCGAGGCCGTGCGGCCGACTGCCGCGATGGCCATCCCCGCGAAGACGTAGACCATGCAGACGCCGAGGAGGCCGCCGACGAGGACTTCGGGGGTGGAGACGTCGACCGACTCGAGCGGCCGGCCGGCGAACTGCGCGAACTCGTCCATGAACGCGGCGAAGAGCAGGAAGCACGCGAGGCTCGCGGAGCCGATCGAGTAGCCCTTGGTGATCGCCTTGGTGACGTTCCCGGCGGCGTCGAGGGCGTCGGTCGCCTGGCGGACGCGGTCGGACTGGCCGGACATTTCGGCGATGCCGCCGGCGTTGTCGGCGATGGGGCCAAAGTTGTTCATCGAGAGGACGTAGACGGCGGTCGCGAGCATGCCCATCGTGGCGACGGCCGTCCCGAAGAGGCCGGCGCTGTGCGAATCCGGTCCCGCGAGCCCGCTCGTGCGGCCGAGGTGGTAGGAGGCGATGACCGAGCAGGCGACGGAAATCGTCGGGACGGCCGTCGACTCGAAGCCGACCGCGAGGCCGACGATGATGTTGGTTCCGTGGCCCGTCGTCGCCGCCTCGGCGATCTTGCGGACGGGGGGGTACGCGTAATCAGTGTAGTATCGCGAGGACTGCGCGCAGGCGAAGGCGGTCAAAAACCCGAGCAGGCCGCAGGCCTCGAAGTGGAGCCACGTCGTCGCCGTCCGGTCGGTTTCGTCGTCTCGTCGTTGTCCGCCTAGCATGGCGCGGCACGCGATCGTAAAGCCCGCGAGGGCGACCACGAGGGTCACGCAATAGCCTCGCAACAAGATAGCCATCGGCTGCGTGGTGCCCGACTTTTCGGCGCGCACCACGGCGCCCTTGGTGATCGTGAGGGCGCCGACGCTCGACGCGATCACGTCGAGCGCGTGCACGACGAGCGGGAAGAAGACGAGAGGGAGGGGGTTGGGTAACTCGGCATCGCGCGCCACCTGGCCGCCCAAAATCATCGCCCCAATAATCTCGGCGCCGACGGACTCGAAGACGTCCGCCGAGCTGCCGACGCAGTCGCCGACGAGGTCGCCGACGAGGTCCGCGACTACCGCCGGATTTCGAGGATCGTCCTCGGGAATCGACGCCTCGACTTTGCCGACGAGGTCCGCGCCGACGTCGGCAGCTTTCGTGTAGATACCCCCGCCGAGCTGCATGAACAAAGCGACGAACGAGGCGCCGAACCCGTACCCGACGAGCAACAGCGGCACGTCGTGGCTCGGGACGACCGCGGTCGCGTCGACGGCGACGAAGAGTCCGACGAGGCCGACGACGCACAGCGTGAGATTTAACACCGCCGAAAAGAGGCCGCCGCGGAAGCACACGATCAGCGCGTCGGCATACGAACGCCGCGCGGCCGAGGCGACGCGGACGTTCGTCGACGAGGCGACGCGCATCGACACGTAACCGCTCGTCGCCGAGCATACCGCGCCGACGAAAAAGCCCGCGCTCGCGACCAGCCCGAGGACGCGCGTCGAGACGGCCTCGATGCCCTCGCCGCCCGGCGGCGGCGGCGGCCGGAGCTGGTAGCTCGCGCCAATCAGCAACATCAGCACCACGGCCATCTTCGCGATGGCGCCGTACTGGACGCGAAGAAACGCGCCCGCGCCTTCCGCGATCGGCTGCGAGATGGCCCGCATGCTCGCATCGCCACCGTCCTTGGATGCGATCCACCGCCAGAGCCACACCGAAAACAGACTGCCGCACGCGCAGCACGACACCACGAACAACACGTACCGCGACACCGACTGCGCGGGTGCCATTGCGCACGCGATTCCACCCCCCACAACCACCACCAGAAACGCCGGCACGAGTGGCAACCGCTTCAGCCGCCGCTTCGACGCGTAGTGCTTCACGTCGTCGTCGGCGTGCCCGTACCCGGCCTCGTCGACCAAACCCACCACCGGAGCGTTCGACCCTCGCGAACGCATCGTGCGATGATGATGACGACGCGGAGGAGTTTAAGTATTACTAAACCGCGGCGGCGATGGAGCCCTACCCGTACCCCCTGTCGGTCGCGCCGATGATGGAGGTCACGGATCGACACTGGCGTTACTTCGCGCGGGGTCTGACGCGCGAGACCTTGCTGTACTCGGAGATGTACGTCGACCAGACCCTCATCCACGCCAAGTCGCTGCGGCCCTTCCTTGGGCACAGGCCCGAGGAAGTCCCCGTGGCCGTACAGCTCGGGGGAAACGATCCCGAATCTCTCGCCAAGGCGACGGAGCTCGTCGTCTCGCACTTTGGCGACGCCTGCGTCGAGCTCAACCTCAACTGCGGCTGCCCCTCGCACGCCGTCGCCGCCAAGAACTGCTTTGGCGCTCGCCTCATGCTCGACCCGTCCCTCGTCAGGCGCTGCGTCTCCGAGATGCGCCGACGATCGCCCGTCCCGGTCACTGTCAAACACCGTCTCGGGACGGACCTCGGCGGCGCCGACTACGACACGACGCTCGGCTTTGTAAGAGAGGTGAGCCGCGGCGGCGCGCGCCACTTTGTCGTGCACGCCCGCATGGCAATCCTCGGCCGCCGTATCTCCACCGAGCAGAACCGCACCGTGCCGCCCCTCCTCCCGGACGTCGCACACCGCCTTGCCGAGGACCTGCCGGACTGCACCTTTGCGATCAACGGCGGCCTCGCGTCGCTCGAGGACTGCGCGCTCCACCTTCGAGATCCTAACCTCGCGAGCGCGATGATTGGTCGCGCCGCCTGGACCAGGCCCTGCAAGCTCCTCGCGACCGCCGACACCACCTTCTTCGGCAAGAAAACCGACCCCGGGGGGACTCTCGCCGACCTCGTCTACAGGTATGCCGACTACGCCGACGACCGCTTTGCCGATACCCTCGACGATCCCCGGGCGCTCTTCCGACCGCTCTATTACGCTTTTGCGGGCGACCGCGGCGCCAAGCAGTTCCGCATCCGCCTCGTTGACGCGGCAAGACGCCTTTCCCACCGCGAGGATCGCCCGCCCTCGGACCACATCGCCGATGCCCTACGCGCCGCCATCCCCTCCCATGTTCTCGACAGACACCTGTGTGTTCAAAGAGAAGATGATAACTGACGACGATTATGATGATGAGGATGATGATGATGGGGCGGCCCGGGTGTCGCTGCGGCGAATGGTAGTGTTTTCCTTGTTGGGCCCGGGCTACGCACAGGTCTCGAGAGTGCGCGATTACTTTATCTCGGTGCCTTTCCGCGCGCATCATGGCTGGCTGGCTGCTCAGGACTCGAGCGGACCTGGCGCGGCGGCGACGCCGCACCCGACTGACGACCTGAGAACTTGCTTGAGAAGCTAAGGAGCCGCCTTCGATTTCCCGAGCTGACCCCCCAACGGCGCTTGTCAATAATGCCTCCCAGCCGTACCACTTGCGCCCTTTCAAACACTTGCGCCATTCCATTTACTGGTTGTGCCTTCAGCCTACTCTGCGAAATGCCGCGTCCATACGACCCTAGGTATGCAGCCTCCATCTTCAGGCGTCAAAGAACCTGCGTACCTTTCCAGTAGAGGTAAGAGCGGCAGTTTGTGAGGATACACTCGACAACCCAAAAGTCGGCGACGGATTACTTTTCAACCTTCAAGCGACCATCGGCAGGCGTGGTGATGGGCTTCCCAAAGACCATCTCGATTGCGGCGCGAACGGTGGTCGCGCGGTCGCTGGCCCGATCTCGAAATGTCGTCCCTATCACATCGCGTGACCGTAGATTCACGAAGGGCGCCACGTAAGGCCCATCCGTCGGCGTGCGTCGTGGAAGATGAGGAACGCCGCGACTTCCACGGCTTGCCGCGGCGCTTCATTTCTCGGTATTTGGCCGCGCGACATCGCGCGGACTTGAATAAAGTGACTCTGTGTCTGTCAATGGTTAACTAACTAACTTCAGACCTCTCCCGAGCATGGGAGCCAGGCCGGACCGACAGGAGCCAGTCCGGAATCACGGGCCTGTAGACGAGGGGCGCCGAAAGGTGGGTCGGCGGAGAGTGATCATCAAGCTTGTCGCCATGCGACGAGGAGACCGCGATGTGACTGACAACCAACTCGTCGATAACCTTCCGTCTGCGCCCCCCGGCCATACCCCGTCCCACTGCGAACGTTCCGGCTGCCAACCGGCCCGCCCGAGAGGCGAATAGGTGCCAACCTACGCCGGGAGGGCGGATGCCCTCGCAAGGCTCAGGATTCATGAGGCACCGTCCTCCATCGCAACCATGCGGTCGGCGGTCAGCGGTCAGGGTAAGGGTTAACGATGTATATCTGTTAGGTTAACTTCTGTCTTTAAATGTCGACTGCTAAGAGGGGGGGGTGTGTGTGCGGAGCATGAAGGATGTGGGTGGGTTTGTGGGGTATGAGGGATGTGCCTGACGGGCGGAGATAAGTACGCGGGACCTAGTCGGGGTCATCGCCGAGGCGTGGGGCAGGCGAAGAGAGGACGGGCCCCGCCCGTAGGTCGTACGCATGCTGCCGCCGGACGTATGTGCGACGAAGGGTGACGTCCTGCTGGGATCGGGCGGCCTGGGCGGGGTTCCCCGAGGCGGCGACATGGGTGAGGGCGGTGAGGGCACAGCGAGCCCGGCCTAATGCGTTGGCGATCCCCCACTCACGGTAGATGCGGCGAGTTTGGGCCGCCTTTGCCTCTGTGAAGTTGGCGCAGCCGCTTGTCACCCAGGTTCGCGCAGCGATGCGCTCTGCGCATGTTTGGGCGAGAGCGTGGCACGCCGCGCTGGCCTCACCGAAGGCACCGAAGACGAGGCCGGCGGCGGTGCCGTAGCTACGTAGCCGCTGTTCGACAGGGCCCAAGAAGCCAGGCGGTGGTGCTGTACCCGGCTGGGGGATGATGGCGTCGATGCCGCGGGCGTGAGCGAGGTATTCGGAGTGGACTTGCGCTGCGCGCCGATCGACAGGCGACGGGTGGGAGGGATGGAGGGCGTGGGCGGTGTACAACGAACCCCAAGCGAGGGTTTTGATGTCGTAGAGTTGCTCCTTGTTGTCCAGCGTGGTGAGGATGTCTGGGACGACTTGACGTCGGGCGAGATTGCCTCGGTACCGGCCATAGAGGCGCGTGCGAATGGTAGGGGCGACGACGTCAGCAAAGATGCCGAAAACCTCGGACAGGGCTGGGATGCCGGCCTCTTTGACGCTGCCGTGGACGCAGTCGAGCTGGCCGTCATGCCAGGTGGTCCGCGCTCCTCCGCGGTTGACAAGGTTGGCCTGCGTGAGAAGCACCTTGCCGTGAGCGTCGAGAACGACGTCAGTGCCCAGAATGCGAGTGCCCACGAGGCCCGAACAAGCTGGAGAGGGGTAGCCAAAGTACTGGGCACACATCTCAGCCCAGCAGCGGTTGGGGATTTGAAGGCCAGAGCTGGGCCACGAGCTGATGAACGTGGTCGAGAAGCGATCCCATGAGGACGCCGCTACTCGAAGTGCTTCGGTGATGGGAAGGGTGGCCGCAAGGCGCTGGAGTGCAGTGGCCCGAGCTGTCTCGCGCTGGGAGGTTAGAGCACGCTGGAGTTGGGGTATGAGCACGGGTGTCGAGATGGTGGGGTCGACGAGGACGCCCATGGACACGAATTCGTGGGAGAGAGGACCGTCGACGAGATGAACGTTGGCGGGGTCGCCGGAACCAGCGCCGCCGTGAGAAGCCAGCGTGGTACGGAGATCAGCCCGAAGTCCGTTCCACGCAGTCTCGAGTGCCCGCCCCAGGCGGCAACCGGATGCGAGGAGGTGGTGCCAACGGTGCAACTCGTTACCTGTGCGAAAAGAAGTGGCACCCAGGACCGAGGCGAGGCGGGGGAGGTAGCCAGGGACCTCCAAGGCACCCGTAGGATCGCGAAGGTCGACGAGGTGTGGGAGGGCCTGGGCCGCCGTGCCAACAAAGGCGGCGGGGCTGAGGTCGGCGCAGGAGCGAATGCCGCCACCCCCACTTCGAGCAGGAAGACGGAGGCGTTGGAGGACGATGCCGTTGGAGTCAAAAACCTGACGCGGATCTGCGCCAAGTGCTGTGGCGACGAAGCTGGGGGCGGCAACGTCGAAGCGGCGGAGCGCGCTCAAGGCATTGGTGGGGTAGCAGTGTTGCGCGATGTAGTCCATGCGCGGGGCGATGCAGTAGCGGCCCAACGAGTACATGCAGTGGAGGGAGACGTTCTGGAGCTTGGTGCGAATACGGCTCATGTAGCTCACCTGAGCGTCAACCTCGCGTTGCAAGGTAGCTTCGGCATAGGCATCTCCGGCGTGGCCGGGGGAGCCGATGGGCACACCGTAGATTACGAGGCCGTCGGCGACAACGGGGATACCAGCAAGAGTACGCGTGCCGTCAGGCGCAACTTGGACGTGGTCGTGAACATCGGGGTGGTCGAGAAGCCCCATGCCAAGTGCCGGACAGAACGCCTCGCACTTGTCGAGGCGGAGCTCCTCGCCGCTAGCTTGGATGTCGCGGGCGTACTGCAGGAGGGCGTCGACAACCTCACGAGGGGAACCAGAGATGACGCCGTCGTCCATGCCAAATCGGGCGTAGCCGGCACATGAACGTAAGCGGGTGTCAAGGGCCTGAGCGGCGTCATGCGTTGCCAGACAGTACGCCGGTGGATAGGTGGGGTCGCCTTGCTGGCCGCCTTCTTGAGAGTCGAAGGGGGCACGATCGAGGCCGGTGGGGCCGTGGAGGGCCACCCAGGATGCCGGCCGCAATTGCTTGAACATAAAGTGGCCAAAGGCACGCAGCTTAGCGTTGGCGTGGTTTGCGAGTTTGTCCACGACGGTCCGGCGCTTGAGCTCGTTGAAGGCGTTGCGTTTGTCCAGCTTGATGATGACCTGGTCGGGGTACTGCTCCGCGTGGGTGCGGACGCCAAAGACGAGGCGCGAGGGGCCGCCCTTGACCCCGACGGCAACGTTGATCGGGCACAGTGCCTCAGAGAGCTCGGAGTGGAGGCTACGCACAAGGCACCGTCTAGTGGCACGGCGGCGGACGGTGCCAATGCCGATAGGTCGAACGTCAGGTGCTTGGTTAGCGTCAGCGGCGCGTCGTGTTACCAACGGGATGAGGGTTACCGTGGTGGTGATGAAGTAATACCAGTCAGGAAGAGCTCCCCGAACGAACAAGGTCTCAAGGTTGTCGATTTTGTCCATCGCCGAGCGTGCCTTGACGTTGCTCGGGAAGGGCTGGGCGAAAACGGAGAGGAATTCATTGCGGCACTGGTCGGGGCCCACACCAGCCTTCGGCCGGAGCGTGCGGTAAGTTTCACGCAGGGCGACCGAGAGTGTGGCGAGCCCTTGCGGGTGGTTGGGGAAAGTGTGAAGGTCCTCCTTGCGAGCAGGATGTTTGGACACGAGTTGGCGCATGACGTCTGGGTGGCATGGGTCGGCGATGCCCAGGCTGGTGAGAATACGGCACGCCCGAGAGAGGTCGCCAGATTCAGCGAGTCGCAATGCACGAAGTGCGTCCGCGTCATCGTCGGGGGCCGCCCGTGAGCGTACATGGGAGCGCACGCGAGTCACGTCGTGGAGGTAGCCGTCAATGAGGAGGTCGTAACGCCCTGCGGCGAAGGCTGTAAAGCGGTCAGTGAGCACGTCGGGCCGACGGGCGCCGCCTCGTGGTGCTCGCCGAAGAAGTAGGCTGTGAAGGCTCATGTACCAAAGGAGGGCACGGTCACGAGCGTTATCGGAAGTGGCGTCTTCAAACCATGAACACACCTCGGCCATTGCGCTCGCCCATGCCTCGCGGAATTGGGCGGGAATGGTGCGAATGCAAGAGCACGGCGATATAATGAGGTCTTTGATGGAGACCTCGTCGATCGCAGAGCGCAAATCGCTCAGGTCACGTGGACGGCGTGTCGGGAGGGAGGGGGCTGGCCCGGATGACGTAGGGTGGGCGGGGGCAACAGACGGTGGCGCCGAATGTGACCGAGGCCCAATGGGAGAAATGCCAGGAGACGCGCTCGTGGGGGCTGCAGCCGTGACAGGGGTGTTGCGGTGGCTGGTGGCAGGGGCAGGGGCGCGGCGGTTGCCGGCGGTAGCGGCGGGGGTGGAGGAGGTGCTAGTAGTGGGGGTGGTCCGGGTGCCCGCGGCAGGGGTGTGGCGGCTGGCTGTTGCATTCGCAGTGCGGTTGCCAGACGCAGTGGTGCGGCGGTTGCCAGCGGGAGGGGTGGTAGGGGTGTTGCGGGTGCCAGTGGATCGCGTGCGGGAGCCAATGTGGGAGAGGCGGGCGGCACGGGCAGCTTGAGCAGCGTGGGCGGCAGCGCGATGGGCGAGGTAAGCGTCGGCGCTGGCAGCAGCGGCAGCGGCCCGTCCCGTGTCGAGTTGGAGTGCCGCAGCAGCGGCAGCAGCAGCGTGCATAGCGGCGAGATGGCGTTCCGCAGCAGCAGCGGCTCGAGCGGCAAGGGCGGCGTCGCGCATACGCGCTCGAATGCGATATCGGGCGGTAGTGGCGGCAAGGGCTGCAGCAAGTGGGAAAATGCGGTGGGGTGCGGCAGCGCGGACCTGGGGAGAGAGTGCACAGACACCCAGCGTTGATGAGGGCGGACCATGCGTATAGGACTGCGGCAGTTTGGGCACGGCGGAAGGCGCGCGCGGTTGGTGGGCGCCACGTCAGGGTCGCCTTGGTCGCCGGCGAGGTTGCTTAGCGCCCACTGACCAACGCAGGCATGGTGCAGGACCTTCTGTCGGTAACAATTTCCGTCGAATTGTATTTTTGTCGTGTAGTAAAATTATAAAATCAATCAAAACAATAATAAAAGTATTTAGTGATAGTACAAGTGTTGTACGGAAAAAAGTTACTGGGTGACGTGGCAATTCAAAAAAATAATTTAGTCCAAGTGTGGCAAAAAAGACGCATTACCGTATTGCTGTGATTTCCGTCTATGTCCACAGCATCATCACCGATGTCCAATATTGCTCGTCAGTTTGGGACACTATGCAACACGTGGAGGAGACGCCCGAAGATGGCACATACCTTGCTTTGTCGGGGGGGACTTCCTTGGCCCACCGTTTAACGAAAATACGACAAGAATTTTTCACGCGCATACCGAGGTGTCACTCCGCTATAGCCAATACCCATCGATAAATCAGCGCATCCGCGAAGCGTACCCAAGCCGCCGCTCCGTTTTTGCAAAAGAAGCGACTTCAACTTGCCGTCCACATAAGGCGATACGATGTCAACCCCGAAGATAGATAACCCGGAACAATACGACAACGATCGGAACATCTCAGCATGCCTCAATTGGATAAGTAACCAACAAGAGGCCAGCCCAATGCATGGATCTCATCATATCCGCTGGTGAGTCTCAGAGTCATGTGGTCAAGGCCACCATCTATGGTGTAGTGAGGCATGTGTCATTCATTAATCCCTCACGGTGACCAAACTCATAGAGAACTTCACCTTCATACCGGGGGTAGGCTTAGCACCGCTTTTAACCAGCACGGTAGCAGAGGCTGTGAGATGGTGGCCTTGAGCACATGACCCTGAGACTCACCAGCGTACTGCTCTGGGTAACGAACTAATGCCCAAAGTGCACTTCCCTCTATCCCAGACTTGACTTCCCTAATCCCCACACTTGACCCACCCATCTCATCATGCCTCAATTGGATAGTGCCGAGAACCCTCGAAGAGAACCATCGACCAGTCCGAATCCACTTTCAGCGAAGGCAGCAAGGAAAATGTCCAAGTCAATTTCCGCTGACCCCCGAACAACGCCATCCCCATATTTTTTCACTTGAATACCGGGAACGCCGTGACATTCCACCACCTTGTCGCCGCCGACGCCCTCGTCACCGCCACCTTTGCCTTTTCGTGGACGGTCGCGTTTCTTAGCGTTGGACGCGTGCTTGCCCTCCATTCGTGGACCGCCTCTAGCTGAACCTCGGTGCGCCGCAGGTCTTCTCGCTCCACGACATAAACCACCGAAGGGGTAGTGCGTGCACTGAGTGAGAGATCCTATAGGGAATGTGCTGGTGGCTGAGTTGCTTCGCAACCGCGCAACTCCGCCAACGTCGGCCTTGCAGCCACAGCCGCCGCAGTAACAGCAAACAGACTCTCATGATCCGGCGCTGCACCCTGCGTGGTGCGCGATACTGCGTCACTGCTCTCCGGGTTGAGACGTGTTCTGGTCCTCCGCAAGTATTTGGACAATGAATTTATCGCCAGGCAGTGATGGCTGGTCCCACGGTTGCTGAAGTTGAATTGTATTTCGACGATTCTACAATTGTGTGACGCACTCAATCGCAAGGTAGCCTCCGCGTGTTATACGCAATCGTCGTTCGCGCCTGTTGTATGGCTGACGAATACTCGGGTGCTTTGCTTGGGTTAGCGGTCGTGGAAGAACGCTTTCCAGATTGGTTATCTCGTGGTCTCAGCGCGGACGTGGGCTTGGACCTGGTCTTTGTGGCGAGTGATGGCTCGGTGAAAATTGGACTTGGTGACCGAGGTGTGGCCAACGCGACAGATGCGTCTCGTTGTGCAGGTGTCCGACGTAACTGGGACGCTCTCCTTATAGAACTAAGGTCATCGGTGTGCTCCTCGGTCTGTGGGTTTGCCGTCGCTGCAGTGACAAGCTTTCGATCATGCTTGCACATCTCGTGGTCTCAGCGCGGACGTGGGCTTGGACCTGGTCTTTGTGGCGAGTGATGGCTCGGTGAAAATTGGACTTGGTGACCGAGGTGTGGCCAACGCGACAGATGCGTCTCGTTGTGCAGGTGTCCGACGTAACTGGGACGCTCTCCTTATAGAACTAAGGTCATCGGTGTGCTCCTCGGTCTGTGGGTTTGCCGTCGCTGCAGTGACAAGCTTTCGATCATGCTTGCACTTGCGATCTCAGGAACCAGTGCACGGTCCAGGCATGACAGGCTGGCCGACGCCATCCCGTGGTCTTGCTTGGGTGATGTCTGAAAAGAGGCCGTTTTCACTCTCTTCGTAGTCTTGCGCATTTCGGCGGCTGCCTTCTGCGTTGGCTCCGGGGTCGACGTGTACTGTCAATGCCACACTCAAAATTCACATTTCTGCGGTGCCTGCAGCATTTTTCTTGATGACTTTATGCGGGTCGGGTGCTTGAGGCTCGGCAGCGGCGACCTATGCTAGCATTGCACTTTCACTCACGGCAGATGGTGGCATGTGACGTTAGAATTGAGTCGACTCTCCGAAGCGGTTGAGCGGAAGCTCCTGTACGAGCCCATTACGAGTCAACCATAAAACCAAAAATATGACTTATATGCGACTCGGTTGACCCTCCACGCAGAAAACATGTTGCGGCAAAAGAGGGGCTTCGATTGGCTGCTGAGTTTGTCATTATTATCGTTTTGTTAGCCACTCCCAGGCTCAGACAGCCATAATTATTGTGGTTTGCAACTTCCTGACTCAAAGGTAGTTATCATCATTACGATTACTACTTTAATTCACAAGCCTTATTATTGTCATTATTATTATGGTCTGCAACTCCCAGGCTCAAAGAGCCAGAATGGATATTATTTTAGTTTGCAACAGTTAGCAACTCACGGGCGAAGAGGAGGAGAAAGAAAGAAGAAAAGACCACAGGCGTAGTTAGTTATAGTTTATTACTCCGTAAAGGGTTTTGACGTTGACCACAGCGCAAGGATGCTTCTGTTGCAAGGCAGACTCTTAACTTGACATCACAACACGGGGCAACTCCCAGGCTCAATATAAAAATTTGCATAATTACAGCCATAGTTTTGTTGACTTTACACTTGCTAATATACAAGGTTTGGCTTTGCTAGCTGTACTCTATAGTAAGCAATTCCAAATTCTAACGACCACACGGAAAGCATGTTGTGTAAATAGGAGAAGGAGTGAGGAACGAAGCCAAAACAAAAAGAACAAAAGATTAGCAAGAATTAGACGTCAGACTCGGTGAAAGAAGGTGAATAATATGTGATCATGGCGCTGGGATTAGCCTACGCCTTATGCATCGGGCTGGCCTCTTCTTAGCCAGTTAGTTAGTTAGATAGTTAGTTATTTAGTTATTTAGTTGATTTGCAATCCACCACGCAGACAGCATGCTTTGCACGTAGCTCATCATTTTTGACATCGACCTCGGCGCCAGGACCCACAGCAGACCCCGCGAAAACTCATTCAGGCCCGAGATGTTGGCGGTCTAGCAAGAGAACAGCTAGCAGGACAACAGCGTGCGACAACGACACGTTCGCGAGCAACGTACTACGTGACAAATAATAGTTGCTATTATTATCGTTAGCAACCCTCAGGCTGCTCCGTGTGCTAATGGATGATCGTTCACAGAAAGAGAAACGCGAAAAGGAGGTAAGTAGATGCGACCCACAACGCAGAAAGCGGTTTGTGCGAGAGAAGAAGAGAAGCTACCACCCTGAGCGTATTATGATTTTGCATAGCATAGCAAGCAACTCTCAGGCTCAAAGAGCCAAAATGTATTAAAGGCCTATTAGTGGGGGATCTCGAATCAGGGCGAAAAAGAACCTGTGAAATCGCGCGTGTAGTGGGGAGCTGTTTGCTACGGCAAACTTTCTTTCTCGTATGAACTTCATCAGGTTCTACTCGTGCGTGTTCCGGCAAGGTCTCGTGAAGACGCACTACGTCGGCCTCGGCATTCTGCTGGAAGCTCGTAGTTGAAGCAGCGCCATTCGTCGCGGTAAATAATGGAATTGCACATGCGTCGGATACCCTGAGGGGACAGTTTCGACGTGGCATTCGTTTCGGGGTGGATGACGTAGCTTTTGCGGTTTTTGCGGGGCAGGCTGTTAAATGCCACTTTCTGTTCCTGTGTTAGATTCGAGAAATGTCGCGCTATCACCCGCAAGTCGCTTTGGAGCGTGTCCATGTCGCTGATGAAGTCGAATCGGAGTGGCGAGCCTTCGAACGACGAGCCTGTCAGTCGCCACGTGTTCGGTTGTAGATGTTCGTTAACGAAGGCCCCACGATGAAGTGCCATATCCAGTATTTCATCTGCAGACTTCCACTTAAACAAGTTGGGCATCTGAAACCAAGCTTGTCGCACCCCGCTCTCGAATTTTGCGACGGGGTCGCGGACGACAGAAAAGACAAAAAGATCGAACGCCTCATCTCGTGAAACACACGTCGTCGTGGTCCGATTTCCCAATTCGCACCTTTTGTTGTTTCGTCCTTCGGACGATTCGTTCATACTCCAGGATTCGTGTAAGGCCGAGGACCTGGCGATCGAGACGTCGCACGAACAATGGGGTACTCGACTTGTTGTTCAAGGGGTGAAATACACAGGAAACAATAGATAACGCGTGGGCTCTGCAGATGACAGCTTCCATCGAAGCGATGAACTACCGGCCTTGACGTTGTCAACAAACATAAAGCCGTATTGTATCGAGAACACGCAATCTACAACGTGATGTCGTGACAGGGCCTGCGCAGGACGCAACTTCGCGCTGAGGTTGATGCCTAGAAACATGTCGCACAAAGGAGGGCTTGCAATGATTAAATACGGCGGCGCGCTCGAACCCGTCAAAGGACCAGCCGAGAACCAGGCAAGAGCCCAGGAGCACAGCGCATCGGAGAGAGTAAGTCATCTCCACCGATGATTTCCAATGCTAGCAAAACATGCCGTCCTCTGACGTCATCATTACGGAAATGTCGTAGGTTTGGTGGGGTCATTTGTTGGCTACAATGGTAAGGTCCTAGTTTTATTAAGCACCAGACGAGCCGCGACTCGGTGAGCCTAGAAATTGCGACTTCCGCGCGCAAAGGTTGGGGGGGTGAAGGGCGGATCGACCTCCCTCCTCCAGTATTTTAAAACTTGGAGTCGCACTAGATTGGGCGGCGCGCGCACCCCCTCGCGCCGTGTACCGGCGCTGTACGCGGGGCAACCCGACCCGAGGGTAATAAGAAGGCGATTCCAGGATGGAAATACGCCCTGATACCTGTGCGTGCTCAACCGCGGCCAGGATCGACGATCTGCGGCGCGGCTTAAAGTACGCACGCTTTTTTCGGCCGGGCGTGCCGGACTGGCAGGCGGTCCGAGTATTATGGATAAACGCTCCGTGTCTACGTACTCAGAGGAGTTGCCATTACGGCGAGAGGTAGGAGATGCGAATGAAGGGCGGCATCTACGAATGGGAACAAAAAACTGAGGGGATTAGATGAGGAGGAGGCAGATGCGAATAGGGGAAGGCATCTTCGAACGAGAAAAAAAAATCGGAGGGGGCGGGGGTATCTAGGCGCCGACCACGGCCGAATATGGCCGCAATACGAGCGACTCAAAAAAAATCCACACACATCGTCGTTGCTTGTATATAGAAGGGAGGAGACAGCTAGAGGGGAGTGGTGGGAACGGAGCCGGAAACCAGAGCAGGTGGTCAGAGAGATGGTGAGTGTCTACGGCGCGCGCGGAAAGAGCCACGGCGCTCGTGGTGGAGTCGTCGTCGTCGTCGTCGTCGTCGTCGTTTGGAGCAAAGCTTAGTCTTTTTGGACACAGAGGCAGGAGATGCGTTTGCTCACATCTGCGGCGACAATGTCGAGGTCCGGCTTGCTGCTGCGTGCCAAAGAGTCGGCGAAGACCTTGACGAGGGCCTGCTTGGAGTCGTCGGGACTCATCTCGAGGAAGTCCTGGAGATCCAAATTCTGAATGTCTTCCGGGAGAGCGTCCTCGTCTTCGACGCCCTCGAGTTTGCAGAGGGCTTGTTTCATATGCTCGTCGATCTCCACGATCTGCTTGAGCATCTTCATGTCGTACTTGGCCGTCAGCATGGACTTTTTTTGGTCCGCCATGGCGACCAAAGTGCTGCGGCGAGCGCTGAGCAATAACAAGTAAATAAATGTGACGGTTTTTCGGGGGGGTCGCGAGAGAGTGACGTGGGCCACGGTGGAGGGGGGGGGGTGCGGGTGCTTCGACGTGGTTATTATTACAAACGCATGAAAAGGATGATGGGAACCGAGCCCTACAAATAATAAATACTAGAACTAGGAAAAGCCGTCATGCAGCAGCAATCGAACGATGGCGTGGGTGATGGGGTTGGCAGAGGTGTCGACAGCCATGGGAGTCGCGGTTTTCGCCGCCAGCAAGGCGTCGAACTGGATTCTGAGAGCGGCGACGATGACGGCGACGCGCGGGTGCGCGCTGAATCGGAGCCAGTCATTCTCGCCGACGGTGATGAGGCCTCTCGAGGGGATCGGGGTGAGGCGGCCGCCGAAAAGAAGGAGGGCGTAGGGGCTCGCCTCGGAGCAGTCGCGGACCGTCATCTTGCCGTGGAGGTCGGTGCATTCGTTGTAGACGGCCCAGGGCGAGGGCCACGCCCGTTCGCCAAAGGTTGCCGACGCCGGGTGCAGGAACACGCGCTCTTGGCGCCGGAAGAACCGGAGTTCCTTGGCCTTGGCGTCGACGGCGACGGCACCCGACGCCGACTCGGCGTATCTCGTCCTTGGTTTCTCGATCTTGAGCACCCGCGGGTAGAGCGCGGCCGCGACGAGCGCGCGCACGACGCGCCAGAGTCCCGGCCCCGAGCCCGGCACCGTCGCCGCGGTCGTGGAGTTCACGAAGCCGAGAGCTTTGAGGCCGTCGTCGAGCTGGCGCCGCGCCTTCCTTATTTCCTCCAACGCGTCGAAGGAGACGCCGCGGGCCTCGCAAAGTTTGCGCGACCCGGCGAAGGCGTCGAACGCGAGCGCGACGAGCGCGTGGTCAGACCGCCCGCACTGGCTCTCGGCCCTCAATTGCTTCTTGGTCGCGTCGACCTTCTGCCTCTCGTCGGGTCCGGAGCGCCACACCGGCCGACAACTCAGACCGGCGGCGATCGTCAGAGCCGCGTCTCGCGTATTGGAGCCCAGCGCCGCGCCGAGCAGCACCAACTTGCCTAATCGCGCCGCGCACGGGAGCGCGGCGAGGTGGGTCCCCAGCGCCGTCAGCCTATCTTCCTCGTCGTCGACGGCCCCCGTTACGCGCAGCGCGTCGACGGCCGCGTCGACCGCCCGGGGGTCGGGCGGGTCGATCAAACGCCGGGAGAAAGCCGCGGGCGACGTCCGCGTAGAGAGCGCCTGGATCGCGAGGGATTCGAGCGAAACCCGGGCGATCTCTGGCGTCGAGTGCGGCGCGAGGTGATCCTCGAAGAACTGGCGCGTCACGAGGCGACAGCACTCGCCGCGGCGCACCCGCCCGGCGCGGCCCTTGCGTTGGTCGGCGCTGTCTCGCGCGATCCAGGTCTCGCTCAAGCACGGCAGGTTCTTGGCGGCGTCGAAGCCGGCAACGTTCGCGCGGCACGTGTCGACGACGACCGTGATGTCCGGGATCGTGATCGACGTCTCCGCGACGTTCGTCGATACGACCACCTTGACCTTTCCCGTTGGGGCGCGCGAAAACGCTTGCCGTTGCGCCGCCGCCGCGAGCGACCCGTGGAGCGGTCTCGCCGCGATCCACTCGAATTTACCGAGGTCGCCGACCAGTCGCGAAACGTCGCCGATCGATGCCACAAACACCAGCACGGCGCCTCCTTCCGACGCCGCCTTCTCGGCGACCTGGAGGGCCACCTCTTTGGCGAGCGCGAGCATCGGTTTTTTTCCCGCGACGATAGGCAGCTCGTCCAAGTACCTCACGTCCACCGGGAACGTTCTTCCCGGAATTTCCAAGCGACCGACGTCGTCGTCGTCAAAATACGAGAGAAACTTCGAGGTGTCGAGGGTCGCCGACATGAGCACCACCTTGAGGTGCCGGCGGCGCTCCGAGTCCATATTCTTGAGCAGCGCCAGCAGGATATCCGCGTCGAGGCTCCGCTCGTGGACCTCGTCGACGATAACGTGCGTTACGCCCTTCAACTCGGGGTCTTGCCGGAGCCTTTGCAGCACGACGCCCGTCGTGCAAAACAGCAGCGCCGTGTGCTGGCTCGCGTGCGATTCGCCGCGCACCATGCAGCCGACCGTCGATCCCAACCGTTCGCCGCGCTCGTCGGCGACGCGACCGGCGACGCCAATCGCCGCGAGTCGCCGCGGTTGCGCGACCACTATCTTCTTCTTCTTCTTCTTCTTCTTCGGCGCGCCGTCCTCCAACAGAAACTGCGGGATTTGCGTCGTTTTACCGCACCCGGTGCCACCCTCGATCAACACGACGCGATGGCGCCCGACGAGTCGTCGGACCTCGTCGGCCGCCGCCGCCGCGGGCAGTCGCGATCGTTCCTCGCTCGCCGGCGACTCCGACGCCGCGACGCCCGGCGCCTCCCACCACGACGATCTCCTTTGCGTATGTGGTTGTTGAGGTGCTGCCGTTGTGGCGGTTGCTGTACTCGTTCGAGGAGTCACGACGACGACCGGCCCCTCCTCCTCCTCCTCCTCCTCCTCCTCTTCGAAGGCGCACAGCTCGAAGAGCGCTGGCTCGTCGAGCCTCTCCCTCGCCAACGCCGAGAGCTGCTTGGTCGCGGCCTCGGACGCGCGGACGGCCGCTGCCGGTACCGCCGGGTACGCGTAAGGTACGAGCAACGTCGTCCCGTTGACACCCAGGGCCGTGCCGAACCCCGGCAGTTGGATTTCATCGACGTCGCAGCTCAGCCGCAGTGCCTCGATCTCCTCCGCGGCGTCTTCTCGCCACTGCCCGAGGTCGTCGACGCACCGCGCTGCTGCTGCGTCGGGGTGGCACTCCATCCAAAGGCGTTTCGCTTCGTCGGCGGTTTTTGGAAGCTCCTTCTTCTTCTTTTTGGGGGTCGCGACGACGACGACGTCCAGGTTCGCGCCGTCCGGGTCGAAACCGTCGGGCAACTCTTCTTCGGGAGTGTGGAGGCACAGCCAAGACAACATGGCTTCCACTCTCTCGCGCGGAGCCGTCGACGAAGTCGCCCTGAGGGCCGCGAGAGCTCGAACGGGCGAAAAACCGAGCGCTACGACGTGCGAGGCGGCGTGGCGATCCTCTTCCTCGCCAAGATCGTCGATCTCGTCGGCCTCGTCGTCGTCGTAATCGTCGCCCCGCGTTTCGACCGACAACAAAGCGCGCAGATCCTCGCGCACGCGGCGCGCCATGTAGACCTTGGCGTCCGGGTTGGCGCGTTCGTACGCCTCGCGACGCGCGGTCGCGGCGTTCCGCTTTGCCGTCTGCGCCCGCGCGTGTTGCTCGCGTTCGGCGCGGCTCGCGAACGCGCGCGTCGCCGTCAACCTCTTGTCCGTCCACATCGTCTTGAACGGCTCCGGCAGTTTGCGCTCGAGCGGCAGGTCCCCCTGGACGTGGTGCAACGCCAGCAACGCCGCTGCTTCCTTGGCGATCGCTTCCGACTCGAAGGCCTCGTTCGGACAAAACGCGAGGTCCTTGTCCTTGCGCTTCTTGTCGGCCAGCACGACGCGCGCTCGAATCCCGTCGCCCCTGGCAGTGGGGTGCCACGTCGGCTTGGGCCGCTTCTCGCGCTGACAATACTCGGAAAGAATCGCCCAAGGCAGCTTCTGCCACGTCTCGACCTTGACGCCGTCGGCCTCGCGCGGCCCCGTGTCGGTCAATTTTGCCGCGACGCGTTGCTCCCGTGCGCCGCGCCCGACCCACTTTTGCTGATCGCCGTCCCATTTGTGCCCGTGTGACGGTCGTTCGGGCCGAATTCCGCATGTGCACCGGCTCGGGCACTCGCATCGCGGCGCGGCGGCAACCTCCTTCTTGCCGCCGCTTTTCTTTGTCGGCATCGCAAGCGTCTCAACACGCTTACCCGCGTGTTGGGATGACCCCGACGTATTATTAGGTCCCGGGGGACAGCACACCACAGCACAGCACACCCCCCCCCCCAGGCACCACGTACATATCCACATACCCTCCCAAGCTGCTGAACGCCGTGCTTGCTCACGTCGCACTCCCAGCGCCTACCAGCACGAAAACCCCTCCCCATGCGCGCACCACCGCGCCCCCCTTTCCGGCGGTCGACTTTCGAATAACCCTCGTGTAACCACGAAAGAAGACCCTAGTGCCACCCTAGCCGCTTTCAGCCACTCCCACCTTCCGAAACTACCAAAAACCCCCTTTTTTGCGCACACCACCACACCCCGCTTTTAATTAGCACAAGTGCAGGCCAGTAAGTCCACGTAGTCCCAATCTCCAACCCCAGTAAGTTCACCTTGTCTCAGTAAGTTCACCTGGTCAGTAAGTTCACCTAGTCCAAATCTCTAACCCCAGTAAGTTCGGCGTAAACCCACTCGTGCTCACGCCCACTCCTTTGAGCTCGTCGCTCTCACCCCCGCCAACCCAAGCTGCTTTGGTCCGCACGCGCCGCCAACCCTTGAGTTTACTCTAAAAACCCCAGTAAGTTCACCTCGTCCCAGTAAGCTCACCTGGTCACTCAGTTCACCTAGTCCCAATCTTAAACCCCAGTAAATTTACCTGGTCCCAGTAAGTTGAGCGAGGCGTCGTCTTCCGACCCAACCTAGTCTGCCGAAAGAACTCCGACGCCTCGTCTCCGGGAAAAAAAGGCCGCGGTCATGCGCGCGTTGTCAGCATCGACAACATCGTTTCGACGGGGCGTGAGAATGGCGCGCTGAAAGAGCCGCCGGGGGTCGTGGAATAGTCTGCGAGGTCGCCGTAGACGGCTTGGAGGATCGATGCCTGGCTCGCGGGCCTACCTGATCCTTACCCTGAATCGGGTGACACTTCGTCGCACATACGTCCGGCGGCAGCATGCGTACGACCTACGGGCGGGGCCCGTCCTCTCTTCGCCTGCCCCACGCCTCGGCGATGACCCCGACTAGGTCCCGCGTACTTATCTCCGCCCGTCAGGCACATCCCTCATACCCCACAAACTCACCCACATCCTTCATGCTCCCCACACACACCCCCCTCTTAGCAGTCGACATTTAAAGACAAACAAACAGACAGACAGACAAACTATCTTATCTCCGCCCGCCAGGCACATTCCTCATACCCCACAAACCCACCCACATCCTTCATGCTCCCCACACCCACCCCCCTCTTCGCAGTCGACATTTAAAGACAGACAGACAAACATCCCACATCCTTCATGCTCCCCACACACACCCCCCTCTTAGCAGTCGACATTTAAAGACAGACAGGCAATCTCGCCCGACGTCAAGTCGTCCCAGACATCCTCACCACGCTCGACAACAAGGAGCAACTCTACGACATCAAAACCCTCGCTTGGGGTTCGTTGTACACCGCCCACGCCCTCCATCCCTCCCACCCGTCGACTGTCGATCGGCGCGCAGCGCAAGTCCACTCCGAATACCTCGCTCACGCCCGCGGCATCGACGCCATCATCCCCCAGCCGGGTACAGCACCACCGCCTGGCTTCTTGGGCCCTGTCGAACAGCGGCTACGTAGCTACGGCACCGTCGCCGGCCTCGTCTTTGGTGCCTTCGGTGAGGCCAGCGCGGCGTGCCACGCTCTCGCCCAAACATGCGCAGAGCGCATCGCTGCGCGAACCTGGGTGACAAGCGGCTGCGCCAACTTCACAGAGGCAAAGGCGGCCCAAACTCGCCGCATCTACCGTGAGTGGGGGATCGCCAACGCATTAGGCCGGGCTCGCTGTGCCCTCACCGCCCTCACCCATGTCGCCGCCTCGGGGAACCCCGCCCAGGCCGCCCGATCCCAGCAGGACGTCACCCTTCGTCGCACATACGTCCGGCGGCAGCATGCGTACGACCCACAGGCGGGGCCCGTCCTCTCTTCGCCTGCCCCACGCCTCGGCGATGACCCCGACTAGGTCCCGCGTACTTATCTCCGCCCGTCAGGCACATCCCTCATACCCCACAAACCCACCCACATCCTTCATGCTCCCCACGCACACACCCCCCTCTTAGCAGTCGACATTTAAAGACACACAAGTGCAGGCCAGTAAGTTCACCTAGTCCCAATCTCCAACCCCAGTAAGTTCACCTAGTCCCTATCTCTAACCCCAGTAAGTTCACCTGGTCCCAGTAAGTTTCATATAAGTTCACCTGGCCAGGAAGTTCACCTAGCTCACACCAACTCCTTTGAGCTCGTCGCTCTCGCCTCCGCCAATCTAAGCTGCTTTGATCCGCACGCGCCGCTAGCCTTTGCGTTCACTCTAAAAACCCTTTACTCTAAAAACCCCAGTAAGTTCACTTGGTCCCAGTAAGTTCACCTGGTCACTTAGTTCACCTAGTCCCAATCTCAAACCCCAGTAAGTTCACCTGGCCCAGTAAGCTCACCTACAGTGCGCGTGTAGACGCCGGGAGGGGGCTTATCGGTAGTGCGCAGGACGCGTGGGGTAGGGTGGAGTCGTCGACCCGGAAGAGGATAACCTCGGGGTTGCCGATCGACAGAGAGCCACGTAGAGCTGGACGTGACAGAAGACGGGCTTGTGGGCAAGAGGACGCCGACCTCGCGGGGCGTCTGGCCCTGGCTCTTGTTGATCGTTTGGCGTCGGCGGGCCTTAAGGGATACAGGTTGGAGGAGCCTCGGTGACAACGACACGATCGATCATGTATCTGGTACCGTTGCAGTGGCCGTGCGACGGGTCGAGGTTGCGAAGACTTTAAGCTCGCGATCAAAGTCAGCATGCCGTTGGTTGTCAGGGAGTTCAAAACTCGACTGTAAAGAGCGAGGCGTCGTCTTCCGACCCAGCATAGTCAGCCGAAAAGAACTCCGACGCCTCGTCTCCGGGAAAAAAAGGCCGCGGTCATACGCGCGTTGTCAGCATCGACAACATCGTTTCGACGGGGCGTGAGAATGGCGCGCTGAAAGAGCCGCCGCGGGTCGTGGAAATAGTCTGCGAGGTCGCCGTAGACGGCTTGGAGGATCACTGTCTGTGGCTCGCGCGCCTACCTGATCCTTACTTTCGCGCCTACCTGATCCTTACCCTAAATCGAGGGACAAACAAACAAACAAACAAACAAACAGACAGACAGACAGACAGACAAACATCTGTCGATTAGTAGTTAAGACACACCCCCCCCCTCTTAGCAGTCGACATTTACAGACAAACATCTGTCGATTAGTAGTTAGGATTCGACATTTTTAGTAAAATCCTCGATGTATGCAAAGTCCCTATCTTCGAATAATAATAATAATATTATCGCCTTCATTTTTTCGGTGTGCATTCGAATACATTTCGTGCTCATTTGGTTGCGTTTGAGATGCGATTGGCCACGCAAGCGCTGGTGCCCGTCGTCGCCGCGACGACGCGCGTCGCTCTGTGGGGCGACGACCTTGAGTTCCGGAGGGCCGGCGTCTTGGGCGCCGGGCTTTGTGCGTCGAGCTGTGTCTTCACCAAGATCGATCCGCAGTCAGTGGAGCAAGCCCGGGGCGTATTGGAAGACTTCGACGTCCTCTTCGCCGAAATCCGCAACGGGCGAAAGGTTGACATCTCCCGCGTCATGCTCAACCGCAGCTCTCTCTCTCACGACGTGATCGCGGTGAGCTACTGGAGGGAGGCTGTCTACGGCAAGAACGTACAGAGCGACATCCAGGTCCTCTTCAACCTGAGCATGGGCGTCCATTTTGATTCGTCGATCGTCAACCCGGCGTACTGGCTCGGTGAAAAAGAGCACGAATCCGACGACGTCATGCTGGTCAACGACGTCTCCTCGAACCCCATGCTGCGCCCGTTTGACGAGAGAGACGGCTTTGCAGTCTACGTCACGAGCCATTGCGATCAGCAACCGCGCACAGACTACGTCGACATCTTGGCGACCATCATCGACCTCGACTACTACGGACGGTGCCCGCCCGTCGGGAACGAGGTCCCGCGATACCAGATGGGCACGTTTCATAACGCGTTCGAGAGCCATCGAACGGCGCTTCAGGTGACCAACGCCTCGCGCTACAAGTTTTATTTGTCGATGGAAAACCACGTCGGCGACGGCTACGTTACTGAAAAGCTACTATCAAACCCGCTCCGGGCGGGTGCCGTTCCAGTCTACTTGGGCGCGCCCAACGCCGACAGACTCCCGAGTATCGACGGCACGGGCCGACCGTGGTTCATCAACGTCTGGGACTTCGAGTCGCCCCAGCATCTCGCCGACTATTTGGGTCACGTCGCCGCCAACGATACCCTCTGGCACAAATACGTCGACTGGCATGGTTACTTCTTCAAACATGGCAAAGAGGGCCTATTCCCAAATGCGACACGCCCGATCCGCGAGCTCCTCAGCGACGGTTCTCACTTCGTGAGCCCCAAGGCACTAAGCGACAACATCCCGGCATTCAAGCAGCGTCGCATCAAGGTCTCGCACCGCCGCGTCAACGCCGTCTGCCGCCTCTGCAATCTCACCTACCTTAACGACCTCGCGCGGATTCACCCCCTGCTACCTCGAGTGCCCCCGCTCGAGGAGACCGACTGGCGACCACGTCTCTTCGGCGAGTTTTACACGACAATGAGGTCCAGCTAATGTGGTCCGTACTGTGAAAGGGCTGAGGGCATTATTCATGCGGCTCGAGGCGCAATGATACGTAGGATCCGCGGCTCTTCTTCTTACTAGAGAATAGGAGCGGGCGCGGTTGCCGGGCCAGTCTCCTCCCTGGGTAATGTTGGGCCAGTCATTGCGCGGATTGCCACGGATAACCAGTGAACCAGCGACGCACGCATCTTCCCCTGGCCCTCTCTGGCCGGCCCTTCAATCTGCTGCAGTTCAGAACACAGTCTCGAAAAGCACGCGAGCCGGCAATATCGAAATGGAAACGTGCCTTGCTAAGACTCCCTCTTAAGCAGCCGGCTGCCACAGATTTTGCGAGGAGCCAGCAAAAACACTTGATCTATACGAACCTGGACTTTTCGGGTGCTCCCTTGTAATCTTCATTTCCAGGCTTCATCGACGCGCTCCTTTCCTGCTTGCGGCACCTTGCTCCTCGCCCACCTAGACTTTTCCTACAGGCCCTTTGCCTTTCGTGAAGACAGCCGTCGTCGCCCCATCCCGATCCTTTCAGCCGGGCACTACTCCCGTCCATGTGGATTTTTGGTGGGATTTATCCAAAAGGGACAGCAAAAAAAGCAGCCCTTAACTGTTTAAGTTAACACCACCACGTCGATTTTGCAAAATCCGCCCTCCGTTCGAATGTAGAGAACGGGTCTCTCTCTTAATGTAGCGTGGGATACCTCATAAATGCTCAACGGTCGGCTAGTTGTTGCACTTGCTTTGCGGTGCCGAACATCCGCGATCGTCGACGGCTCCTGGTTCGCATCCTGTCGTGTAATGAAAAATCGGTGCGTTTCGATGTTCCGAGTGAGAAAACTACATCTCTACGGCGAACGGAGCCGTGCCAAGGATCTTCTGGAGACGTACGTCGGCGCGGCGCAGCCAACGGAAGGCACGGCGCTGCACGCGAGCCTCGGTCGCGAACGCATCGGGGCCATTCACCACCTCGCCCTGCGCGGAATAAAGTTCGAGGACGGGCGCCACACGCTCGAGCGCACCTTCGCCGGAGCGCTCGAGGCCGCTGGCTACGTGCCCGCTCGCTCTGGCGACATGCCGGCGATAGATGGCTCGTTCATCGAGTGGTTTCCCCCCGGGGCACCCGCCGTCGGGCTCCCCGAAGACCCGTACGTCTTCACGTCTATGGTCCACGTCGATCAGCTCGCGCCCGAGGCGCAAGCGGTGCTGCGCGCGCTTAAGCCTTGGTTGCTCGGAGAGCAATCGCGTAGCGACGACGACGAGCTCCCGCTAAGTGTAGGTGATTACGACATTCTCAAACAATGTTCGCAGTACGCTGCGTGGCATGTCACCAACACTTTTATCGTGCCGCAACAAGACGCGGTCAACCACCTCGCGTACTGCCTGAACGATGGGAGCCACGCCGACCTTACGACGTGCGTCGAGGTTAACGACTTCCTGGTCGCTAAAGGCTGGACTTTGAACACCTACGCCGGCCGCACCGTTCAGGCTGTCGAAGACGAGACTGGTTACGTTTTTCGCCAGTCCTCTGTCGTTGCCTCTCCCATGACGGCCACCTTCCTGGGGGGGGGGACTCGCACCATCCCCGGACTATTCCACGAGTTCGTCGAGCACCCAATGACGCTGCCCTTTCGTGGCTTCTCCAACGCCCAGGCGCTCTTTTCGAGTACAAAGCAAGTCCAAGACGAGCTACCTGCCGCTGCGTCGTAGTCGGGTTGCGATGATAATTATTATACTAGCTGCTACGTCGACGCCCGAGCGCGCTCCACTTCCTTATATATAATAATAATGGGTAAGTTCTTATTACGTAGATGATGCGACCACCACACAGATTGCAAGCACATGTAATTTATTAGGCATTATCCGACATGGTTTTTTCTGTCGATTGCGCGGGTGCCTGGTCAGTTTCGGCTACGAGTTGGTGCGGGGCAATTTTGCTGCTCTTTCGTCGTTCGTAGCGCAACGGGCTCACGGCGTCCGCGTACAAACCTCCGCACCAGGGATCGTCGATGGCGTGGCCTGGGACTTTCCAGTCTTCGGGCGGGAGACTCCTGAGGAGCTTCAAACCACCGAGTGCTGAGCAAAGGTGCCAAAGCCAATGGTAACCGGGCTGGTAGCCGCCCTGCTCGTCACGGCAGAGGACTCGATCAGCGGCGTAAAAAAGTAGTGCAAGAGCCATGAGGAGCCACGCTTTCAAGAGAGCATTTGGTTGCCAGGTGCACATCAGCCTGTGAGCCATCGCGAGCGGCAGCAACAGCAAGATCCAGGACCAGTGGACGCCAAAATACGGCGACTCGTGAACCAGCGCCAGCGCACCCATACCGCCATAGGCCGCGACCGCCATTCCCAGGCGCACCCACACGGCTCTGATTCCGAGGACGCGGTAAAACCAGTTGTACGCGAACCAACCGATAAAGATGACCGGGATGAGAATGTCAAAAAAGTAGGTCCATGACAGCGCCACAGCGTGCCACATCGTCGATCCCACCGCCGTTGCGGTGTACAACAAGGCACCAGGTAAGTTGACATCGACGTTTGGTTCGTTCCGAAGCTTTCTGATGTACCATGATCCCAGACACAGTTGAAATCCATTCGAAACGACGTTCAGCGGCTCGCCCAACAAGTTGAACCTCGCGCCGTCGCGTTCGCAGTAGTCCTGGGCGCGAGAGTCGACGCGCATCGTCTTCGCCTCACGGGACTGGCAACGTCATAACACCGCCCCCCAACTTAAAACAATAATAAGTCTATTCATCACAGCGGAGCTTTCGGATGTGTATCCTGATTACTCACGGTCGAGCCCCTTCTGCTGCGTCGATCGAAGGACAACGAATCGAGTCGTCAAGATCTGAAAGCATATGTGTCGGTCTACCCTCATAATGATGACATGCCATTGAAAAGCAAATCGCGACGAAAGTGTCGCGCGAGAGGCTCTGGAAGGCGCGAGATAATAATAATGGGGAAGAACAGGAAAAAAAGCGTATCTTCACGGTTTGTCGTCCGGGGAGGCAGCATGGTGGTGCCCGGGTGCCGCGGGGCGGGTGCGTTGGTTGGACTTGTTTTGCGGTGAAGGTTGTTGTTGTCGTTCAAGGTAGTGACCACCACTGCGGTAGTAGAGGTCAAAGAAGACGGAGGAGTGTGCGTTGAAGAGAGCCTGGAGTTCGCTCCGGTCGGGCTCAAGGACGCGAAATTGGGGCCGGAGGTTGGTGTCGAGCAGTTGGATCAGAGCATCGCTGCGTCGGCTGCAATCATCCGACGAGCCAGTTATATCATGTTCGAAGCTGCCACTCGCCAGGAGTGCGGAGAGGCGGAGACGCTGGATACGACTGCGGCGCAAGGCATGGCAAAGCTCATCGAAATCAGCGCCAAGGCTCCAGTTCATGTGGTCGCAGTCGCTAATGTGGCATTCCTTCACGCCCGTCCGCAAGAGCCAGTTGGGAAGCGAGAAGCACCCGGCGATGGACCTGCCTCCGAAAGAATTGTTTACGGGAAAGCAGGACTGTAAGCGGAGGACATCGAGGCGCGGCTCGGCGATCGAGACATAGGCGTCTGAGCGAACTTCGACGGCCTCCAAGGCGACATGGTGCGCGCGGGGTGGTAACCGAACGATGACCCACAAGGCTCCGTGGCCGGCGATGACCAAGCGGCGCAACGCAACGTGCTTGGAGAAATCGAACGTCCTCGTAGGCGGGGAGTCGGGTCCCTTGAAGCCGACGGTATGGCGGACGTCGGCGTCACGGCAGCCCAGGGGCACGTCAGAGAGCCGCGGCTCGCCGGTGAGGGCCACCTCCACCAGGTGTTCAAAGCTTGGTGTGACGCGCAGCGTCGCACCCTTCGCGATTTTGACCGGGCCCACTCGCCGTAAGGACCTCAACGCGTTGATCACCTTTGAGCCTCGAGCCTCGTCATCGGTCCATCGCACCTGCCCGACAGCACTCGCGACATCGCGCGCCAAGCGCTGAAAACGCCTCAACTCCGTCTCGCTCATTCGGTTGTCGAACTTCAGGGCCAGCGTAGCGCCGTGTCGCTGAACCATCTTCCGCGCGAGCTCTGCGAAGTGAGTCGAATACAAGAACAAAAGCGTCAGCTCCGAATCCAATCGTACCAACGGTTCCAGCCTCTGACGACGGTGGGTTGTCTTTTCTGGCGGTTGGCACCCCCGCACACGGAGAGCCTCGTCAACGAGGCTACGCAGGCGCACTCGAGGGGCGTCGTCGCGGCGCTCGATGACCAAGGATCGATTGTACTCTTCGAGAGTGCCCTCCCTTTGCTCGTATCTGACTGCGAGCATGTCGAGCACGGATGGCGTTGTTAGGATGGCCTCCGCAAGCTTGTCGAGCGGCTGGTCACGGTGATATGGACTCACTACGAGCGCCTTGGGCTTCTGGTCACCCGTCTTGAGCCGGAACGCGCACCGACGTACGTGGCTGCTCGCGATCACCAATGCCAAGTCCTGCAGTTGCCGGCCGCCGTGTGCGATCGCGCTGGCCGACAGTCGAAGCGTTTTCAACATGGGTAGCGCCAGTAACGGCTCGAGCTCAATGCGCGTGCGCCCAGAATCGGGTGGTGCCTTGGCGTGATTCCCGAGCGTGTACAAATCCAAAGTCTCCACCGTTCGCATCCGCACAACCGCCCAAAACGCACGCTTGTGCAGCTCGCCGCATGCGTCGTTGCCGAATGTTTCGGGCGGTTGTCCACTGAGGCACGTTGGAAGCGCGCGCGACACCTCGCACCACGTCCTGCTAACAAGAGCACACGCCACCGCCCGCGCGACGTGGCTGAGGACGCCAGGTTTTGTCACGTTTGGCCAAAAAACAAAAGACGCCAGGTTTGCGAACTCAAACACCACTCTGAGCACGTCGCATCCGAGCTCCGCTGCAGTGCGTCGTTTCGCAAGACGCTGCCCATCTTGTGAGATGTCCACTTCTGACGCGGGCGCCATTCTGTTCCGAGACGTTGTTTTCCCTCACCGCGTCCACACTCGAACGTCAGACACGCCTTTTCGCCGAACGGGAACTAGCTCGGCCATCCTCGATTGGCTCATCGATAGCGCGTGGCACTAGGCTTTCGGTTGCACCAGCGTGTCGTTACCTCCTACGGAGTTTTCAGAAGATAACCTTTAAACGCTCACTCAAGGCTAGCTAACTTGAATCTTCTATATCTTGATGTGGTGACTTCATGGTGACTTCATTTGCTGTCCGTTGAGCCGCCAAAAGTTCATAACCCCCATGACGTCGTAGGATTTCCGAGTTGGCGTCACGTCTAGGACGTTTAGGGTTGAGTGGCCGAAGACGAGGAGGACGGACGTGCTGGACGAGGACTCGAATATGTTCTGAAAAAATGGGACGGGGGTTCTCTATCGGCGGGCGGTTCGTGCCAAGCATCGTGGTGGCTGTGCCACTGCTGGCGTTCGTGGGGTCACTGTTCGTGGACAGGAGAGAAGAAATGCGCCTATCATCATCATCATCATCATCATCACGACGGTTAGAGGATGCCGTGCCGACTCTTGCGCCGACGTTCCGCCCCACCTTAAATAACGAAACTTCGCCGACACACGCCCCGATCAGCGTTAGCTTCACCGGCGAGACATTCTCGGCGGAAGTGATCGCGGTGGCCATAAACTTCGGGTCGATGTTTTTCGTCATGTATCTGCTCCGACTGCTCTTGAAGATGGCGCTCACGCAGATCGAGGAGGTCCCCGAATACAAGTTACATTCGGACCCGGGCTTCCAAGATGAAGACTTGGGCCAGAACTGGAACTGGGACTTTGTGCTGGTGACGGGCATCAAACCCGAAGACCAGGCGCCTCTCTCGGATTTTTTGAAGAAGAACTCGATGCTCCGGATCGTCCAGGCGTTACGGCGGGCGGGTCTCGAGACTGTCCAATTCAAATCGCAGGATTGGAAAAAGATCATCATCAAAATCCGCGCTACCGCGAAGCGGTTGAAAGAGCAAGCCGACAAGCTCGACATGCGGCTTCGATTGGACGAGAAGGAGGTGAAGAAACGACTGTCCGAGGGACAGCCAGACGCGACGATCCCGGGCGAATACCTGATTTATCCGCGACGAGATGGCTGGACCTACAAGGGCCAGGAGATGTACACCGCCATCAAGGATACGGAGAACCAGTGCCCCTACGCGTACAATCAGTACATGTACGGCCGGTACGAAGGAAGCGACGGCTTCCAGACCTTGTACCAAAAATATGCGCTCACGTCGTCAATCTTCCGTTCCGTCGACCGCATCAAGCTCATCCTCTCAATCCTCAAGTGGCCCGATTCCGACAACGGCGCTGGACTTTCGTTGGAAAAGATGATCCGCCAGGGCGCCATACTCCACGCGTTCCCGTTGCAAGACCTAAGCGAGTTGCGGCAAGTGCAGCGCAAGTGGCTCGTCTACTGGGCGTGGCCGTGGAACCAACCATTCAATCGAATCAAGGACTACTTTGGGGAGAAGATCGCCATGTATTTTCTCTTTCTGGGCCACTACACGACGGCAGTTATGGTTGCGGCCGCGGTCGGGACCGTCTTCTACTTCATTACCGTGATCCAAGCTAATCCAAACTCGCCGGCGATCCCGGTGTTCTGCGTGTTTATGGCCCTCTGGGCAACACTGTTCGTGGAGTTTTGGAAGCGCAAGCAGAGCCGTTTCGCGATGATGTGGGGTATGGTTGGTACCGAGCGAACTGCCGAAGAGCGTCCGGAATTTACGGAAAATCCCGATGTCGAGAGCATCTCATCTCCGGTCACAGGCGACGACGAGAACTACTTTCCCCCGAGTTCGCGCGCGAAGCGGGGTTTTGTCAGCTCGACGGTCATCGCGACGTCGGGGTTGGGGGTGCTCGCCGTCGTCGTCATGATTTTTTTTCTCAAGGCGGACCTCACAGCGCGGAACAATTTCCTCGGGACTCGCAGTTCGTTCAAGGACGTGTCAATCAATCGCAGACCCGTCCGAAACTGGGGCATCCGCCGCTCATGGGACGTTGTCGACTTCGCGAGCACTGTTCCTGGGATCGTGGTCTCTCTGATCAACGCGATCCAGATTTTCGCCTTAGAGCCCGTCTTTTCGGGGTTGGCCGAAAGGCTCACGGATTACGAGTGCCACCGCACAGACACCGAGTACGAGGACTCGTTGACCGCCAAGGTCTTTGTGTTCCAGTTCATCAACAGCTTCACAAGTTATCTCTACATCGCGTTCTTCAAACAATCCCAGTCCGAGGACCCTGATCTTCAGGCTAGCAAGGGGTATAAGAGTGCAGCGTCGTTGTCCATACGTCGTTTTGTTTTGTTGTTTTTTTCGTCCAAAAATCTGTACTCTGACTGCGGCGGCGCTGCTTGACTACCTCGCCATTGTTTTTTTGGCTCTGGACAACGCGTCCTTTACTTCCGGTGTCAAAAGTCTCCTGGCGCTATCAATGGCTCCATGCTTTTTTTCGTTTGTTTCATGTCATTCTGCGTCGTTGCACGGCAAAGTTCGCGGCGGTTCCGACCTCCTCAGCTAGTCTGCTTTGCCCAATTGCGCTTGACTGCAGTCTTGTGACCCTGGCGACCCCCGCCTACCGGATCTCGAATGTCGCGGCCTTGGGGCGACGCTGGCGAGCTGCGACCAACACCGCGGCAGCGACGGCTCCGCGTGCGTGCGGCGTGCTCTGCCTCTGGATTCATGCACCTCCTCTCTTTCTTTCGCGAATAAGGGATCGCGTTTGTGTCGTTCGGCTGGGTGAACTGGCCACGGAGCATGGTAAAACAATGTTTCTACCCCCTTGTCGAGGACGCTTCTCCAGCGGCGTGTGCTACCGTGCCACATTGTCATCCTCGTCTGAATCATGAAGGCTGCCCGTGACACGTACGAGTTGGACGGTGTTTGCGTGGAGTACATTAATGAGCACGAGATCACCTATTTCGAGGATTGGGCGGGCTAAGCCACCAAGCGTGACTTCTTCTGCCGCACATTCCCCCACGAGCCGCGCGACGAAGATTTTCGGACGTCGTTTATCTGCTTCCTGAAGGTTGAATTTCGTATCGACACTATCTACGCTCTCGACGGCCTTGAGGCCGTGGATACGACGAGGCTCTCACTCGACCAACCTCGACTTCTGGCTCGAGCAGTCCCGCCTCCGTTGTTTCTTCATGTGTGTTTTTTGTTGTTTTCGTTTGGGGGATAGTGCTCCGGATTGCGTTACGAAGCGCAGCGCCCTCGTAGTGCCTTCATGCATCGCACCCACGATTTTTTCAAAAACCCTGTGACTTGTTCCTTCTTTTTAGCACACACGCATCTTCTTCGTATTGTTGGTTGTGCACGAGAACCTGTTGATCAGGTATTACGCGTGCATCGAGTCGTGCATGGACGAGCTCCAAACACAGCTCGGCTCGATTTTTATCTCAAAGGTCATTCTCGCCAACGTCAAGGATATCTTGCTGCCGTATTCCAAATGGTCGGTCAAGAGGCTGCAACAGATGCGACAAAAAGAGCTCGAGGCGATTTCCACCGAACAAGACGAAATGGCGGCGACGCAAGAGGCTGCCGAGTCCGTCGAACAGGGACTTGGAAATCAAAAGGACGCGTCTCGCCGCAAGGGAACTGCCGTGTCCCAGGAAAACGAAACTACCGAACTGCGCCAACTCTCGCCCGCCGAAGAGCAGATGCAGCTCGCCGAGTACAACATCCTGTTAGGGCCGTTCGGCGACTATCGAGACCTCGTCATCATCTACGGCTACACGGTCCTCTTTGTCGCTGCGTTTCCTCTCGCGCCGCTCATGGCCCTCGTCAACTCGTACGTGCAGATCCGTAGCGACGCGTGGCACATCTCCGTGTGCTGCCGACGGCCCTGGCCTTCGAACGCCGAGGATATTGGGACCTGGGCCTCCATCATCGAATTGACCAGCTATTTTGCCGTCATCGTTAACTCGCTCATCATCGTTTACACGGGCACCTTCTTGAAAGAGTTTACTGTCGCCGACCGACTCCTCATCTTCATGGGCTTGTACCACGGCCTCTTCATCGTCAAATACGTTGTCGCGATCCTCGTGGACGACATCCCGCGCGACGTTCGAATCCAGGTCGCGCGACAGGAGTTTTGCGAAGCCAAGCTCATCAAGATGCAGCAGGACGACGTCATCGAGGTCGAGATCGACGAAGACGCGCAACGCCAGTCGAATCAACGAATCCCGGACGTCACCATCCACGACAAGGACGACGACGTCGTCTATCTCGACTACCCGGGCTACGAAGACTACATGTCCACCGCCGCCGCCCTCTACGATACTCGGCCGGACGAAACCAAGACCGAAAAGCGCCCGGAATACGAGCTCGCCGTCACCAGGCCTCCGGATGCCTCGTCGGACGCCATCATATGAGGAATCTATCTTTTGTCGGACATCCTCATCATCGCGGGCTCATCAATCATGTCGAGCGAGCGTCTGTAGTATGGTCCTCCTTTTCACGACGTGATCGTTACAACATGATGAAAGAAGAGACAGGTCGCTCGAGCAGCAGAAGAAAGGTGTCGGGGAAAAAAAAATTCTCCACGTAATAGTAGTTGTTCCTCCTCTTCTCCACCAAGAGGTTGGCTTTGTTTACTCGGTTAAAAAAAAAAGTTCGCGGGTTCACTCATTCAATTTTCTAATAGGCAGGAAGGGAGTAACGATAAGTTTATCGTGGCGTCATCCATTCACAATCAATTTCGACTGCCCGAAGGACACCGCGAAGAAGAAGAAAAATAAGATAAACGACGACGTCGACCAAGACGAAGAACAGACCCACCCCACACCGACGAGAGCCAAGGCGCAAACAGCGAATACCCATGCGCCGGAAGTAAGTCTGCCCCTCTCTCTCTCTCTCTCTCTCTCTCGTCACGCTCCTGCTGCTGCTGCTGCTGCTGCTGCGGGTCGTTTCTTGGCTTCCAGAAGGAGGGAAAAGTAGAAATTGGTGGCCGTGAGGTGTTGCTGTTGGACGTCGAAGCCGGCCTTATCCAAGGCGTCGACGACGTCAGCCTCGCTGTGGAGGTAGGCGCGAGTGGTCTTGGACGGGCCGGGGAACAAGCCGCCGATATACTTGAGGAGTTGGTACTGGGGCGTTTTTGGCGCGAAGGAGACGAAGAGACGGTCGGTCGAGAGGCCTGCGAGATGGTCGACGAGGTCCTTCATCTTGTCTGTGGGATAGTGGATCATGACGTCGACGCAGCTGACGACGTCGAAGGCGCCGGCGACGGCCTCCATGTCGGCGGTAGTCGCGTCGGCGAGGCGAACGCCGGCGTCCTCGGCTCTCCGTCGGGTCTCGGCGACCATCGCGGCGGAGATGTCCGAGGCGGAGACCGCCGCACCGCGCTCTGCGACCGGGATGGCGAGCGAGCCCACGCCGCACCCAAGGTCGCACCACGTCTTGTCGGCGAGGTCTCGCCCGGCCCAGTCGAGAACCCTGTCGATCGTCGCTGCGTGGCCCTTGCGGATGTCGAGCTGCACGGTGTTCACATCCTCGCTCTCCGAATATATCCGGTTCCACCGCCCGAACCCGACGCCGTTGAAGTATGTCTCGACCTCCTCCTTGTCGTCAATCGCCTGCTTCTTCGAGGAGCCGCCTAGCAAGTTCACAGCCGCGAGACCCCCCGCAGCCCCAGCCACTGCGACCACGGGGTCCACCACGGCGTGCGGGATGGTGAACGGGTGCCTCGCTGGCTGCGCGACGAAGCCCAAGGCCACGTTGGCGCACAGAAGAAGCAACATCATCTCCAAAGATCGGACGGAGGAGACAACCTCTAAAGGTCCGTTAAGTAACGGATAGGAACAGCCATGTCCTTGTTATTATGGCCTCTTGTCGCTCTCGCGACCGCGAGCGAGGAGGTGGTGTTCGTGCTCGAGCACGCCCTGTCCGACTCGGCACCGTTCGTCGCGCGGGGTAGCGTCGTGGTGACGCCGTCGCTGTCGCGCGCCAAGATGGCGCGGACGACGGGTTTCGAACTTTCTCCCGAGGAGGTCTCGCAGTTGGCGTCGTTGGTCGAGACTCGGGGCATGTACCGGTTACGCGCGCGGCCCGAGCGCGGGGGACCCGCCGCCGCCACCTCGGTCTCGGCCTGTGACCTCGCGAGGCTTGATTTTAAAGAGAGCCTCGACTTGCAGCTAGATGCCAAGGCCAACCTCGTCTCGGTGTCCTACCGGAATCTCCCCACGACCCCCGGATCGTGTGATCCGCCTACCGAGGTGGCCTTCGAGTCGACGGCCTTTGTCTCCCTCGACACCGTCGCACAAATCATCCCCGTCCAAATCGCTTCGACCAAGCCGCCGCCCGGCTTCGCCGAAGCCATCAAGGCCGAGGGGGGGAAGGAAGACCCCGACGCCCCCCCCCCAAAGAAGGGCTTTTTCGCCAAATACTGGCACATCATCATCCCCGTCACCCTCATCCTCCTCACCTCCAAAGCCGACCCGCCGGCCGAGGGCCAACAACAACAACAACAACAACAAGGTGTCGCGACGAACGCGCCTGCACAAAACTCCTAGCATCATCTTCGTAAATAATAGAGATCGATTAAGAGCTGCTCGAACGCCCACAAACCCAGTTGCCATCAGCGTCGCGGGCGCAAATGAAGCCGCCACTGTGATGCGGGGGGGTCGACGCGTCGGTTGTCGGAAGCTCGTCCGGTCCGGGATCATCTTCGTTGGCGGCGGGCTCAGATGCGCCGTCGAGCTGCTCCGCGGAGTTTGTTATTTCCCCTTGCGGATGATGAACAGGAGACGTCTCCTCCTCCGTAGAATCAGACGCGGGATCCTCAGCAAACGCGCCTTCGTCTCTTCCGGGTTCTCGCGCGGCCGATCCGCCTCGCGTCGATTCTTGTTGTCGATCATCATCTTCATCTTCCGGAGGAGGATGCTCTGCATCGTCCTTCTGCGGTTGTTCGTCGGCATTTTCTTCTTCCGCGCTGTCGGCGATCGACTCGGCGGACGGCGAGAGAGCTCGCAGCGCGGCGGTTCGGGCGAATTTGAGGTTCGCGTCGTCGTCGTCGTCGTCGGGGGCCTTTCGGCTGTTCTCGACACGAAATATGGTCAGGAGATAGGGCGCTTCGCGACGATGGTTGACGGGGCGGTGCTCTGTCGCGCGCCAAGCCGTATTCGACAAGGAACGCGCGAAGACTTCGAGCGCCGTGGCCTCGCGCGCCCCGTCTGAATGGCCGGGGTAGACCATGATCGACGCCGCGCCGCCCTCTTCCAGGATCGGCAGGACCCACGACTCGAGGGCACGCAGCGTTGTCTCGGCGCGCGTGGGCTCTCGGACCGCCGCTCCGGGTAGATATCCGAGGTTGAACACGACAAGCCTCGCCCTGTCCACGTCCGGGGGTCGTTCGTGCGACTGGTGGTAAAGCTCGACGGCAAGCCCGCGGCAGGCCTCGATAGCCTCCGCGTTGGTGTCCATCGCGACGACGCGACCGCGTGGCGCCAGTCGCACGAGTTCGGCGGTATCGCGGCCGCGGCCGCACGTCGCGTCCACCACCGTGTCCGACTCGCGCACGATGAGGCGCCACAGCGCCTTGGCCAAGTGCAGGTGCGACTCGAGCGGCGACCGCCGCACGGCAGTTGTCGTCACGCTCAGCACGCGCACAACCTGAAGCAACAGCAACATCCTGCACAACCAACCAAAAGACGGGTAAGCAACGCGACCACATATCATGGGGAAAGTTGTAAGGAAGTAGAGAGGAAGGAAGCATGCGGCGAACGCGCGTCAGAAGATCGACTTTCTCGAACAAATCGAACAAATCGTGATAACAACAACCATGCCGGCGTTGTTGTTGTTGTTGTTGTGGTGCGCTCAGGCCCTCGCGCCGAACAAGGCGCCTCTCAAGACGAACGTGGCTGGGAAATACTTCGTGGATGCCACCTGCATCGATTGCGACACTTGCCGCTGGATGGCGCCCGAAATCTTTGGTCGCGCCGAAGGCAAGAGTTGCGTGGTCAAGCAGCCCGCTTCCCCGGAACAGGAGGAACTCGCGACCCGCGCGGCCGTCGCGTGCCCAACCGGCTCGATTCGCGCGCGCGGCAATCCGCCGAAGGTCGAGTTTCCGGAACTCGTCGACGAGCGGTTTCCGAACGTATACCACTGCGGATTTCATTCGCCCAAGAGCTTCGGCGCTACGCCGTACCTCGTCTCCCGTGGGGGTCGAGTGATCATGATTGACTCTCCGCGGTTCAACAGCAAGTTCGCGAACCGCATCGAGCGCGAATTCGGCGCGCCAGAATTCTTGCTGCTGACGCATATTGACGACGTCGCCGATCACGCCAAGTGGAAGGAGCGGTTTCCGGAGATGAAGCGAGTCATCCACGAGGCCGAGGTACGCGGTCCGGACAAATGGCCCTACATCGAAACGCGGGACGTCGAGATCCAGCTCTCGGACGAGGATTCTGACATCGCGCCGGGCGTTTCCGCGATCCACGTTCCGGGACACTCGCGCGGCCACCTCGCCTTTCTCGTCGAGACGGACGGTGACAACGTGCTTTTCACGGGCGACCACCTCGCGCTTTCCGCGCGCCTCGGCCGCTTGGATGGCTTTGCCCGATACGGCTGGGACGTCGGGAAGCAGGCGGACTCGATCGCCAAGCTCAAGGACCTCGACTTCCTCCACATCCTCCCGGGCCACGGTCGTCGCATCTCCTTCTCGAGCGCCGACAAGCGCCGGGCTGCCGTGGAAGAGGCGGCGCGCCTTTTCCGCGAGGACCCGTACGGCAGGAAATCAGTTGCGACCCCGCTCTGGAAGACCCCGGATCTCGTCGCCGAGACGTAGGGCGGCGGCGGCGGCGTTCACTCTCTTCTGCCTTTTGTTTTGTATTTGTAATTTCGCATATCGGCGTTGTCATCGTCGTCTTCGACGAGTAAAGACGTTGTCGCGCGGGCCCTTGAAGTAGGCGTCGGGAGGGATGTGGCCGCAGAGCGCGGGCGGGAGGTCCCGGTCGCGCTTGCGGAGCCACTTGACGTGGGTGACGGGGGCCGCCTGGCCGCAGAGGAAGGGTGGGAGGGCGTCGGGGACGGCAACGTTTGGCAGGTAGGCCACCTTGCCGCCGGGCGTGAAGAGGGGTCTTTTGACTTCGTAGAGGTCGGCGCGAGGCGTGGTCTGGTTGGGCCACACGACGTAGCGAAACGCGCTGTTGGCGAGCTCCCAAGCGCGGTAATAGCCGCATGTTCGCGGCGGACAAGCACAGTCGCTTTTGGTGAGTTCGCCGGTCGACCGGTTGACGCAGCGGGCGTCGCGATAGGCGGCCGCGACGCGGTCGGCGACTTCGGGTCGGCCCGACGCGCGCAAGACGATCGACCAGAGCGACGGTTGGTCCTTCGGACCGCAGCGCATGTCGTACCAGCGCCGCAAAACGCCGAGCGTCCAGGCGGAACGCCGCGCGAAGACGACGGCGGCGCCGAAGAACTGTTTGTAACACGGGGCCGGGAGCGCGAGGTGCGCGTCTCTCGCGTCGTCGAGCCACTCGGTCGCGTAGGTCGCGAGGCGATCGCCTTGGAACCACGGGGTGCGGAACCAGGCGTCGCTGTCGACGAACAAGACGCGCTTCGCCACGGTCAGCGTGAGGTACATGGACAGCGCCTTGGTCGTGTGCGCGAGCGGCTCCTCGACGCGAGCGGGACAAGCGTAGGACGGCGCGCGTCGGCGGCCTCGCAGCGGTGCCCCAACCCACAAGTAGTACGGCGCCTGCAGCACGGTCCCAGCGCACAGCTTGTTGAGCATCCAGCGCCAGTACTTCCATAGGTACGCGAAGTCAGATACCGACGTCAAAAGAGCGAGGTCGCCGCTGCTTCCGCTCGCCTTCTTACGCCGCAGCTTGCAGAGAAGCGGACCGACGGCCGCGTCCGAGGCGCGCCGCAGATCTACAAATGTCGAGGCATTGCCGTACCGCAGTTCAAGCGTCGCGTTCGCGTCGCGGACGATGGCGACCCCACCGATCGCGACGCGCACGCCCAAGACCTCGACGCTCCGCGTCGCGCCGTCGCGCCGCATCGTCGCGCGGACCTCCCGACTCGCGTTGGCACCTAGCCGCACCATCGACAGGTCGAAGTCCTCCAGTCCCAACGCCAACACCGCCACCAGCGCAAGCCGGAAGGATGAGCCGGCATGGAGGCCAAGGACCTCGACGAGGGAGAGCATTTTTAGAATAAGGGTAAGTGAGTACACTCGACGTAGAAGAGAGGGTGTCTGGGACAGGGTTTAGGAGTAAACTATAAGGTTCAACAAGTGCAGGTCAGTAAGTTCACCTAGTCCCAATCTCTAACCCCAGTAAGTTCACCTGGTCCCAGTAAGTTTCATATAAGTTCACCTGGTCAGTAAGTAAGTTCACCTAGCTCACACCAACTCCTTTGAGCTCGTGGCTCTCGCCTCCGCCAATCTAAGCGGCATTGATCCGCACGCGTCGCCAACCTTTTTTTTTACTCTAAAAACCCTTTACTCTAAAACCCCCAGTAAGCTCACCTGGTCTCAGTAAGTTCACCTGGTCACTCAGTTCACCTAGTCCCAATCTCAAACCCCAGTAAGTTCACCTGGCCCAGTAAGCTCACCTACAGTGCGCGTGTAGACGCCGGGAGGGGGCTTATAGGTATTGCGCAGCACGTGTGGAGTAGGGTGGAGTCGTCGACCAAGATGAGTATATCCTCGGGGATGCCGATCGACAGAGAGCCACATAGAGCTGGACGTGGCAGAAGACGGGCTTCGCCAAGAGGACGCCGACCTCGCGGGGCGTCAGGCCCTGGCTCTTGGTGATCGTTTGGCGTCGGCGGGCCTCAAGGGATACAGGTTGGAGGAGCCTCGGCGACAACGACACGATCAATGATGTATCTGGTACCGTTGCAGTGGCCGTGCGACGGGTCGAGGTTGCGAAGACTTTGAGCTCGCGATCAAAGTCAGCATCCCGTTGGTTGTCAGGGAGTTGAAAACTCTACTGTAAAGAGCGAGGCGTCGTCTTCCGACCCAGCCTACTCAGCCGAAAAGAACTCCGACGCCTCGTCTCCAGGAAAAAAAGGCCGCGGTCACGCGCGCGTTGTCAGCATCGACAACATCGTTTCGACGGGGCGTGAGAATGGCGCGCTGAAAGAGCTGCCGCGGCTCGTGGAAATAGTCTGCGAGGTCGCCGTAGACGGCTTGGAGGATCACTGTCTGGCTCTCGCGCCTACCTGATCCTTACCCTAAATCGAGGGACAAACAACCCTTCGTCGCACATACGAAGTCCGTCTCTGCTCGCGCCAAGCGCCTCGTCTATGTCTCGCTCGTCCTGGCCATCCTCCTTCACGGTGCGGAATCGTGGTGCCTCACCGAGGTCCTGTTCCGCCGGCTGCGGTGTTTCCACGCGCAGTGCGCCCGCGTCATGTGTCGTGTGACCCGGAAACACACCTGGTCCCACCACATCTCAACGGAGATCCTGCGGCGGCGCCTCGGCATCGAGTCCATCGACGTCTACGTCACGCGCCGCCAGCTCCGCTGGGCCGGTCACGTCGCCCGCATGCCCTTCTCCCGACTCCCTCGCAAGATGCTCTCGTCTTGGGTCCGCTCCAAGCGCCCACCGGGGGCTCCGCAGATGACGTACGGGAGGTCGCTCGCCAAGGCACTCCGGAAATGCGACATCCCCTTCAACTCGTGGCACGACCTCGCACAAGACCGCGCGCAGTGGCGGTCCGCCATCCATGCACTTTCCCAAGCTTCTACCCCAACTGTGTGATTTTTTGCTCTGTGATCCTGGACCGGCTACTACCGGCCCAGCCTGGCTCCCATGCTCGGGAGAGGTCCGAAGTTAGTTAGTTAGTTAGTCGCACATACGTCCGGCGGCAGCATGCGTACGACCTACGGGCGGGGCCCGTCCTCGCTTCGCCTGCCCCACGCCTCGGCGATGACCCCGACTAGGTCCCGCGTACTTATCTCCGCCCGTCAGGCACATCCCTCATACCCCACAAACCCACCCACATCCTTCATGCTCCCCCCACACACCCCCCTCTTAGCAGTCGACATTTACAGACAAACAAACATCTGTCGACTAGTAGTTAGGATGCAGTTATCCAGGGTTATTATTAGTCTCAAAGTCGTTTCGAGATAGATTGGTTCGAATTGAGTGGTGAGGACTTATTAACAACCCATAATAAATAACCCGCGTACGGAAGGAAGGAAGGAAGGAAGACCCCGGGATCATGGAAGCCATCATCAAGCGGAAGCAGGATGTGTTTGTGGCCGCCGCCGAGAAGACGCCGGAGGCTGTACGGCCGTATCTCGTAAAGGCCGCCCCCGTGTTGGCGGTGGTATCGGCTCTCGTCGACATATCGATTCCGTACCTGATCAAGGCGTGGGAGATGTGCGCCAAGGTCTACAAGATTCTCGAGCCGTACCACCCCGAAGACATGGCGTGCGTGGGCGTAGGCCTCTTCATGGTGTTTTTTGGTGGCGAATTCCCGGCTATCATAACCGCCGTCGAGGCGTATCGCCAAATCGGTTTCGAGCCAACGCTCAAGGCACTCAAGGTGCTGTGGGAGGACGCCAAAAAAGTCCAGGCGGCGTCGGAAAAGGACGACAAGGTGGACGCGGACGCGGACGGCGTGAGCGACGTGGACCAGATTTCGGCGTCGAAGCTCGTCGAGCGCAAAACGTTGCTTTTTCTCCGGACCACTCACCCCGAGAGCGTCGCCGAGGCCATCACCGTCATCAGCTCGGGCTGGCTCGCCGTGCTGGCCTCGCTCAAAATCAGTTTCGCCCGTGCGGTCACCCTCGGTGCGTCGATCGGCGACATTCTCCGGAAGCCTGCCGTCCACTTTGTCGGACCCTTCGCGAAGAAGGTCGTGCCCGAGGACTACCATCGGTGGATCGTTCCGGTCATCACCTACATCTGCAAAGTCATCGCTATAACTATCGCCTGGACCATCCAGACAGTCATCTCCGCCTTCCACTCGGCGATTCGCGGCGGCCACCTCGCCGCGTCCGGCGTCGTCAAGTACCTCCACAAGTGGGGCTACATCAAGACCTCTGCCGACGACACGATGGTGGACGAGGTCATCGGCTACGCGCTCGCGGCAATGGGCTTCCTCGCGCAACTCGGCGCTGGCTTCCGTCTCCCGTTCCCCTTGAACATCCTCTTCCTCCCGCTCACCGTCACCGAAACTCTCGTCGTCTGGAGCATCATGGAATGAGCCTCCCTTCTCCGCCCTCCGCTTGCTGCTGCTGCTGCTGCTGCTGAAATAAACCGCTACTTGAATGACCCCCCCATCTTCGGACACACTCATTCACGGTTGCTCTCCTCCTCGAATCGTCGATCGCGCGCCATGGAACCACAGTCGTGGTGGTGGTGGCGTGTGTTGCGCGCCCTCCTATTCCACCGCGCCCTCATACGAACCCCCCATTCTTCTTCTTTCTGCTTGTGACGATGATGATGATGATGATGACGATGGCGGATAATATGATGATGCCGCAGCAAGTTGCAGGGCGGCGTGCCCCCTTGATTGAGTGATTGATTGATTGATTGGCGGATAGGTTGATAGCCTGACTGACGGACTGCGCGAGGTGTGTCCCCTGGCCCCTGGGGCCGGGCGAGGAGCCACTCGAAGTCAAGTCGAAGAAGGAGGGAGGTCAGGGCGGCTTGAGCGAGGCGGCGTTGATGCAGCACGTCGACGAGTACGCGATCGGAGCGAAAGAGGAACATGATGAAGAGTAAGACGACGCGGCGAGAGACAGGGACAACAACGACAATTAGAGGGGCTCGAGGATCCACTTGCCGGCGCTGGCGCCTTCGGCGTGCGCCATGACGAAGTGCGAGTCGGCGTCGCGACTGTCCATGGGAAGCGCGTGGATGCCGAGCTTCCAGTCAGCGAACTGCTTGTCGCCGCCGTGCGCCGAGGAGATGAAGGAGATGATGTGGGTGCCGTCGGCCTGTCGCTCGAGCCGCCAGCGGCCGTTGCAGCCCGAGATGTCGCTGTGCGCCATGACAAACTGCGACGCGCCGTCGCGCTTGTCCTTGGGTAACGCGTTGATGCCGAGGGACCACTCGGCGAACTGGGTATCGCCTCCGTGCGCCGAGGAGATGAATGTGATGGTGTAGGCGTCGTCCTCGGCGCGTCTGATGGCCCACTTTCCCGCGCTGCCCTTGACGTCGCGATGGGCCATGACGTACTGGGAAACGGGATCCCGCGCGTCTTTCGGGAGCGAGTTGATCCCGAGGCTCCAGCCCTGGAATTCGGTCTCGCCCCCGTCGGCCGAAGACACGAAGGCAATCGAGTAGCTTTGCGTCAGCTTTGCCATCTCCCACACTTTTTTATTGTGGGGGGCAAGGCAAAAGTCGCAAGTCGCGTCGCTTGGCTCGCAGTCCGTTGACGTCTGTCTGTCTGTCTGTCTGTCTGTGTCTGTCGTCGTGTCGTGGGGGCCTCTCCCTCTCCCTCGCTTTTTCTCTCTCATTTGTTGGTGCGGGGGACGCGGACGAGGCGGACTGGTGAGTCGTCGGCGGAGAGTGCCAGAGGCGGGACGAGCGGCTCCTTGTAGGTGCGGTTCCACCACTTGACTCGCGCGTGATCCACCTTGAGCGCGTCGTGGAGGAGGCCCCAGAGCGGCTGGGCCATTTCGTAGACGTACATGTCGACCTTGACCGCCTTCGGTGGTCTCTCTTTCGTGAAGGGCGCATCGCGTCCATTAAAGAGAACGTGGACGCAGTGGGCGTCGAGGATCGTCGCGAGCGCAGGGAGGTAGGCGCGATCGAGGAGCTGGGCGAGGAGCTCGAAGACCCACTTCTCGCGGTCGCGGAGCACGGCCGCGTGGGGCTCGAAGCCGAGGAACCAAAGGTTCCAGTCGACGCGGTAGTGGTAGGGCGCCGAAAAGCAAGGTCGACGGTAGACGTCGCCCGGCTTGCACGGAAAGTCGATTTCGTGCCAGCGGTCGGTACGGTCGAGGAGCGAGACGACGGGCTCGACGCGTCGCTTTCCGACGCTGCCAAAGGCGCCGTAGGTGTTGACGATGCGAAACGGGTCGAAGGTCGCGTTCATGCGTTGGTCGCGCGAGGCGAGGTTGGCGACGACGGGGATCGAGAGATAGGCGACGAGGGCGACGAGGAGAACGTCGAGCGCGCGCGCCGCCAGCAGACGTCGTCGTCGTCCGGAGACCATCGACTCCGGGGAGGGCGCGGCGCGGAAGAAGGCATCGTCGAAGCACGCGAGGGATGGGATGATAGTGAGGTGGTTAAGAAATGCGAAGTTTCCCGAGGCAGCGACGATCAACATGAACGTCGCTTGGACGAGACCTCCGACGCGTCGCGGCCATTTCGAGGGCACGAGGAGGAGCCAGCTCGCGTAGCACTGGACGAAGATGTCGACGTCGACGCCCAAGGAAAGGGTCTCTTTTGGCAAAAAGTGAAAAAAAAACGAAAGCGGCGAGGGGATTGGCTGCGTCTCGAAATGATAGAACAAGCACTCTTTCGCGCTCCAGCACGAGCCGCCGCGGAGCTTGATGAGGCCCGCGCCCATCGCGATTCGAAACGCGAGCCATCGAAACAGGTAGAGCGCCGCCCTCGACGGCGGACTCGAGGCGTTTGTCGGCGAACAGAGAAAGATGGCCAGAAAACCCGTCTCGAGCAGCTGCGATTCCCAGCCGTAAGCGTAGAACGACGACGCCGACGCCGTCGTGCAGAGCGTGTGGTACAGGAGCCACAACACCAAGCACACCCAGGAGTAGTGGGCGCCGAGGATGAGGAGCATCGACGTCGCGATTCCGAGAGCGGCCGTCCTCGAGAGTGCCGCGTCGAGATCTTCCACCGGCCACCAGAACCACATGAGCGACGGTCGCCGCCACAGCAGGTCGGCCAGGCTACTCTTGCTTTCCCACGCCGCGGCGAGCGAGGGGCGCGCTGGCGCGAGACCCCGCTCCCCGAGCAGCGCCCCGTTCTGGTAGTACGCGGAACAAAACGCAACGGCGTACACGACCCCCAAAGACGTCAGCAGCACCAACTTGGTCGTGCAGAACGATTCGGACGACTCAACCTTCTTCTCGCCCACGCTGCTCGGGCCTGGCCCCTGCGCGACGTCCCCTTGCATCGTATGCTCGGCGACTCTGTGATTGAGCAACGAGGCGTCGTCGGCGCGGTCTTTTTGAACGCGCAGCGTGTTTTTGGAGTAGTAGCTCTCTGTCCGTTGATGTCCGTTGACAGTTTATATTACGTCGTCCTTCGCTCTTAGGGAGGAGTGGTCGCTGGGCGTTCTTGTTCGTCCTGGCCCGATGCAGCAGCAGCAGCAGCAGCAGCAGGAGGAGCCGCAGAAGACGGGAGATCGTTATCCTGTCGACGACGTTCGGGCGTCGAGTCGTCGTCGTCGCTCGTGGTCGCGGCGGCGGAGGAGGTTGCGTTAAGTAGGCCGAGCTGCTCGAGGAGGGCGTCCTCTTCGTCGGTGATGAGGTTGGCGCTCTGGAAGCCGTCGTAGATACCGAGGGCCGAGCGGCGCTTTTCCTCGATGAGAATGTCGACCTCATTTTCATCGTAGTCGAGCGCTCGGAGGACGGCGCCGGCGAAGGGCAGGGAGAGGAGTCTGGAATTCTCTGGCAACGAGGGGACGAGGGCGACGACGCCGAGGCTCTTTGCGAGACGGCGCTGGTGGTCCTTGTCGTGGGCGCGCACGATGATCTCGAGATCGGGATAGAGCCGTCGCAGCGCGACGACGACGCGATTGGTCGCCTTTTGGCCGTCGACGGCGACGACGACAACCTTGGCCGAGCCGACGCGAAAGTATTCGAGGACCTCCGGGCGACCGAGGTCGCCAAAATAGACGGGCTTTCCCTTTTCTCTCGCATCGGTCGCCTTCCGCGGGTCGAAGTCGAAGCATATGTAGTTGCAGAGCTTCTCGTCGAGCATCTCGCACACGACCTTGCCGACTCGGCCGTAGCCGCACACGACGACTTGGGGGACCTGCTTGGCGAGGAGCTTTTTGTCGTCGCGGTTGGTTCGCGTCTGATATCGCAGCTCGTAGCGCTCGACGAGCTTGCCGAGGCGTGCCCCCAAGGACGCGAGGAGCGGGGTCGCGGTCATGGTGAGCGCGACGGTCGTCTGGAGAAACTTTGGGTCGCCGATACCGCCGCGCTTGGCGCCCGTGCCGAGCGCGACGAAAGCGAGCTCGCCGCCCGGTGCGAGCAGGAGTCCCGTGCGCAGGGCGGCCGAGGTCGAGAGGCCGAAGAGCATCGAGAGCAGGGTCGCGATGGTCGCCTTGGTCGCCACGAGCGCCGCGCCGCGACGCCACAGCGCGCCCGTCAGCAAGAGCCGCGGATCGAGCCGGAAGCCGACCGTGACGAAGAATAGGCCGAGGAGGAGGCCTCTGAAGGGCGCGATGTCCGCTTCGACCTGGTAGCGATAGCGCGTCTCGGAGAGCGCGAGGCCGGCGAGGAAGGCCCCGAGCGGGCCCGAGAAGCCGAGCGCGTCGGTGAGCGCGGACATGGACAAGACGGTCAGGAGGACGACCGACAAGAAAGCCTCCTGCGAGCGCGAGCGCGCGGCAAAGAAGAAAAGGCCGTCGAGGAGTCGCTTCCCAGCGATTTCCGCCACGGCCAGCGCGCCGCCCGCCTTGGCGATGGCCTGGAGAACGCCGCCCTTGCGCGCGGCCACGAGGAGCGGTACGATCGCGAGCGACTGGAAGAGGAGCGCGCCGAAGACGGCCCGTCCGTGCTCGGTCGCGAGCTCGTCGCGGTCCCGAAGCAGCTGGAGCGCGAACGCCGAGGACGACAGCGCGAGCGACGCCCCGACGAACCCCCGGAGCGCGAGCGCCGAGGTCACGTAAATGCAGAGCCCGAGCCCAAAAATCTCCTTGCGCATCGCCTTGACTCGCTCGAGCGAGACCTGGAGCCCGAGCTCGAACAGAAAGATCGCGACCCCGAGCTCGGCGAGCGCGCGCTCGGTGTTTATCTGCGAGATGATGCCGGACGTGTCGGGCCCGAGGACCGCGCCCGCCGCCAAGAACCCCAAGATTGGCGACGTTCCCCGGTTCTTGAGGAACGGCGCGACGAACGCCGCGCACGACATCAGCACCAACGCGTCGCGCCGCTGACCCGGGGCGAGCAGATGCCACGACGACAGGGCTCCCAACCCCTTGGCGACCCACTCCGACGGCGGGCCTGCGCCAAGCCAGCCACCATCCATTCGAGGGGCTGCTGCAACCATTCGGACTCGCGATCGTCGCCCAACCATACCGAACGTCGAAGGCAGGAGAGATCCTCGCGCAACCGGCGTCGTGAACGCCGCGGCATGGCCCAGCGACAAGCCAATGATAACAATTGGAGGGACCCGCATCGTTTTTTTCGTCGTCGTCACACGAGGATTGAACTTCAAACCACCCTCCCCCCCCAAACCCTCGCGCTCCTCCTGTTTCTTCCCCGCTCGGCATTCTATTCTACACACGCGTCCTCGCTTCCTGCCTGCCCCATCGATCGGGTAGAGATACGTGAGACCAAAGGGAGAGTCGCGAAGAGGGTGGAGAGGTATGACCCTCTCCGGGTACATGGTGGAGACTGCGTGCAGTCTTAGGCGTGTACAGACCATTCCGCTTGTCACATGCTACTACTAGTAGTACTACACGAGGTAGGAATTTAGGCCCTACAAGTGCAGGCCAGTAAGTTCACCTAGTCCCAATCTCTAACCCCAGTAAGTTCACCTGGTCCCAGTAAGTTCACCTAGTCCCAATCTCTAACCCCAGTAAATTCGGCGTAAGCCCACTCGTGCTCACACCCACTCACCCCACTCTCCTTCGAGCTCGTCGCTCTCACCCCCGCCAATCTAAGCTGCTTTGATCCGCAGACGCCGCCAACCTTTGAGTTTACTCTAAAAGCCCCAGTAAGTTCACACTTGGTCTCAGTACGTTCACCTGGTCACTCAGTTCACCTAGTCCCAATCTCCAACCCCAGTAAGTTCACGTGGTCCCAGTAAGTTCACTTATAGTGCGCGTGTAGACGCCGGGAGGGGGCTTATCGGTATTGCGCAGCACGTGTGGGGTAGGGTGGAGTCGTCGACCCAGATGAGTATATCCTCGGGGATGCCGATCGACAGAGAGCCACGTAGAGCTGGACGCGGCAGAAGACGGGCTTGGGAAAGAGGACGCCGACCTCGCGGGGCGTCTGGCCCTGGCTCTTGTTGATCGTTTGGCGTAGGTGGGCCTTAAGCGATACAGGTTGGAGGAGCCTCGGTGACAACGACACGATCGATCATGTATCTGGTACCGTTGCAGCGGCCGTGCGACGGGTCGAGGTTTCGAAGACCTTAAGCTCGCGCTCAAAGTCAGCATCCCGTTAATTGTCACGGAATTGAAAACTCTACTGTAAAGAGCGAGGCGTCGTCTTCCGACCCAGCCTAGTCAGCCGAAAAGAACTCCGACGCCTCGTCTCCGGGAAAAAAAGGCCGCGGTCATGCGCGCGTTGTCAGCATCGACAACATCGTTTCGACGGGGCGTGAGAATGGCGCGCTGAAAGAGCCGCCGCGGCTCGTGGAAATAGTCTGCGAGGTCGCCGTCGACGGCTTGGAGGATCACTGTCTGGCTCTCGTGCCTACCTGATCCTTACTCTCGGGCCTACCTGATCCTTACCCTAAATCGAGGGACAGACAGAGCTCATACCCCACAAACCACACCCACATCCTTCATGCTCCCCACACACACCCCCCCCCTCTTAGCAGTCGACATTTAAAGACAGACAGAGCTCACATCCTTCATGCTCCCCACACACACCCCCCCCTCTTAGCAGTCGACATTTAAAGACAGACAGAGCTCCCCACACGCACCCCCCCCTCTTAGCAGTCGACATTTAAAGACAGACAGACAGACAGACAGACAGACAGACAGACAGACAGACAGACAGACAGACAGACAGACAGACAGACAGACAAACATCTGTCGATTAGTAGTTAAGACCTCGTTGAGGACATTATTAGGTCCCATAGAAGTGTTTCACACTGACAACGAGGAACGAAGCCCCTCGTTGTTAATTAAACAGAAAACCCCATACCTGACGGTGCGCACCTGGAGGAGGCCTACTCCTCGTTGGAAGAGAACTTCAGACTAATTCTTCATAGCCATGTCCCCATGAATAAATAATTGCGGAAGGGTAAGGGAGAAGGAAGCAGAGGGAAAGCCGTATTACGCGGAGAGAACACCCGCAAGTAGAAGAAGTGTGAAAGAGGGAGTAAGTAAGGAATGCCAGTGTCGTACACATTATAGTGTAGCGCTCTGGAGAGGGATGGTAGTGAGATACGGGATATAATTCGCGGTGAATTGCGTGTGGTGGAAAAGGAGCGCGGCGGTTTGATACCGAAGAATTACACATCGGGGGTGATAATAAAGCGGAAATGCCGCGGAGACGAAACAGCGATGTGGGGAAAGCTTTTACAGAGATCTGTGGACACGGAATTGAGGAGATGCCAAGGAGATACAAGAATATGTAGAGAAGATACGACGGAGATCCCAAGAAGATACGAGAGAGTTGCAGGGAGATGCTGGAAGATACGGTTCTTCGGGGGTGCGTTCACTACGAACGTTCTCGTTCACTAACTAACTAACTAACTTCAGACCTCTCTCGAGCATGGGAGCCAGGCCGGACCGACAGGAGCCAGTCCGGAATCACGGGCCTGTAGACGAGGAGCGCCGAAAGGCCGGTCGGCGGAGAGTGACCATCAATCGCCATGCGACGAGGAGACCGCGATGTGACTGACAACCAACTCGTCGATAACCTTCCGTCTTCGCCCCTCGGCCATACACCGTCCCACTGCGAACGTTCCGGCTGCCAACCGGCCCGCCCGGGAGGCGAATAGGTGCCAACCTGCGCCGGGAGGGCGGATGCCCTCGCAAGGCTCAGGATTCATGAGGCACCGTCCTCCATCACAACCGCAGTCGGCGATCAGGGTAAGTTCACAACCAACAGTAAGGACGATAAAACTCAAATCGTCGCCCGGCTGCGCTGATCTCGCGCGCGCGCAGGAATTAAAGTCGGGTGGATCATTTTTGAGGGGATCTCAGGGAGCGGGTCTCGCAGAGAAACGGCGCAGGTGGATTCGAGCGGAACTCAAGAAGATCCCGCGGGGATTCACGAGGAACATCGGGGATATGCGGGGGACCAAGGTGGTTTCCTTGCCCCCCACCCCAGAATGTAGGAGGAGCGCCACTTATGTTTTTCATCAACTTCATAAGTGCTTAGTAAATTAAGAAAGCGCGAGCGCGACGCCCTCTCTGTGGCCTACCGAGACGAAGTAGGCCTGGGACATGGTCGTAGCAGAGAAGCAGGGATTCGGGTGCGGCACGCAGCCGACGGCGACGCAGGCCGCGAGGTCCTGCGGAGCGTCGGGGACGAGGTGGAAGACGTTGTCCGAGGCCGCAGAGGTGCAAAGGTGGAGATCGACGCGGGGGAGGACATCGTACGCGTAGAGGACGACGACGGCGTTGAACGACTTGGCGATTTTGACGAACTGGCAGAAGCCGCTGTAGTAACGCTTAATCCGCTCGCCCGTGCCCCCCGACATTTCTCTGATGAGCTCCGCGCGACCCCCGGCCTGCTTGAACTTGAAGGCGGGGACCGTTTTGCGGGGGGCGAAGAAGGCGAGAGCCCCCTCGATCTTCGTCTCGCCTATTATCATTCGTCTCGTGTCCGTCAAAGCTTCAACGTACTCCAGTGCGTAAACAGCGTGCCTTGGCTCGCCGCGTCGAACGTCAGATAGCATCCTCGCGGATTCGTGGGGTCCGACATCATCGTCGTCGGTGCCTCGGCTGCTGAAGACCGTTATTATTGTTAATTCAACAATTTTTGAAGGGATGGGACTTAACGTCCGTTGAACGAACCAAGTTTTGTGTACACAAGTTTCCACGAAAACTACGTACCACAGCGTACTACTCCCAACTCGCCACGTTGGTTGCGTCGACGTGTTGACCTTTCGCAGATAGCAAAAAGCAAAGACAGTCAGACATTCGCTGCGTGTGACGATGTGCCTTCCGCCGACAGTCCCGAACACTGGCTCCGACCTCAAGACCGAGTCGAGGACGACTCTGGTCGCGGCGCTTATCGACAAGGAGAAGTTGCCGACGAAGGGCGAGATCAAGGCCGCCATTCCCGAGGAATGCTTCCAGCACTCCGTCCCGATCGCGCTGGCCCATGTGGTTCGCGATGGGCTCGTTATCGCCTTCTTTGCGGCCCTCGCGTTCTCGTGCCTTCGCGTGCACGATATGCGCGCCGTCGACGTCGTCGGGTGGGCTGTCTACGCGTTCTTCCAGGGGGCGGCCTTGACGGGATGGTGGGTCCTTGCCCACGAATGCGGCCACGGCGGGTTCTCGCAGTACACGTTGCTCAACGACATCGTTGGTTGGGTCCTACACTCGGCGCTATTCGTGCCCTATTTCTCGTGGCAGTACTCGCACGCCAAACACCACTCGAAGACCAACCATCTGATGGACGGCGAGACCCACAACCCCAACAGCAAGGACGATGTCGTTGATGCGGGCTACGTCAAGATCGCCGAGGCCATTGGGGAGACGGGTTTCGCGGGTTTCCAGCTCATCGCGCATCTTTTGCTCGGCTGGCCCCTCTATCTGATCCTGAACGCGTCGGGCGCCCGCCGCCTATACAACGGCAAGCCTATTACCTCGACGCTCGACCACTTCCGGCCCAACTCGGACCTTTTTCCCCCGGCATGGGGCTTCCGCATCTTTCTCTCCTCGATTGGAATCGCGCTCGCTGCGGCCGGCATCGCCGCCGCGACGTTTAAGTTTGGCGCGCGCGCGGTCGCGGTCTACTACTGGTTCCCGTACTTGTGGACAAACTGCTGGCTCGTGCTGTACACGTGGCTCCAGCACACGTCCGAGCACGTCCCACATTTTGGTGACGACGAGTGGACTTGGGTTCGCGGTGCGCTCTGCACCATCGACCGCCCGTACGCCGAGCTCGGCGGCTTCTTCGATTGGATGCACCACCACATCGGCTCGACCCACGTCTGCCACCACCTTTTCTCAAACCTCCCGTGCTACAAAGCGGTCGAAGCTACCAAGCATCTCCGCGCTTACCTCGCGCCCAAGGGCCTCTACAACTACGACCCTCGCTCGACGCTCGACGCCATGTGGTCTGTCGCTAAGAACTGCCACTACGTCGAGGACGTGAAGGGCGTCCAATACCCGAAATCCATATTTTCACTTTCCAAGAAGGCCAACTAACCATATGGACGACGTCAACCACCGCCCATTGTTCTGCTGCTGTCCTCAATCGGGATGTACCAGGTGATACTCCTCTGCGAGCGCGTGAGAGCGTGCTCCTAAGGCCCTTGCTATATTTTGGACTCCTCGATCCCATCTCTTCGTGTGGCTGTTTTCTCATTGCCGCTGCCGCATACTGTCGCCCTATCTTTTTCCGATAGGACGGCTGAATAATGTGCTGGACAAGGAGGACGAGCCCCTCGCCCGTAATTCCTTTACCGCTGTACATTTCGGTTCACAGCCTTCGGGTAGAAGTGGTAGCAGGGGGCTGGATGGATGTAGCGGAATTCACCTGCTATAGCGGAAATCGAGGTTTCGAAAAGAGCAGCGGCGGCGGCGGCGGCGGCGGCGGCTACAACCTTCCTTTTGTTGGGCGGAACTTGTCTTAATACCTCCAGTCTGGCTGACGGTTCAAACTTCGTCACTCCATTCGTCTTGAAGAAGATCGCCAGTTCCCGAGCCGGCTACAAATCCCTCAACTATAACGCCAGCCCGCATCTACCAGGCAACATCAGGCACCAGGTCGGCTGAATTTGCGAGCCCTTTGCCCTTCTTCGTTCCATTTCATCGCCATATGCATTAACGGAAGGAGAAAGCGTTATTCAACGGCATGTTGTAAGCCAGCGGGCGAGCCTAATAATAATAATAACCCTTTATCGTGAAGAAAGAAGCTCCAAGGCGGGGTCGACGTCGATGGCCGAGGCGCAGCTGGCGGCGCTGGTGTCGTCGTCGTTGAATCCGACGGAACGCGCCGCGCAGTTCGCTGAGCTGATCGACGAATGCATCGGTGGCGAGGACGTGGGGAGCCTGCAGCTTATATTGGAAAAGCTAGTGAGCGACGAGGTGCCGCAAGTGGTGTCGCGGAGCGCGGTGAGCCACTATGCCAATGCTGTACGGATGCTGAGGTCTGGGGAGGCGCTGGAGGCGGCGTGCCAGCACGCGTTGCGGACGCTCGCGCCGCAGGTGTCGTCGTTCGAGGAGTCCGACGCTCGTCTTCGGCACGCGCTGTTCGACGCGCTGCTGGGCCAAGGGAGTTTCAAGGAGGCCGCGTGCGTCCTCGCTGGGATCAACATGGAGACCTCGCAGCGGGTGTACTCGGACGTCGAGAAGGCGTCGACCTACGTAAAAATCGCCGAGACATTCCTAGAGGACGACGAGTCGGTCGACGCCGAGACGTTTGTCACGCGCGCGAGCGGCCTCATGCACGCCGTTCCCGGCGATGACTGGGCCCTCCAGCTCCGGTATCGCGTCACCCTCGCGCGGACCCTCGACGCGCGCCGAAAGTTCCTCGATGCGGCGATGCGCTACTACGAGCTCTCGCAGGCCCGCCATCGCGAGGTCGCGACCGACGAGCTCGTCGCTCTCCTCTCCAAGGCGGTCACCTGCGCCGTCCTCGGCAACGCGGGACCCCAGCGCAGTCGGATTCTCGCGATGCTCTACAAGGACGAGCGCGTTGGCTCCCACATGGAACCCTCGCCAGAGTACGCTCCCCACGCGACCCTCCTCAAAAAAATGTGCACGGGCCAGCTCGTGACCAAGCACGACATCGCTGCCTTCGAGGCCACCCTCCTTCCCCACCAAAAGGCCCTCCAGGCCGACGGCCTCACCATCCCTGACCGCGCCACTATCCAGCACAACCTCGTCGCCGTCTCCAGAATCTACGACAATATCTCCCTTTCCCAGCTCGGCTTGCTCCTCGAGATCGAGCCCCACAAAGCCGAACGCGTCGCCTCCCGCATGATTGCCGAAGGACGCCTTCCGGGCGCGACGATCGACCAGGTCGACAGCGACATCCTCTTTTCACCCCCCCAAACACCCCTCCACGCCTTTGACCTCAACATTGCCCACGTCTGCGCCGACGTCAACGCCGTCTACGACAAGGTCGACAAGCTCCTTGAGGCCTACCAAGACACCACCACCAACACCACCAACGGTGGAGCCCCCCCGCAAGATCCCGTACCCATGGTCCCCGCGCCCTAGAAGGAGGCGGCGGCGGCGGCGGTGGTTCGGTCGGGACCCTCTCGTTCTGTCATCAATCCGACGGTCATCATCTCTGGATGATGATGATGATGATGATGATGTCCTTCGTCGCTCGGTGAGCTCGTCGTCGTCACACTCCACTTGTCCGCCCCTTTCTTTTTCTTGTAGCGCGAAACCTACTACCTCCTCGATATTCCTACTTATTATTATTATTATCCGAAGGCGACATATTACGTGTCTCTCCCTCCGTCGTCGTCTTTTTTTGCCTTTCTTCGTGGGGTCTCCTCCTCCTCCTCCTCCTTGTCGCATTGGTCGACGAGGAGATCCTCGAGCAAGGCGATTCTAACGTCCGAGAAGAGGTCCGTGCGCTCGATCCAGGGCAGCGCGATAAGGAGGTCGAGAAAGTCTTCGAGGTCGAGGTTCGGCGCGACGCGGCTCCGGACGGAGCCGAGCGCGTCGGTGTCGGCCGCCGCGCGCACCTCGAGTCGCTCCCACACCCCCGGCGCGCCTAGCCCCGATGCTTCGAACGAAAAGAGCTCCGTGTCGGCCGTCGCGACGCGCATCGCGCAGCCGTCGAACGCCGGGTAAGTCGCATCTAGCCGGACCTTCTCACCGCTCCGTGCCTCGAGGTGCAGTGTACCCTCGCTCCAAACCAACGATGCCCCTAGCGCCTTGGCTTCTCGTCGCGCGAGGCTGTCGATGTCGCGCCCGCTCTTCGCTTGGACCCACTCCTCGACGGCCTCTGCGAAGTCGGCCGTCGACAAAACCCCCATGTCAAGAAAGGAATGAGGGTTTGTAATAGTCAGGGAGAGCAGGGGGGTTTAATATTGGACCACCACCCAAGGGGGTTTAATTTAGTTTAGTTTAGTTTAGTTTAGTTTGGGACGACACAGGCCGGGGCAGCCTCGAGTAAAGCCTGGACCTCGTCAACGATGAGGCTGTCGTCGAGCGGTAACGGACACGACGCCGGCCGCGGTCGTCGTGGTGGTGACCCCTCCTCCTCGCTACCCTCGCGCGCTTGCCTCGTCTTGAGGTCGGCGAGGCGTGCGCCGATCGAGTAGAGTCGGTCATCAACACCAATGCTCTTGAGGCTCTCGCGCAGCCGGGCCTGGATCGCGCCACTGAGAATCTGGCGAGTGCGGGATACCCGGGAGGCGGCGGTATTCTTGACATTGAGCACGAAGGGCGCGACCCAGGGAGCGTGATACTCGAGCTGCGCGACGAGTTGCTCGGAGAGTCTTTTCGTAACGACGACGACGTCGCAGCGCAAGAGGTTCGCAACGGCTACGGCCAGCGTGTTCTCCCAGTCGCACCCGTACGGTACCAGCCACGCCGCCTGCGACATCTGCGCGAGTCCCCACGCGACCGAGTCGTTGCGGGCGAGCAGCGCGTCCAAGTAGGCGGAAGGCTCCGCGTCGAGATCGAGCTCGGCCGCTTGGACGTGGCGCACGGCTTTTATGAACTTCCAGTCCTCGTAACCGGCAAGCCAGCACTCGTGGCACGTTGCGTGGTAGTCGTAGAGACTGACGACGAGCGAGAGCGGCTCGCGGAGCGAGACGACGTAGAGCGGTCGCCACGGTAGCGCCGCCGCGCACCAGCCGATGGGAGCGTGGCCAAAATAGACCGTTCCGTGCTGAAGCACAGGCGGCCGCCCCGTCGCGCACGCGAGCCCACCCCACGCGACCTCTACCAAGGGCGCAACCCTGTGCCGCGCCAAGTTCCGCCGAATGCTGGTCTGGATCGTCGTCCCGCCGCACTTGGGGACGTGGACGTACTGCACAGGCACTGCGGTGCGCGCGGTCGTGAAAGGCCCCTCGCTAGCGCGACACGCGCAGCTGTAGTTGAGCGCCCGAGCGAGCCCGAAGATATGCACGAACAACGCCACCGTGAGCCGTTTCTTTTTCGTTCGTGTCTTCATCGCACATCCTATCGTGATTTATTACTAAACCTGCTGCCTAGTAGTATCTTCCGCCTTGGAGGAGGTGTCCTCTCCTTCAAGAGAGAACCACGAAACCACCGCGGCGAGCGCGTCGCTCGCGACCGCTCGCGAGCCCAAATACGCGAGATCCCGAGTGCGCAGGCAGAGATAAATGTGGAGAGGGCAAGAAGAATGCCGACGTCAAGCACGCGGGGAGAAGAAGACTAGGATAGCGAAAACGACGAACGAACGAAGAGGTACAGGTCGCGAGAACTCTCCACTTCGTCGTCGCTTCTTCTTCAAGTTTTCTTCTTCAAACGGACGCCGCGCGCTCGCCCCCATCTTCTTCGAAATCGTCGATGCTGCCGAGAGAGGGGAGGCGAAGATGGTCCGGGACCTGCATCCAGTGGGGCATGGGCTGCGGGGGGCCGAGGGTTTCGGAGGCCTGGTGCCAGACGTCGGCGGCCTGGGAGGCGAGGGCAGCCTGGGTGTCGAAGAAGCTGCGGGCGGCGAGAGTGGCAAAGCGGGCGTACTCGTCGCGGAAGCGGTCGAGCTCGCAGTAGCTGAGCGCCCTCGCGTGGAGGTCGAGAGCGCGCTCCTTCTCGGCCTGCGTCTTGACGGCCTCGTCGATAAGGTCGTCGATGTTCTCGGCGGTGACCGCGTTGGTGGAGGAGGGCTTGAGGGCCGCCAGGAATCGCTTCTTTTGGGGCGTGGCCGCGTCCGGGCCAGCAGCCTTCTGCTGGCGGAGCGCGGCAAGGGCCCTTTGCTCCTTGCGGAGGTCGTCGATCAAGTACGTGCGCTTGGAGACGAGGTCGCGCATCGCAGCGACGTGGAGGGCCTGCCAGGTCGCCGCGGCCCCGAGCGTCAGCTCGACCGTCGTCGGCTCGCGCGTCGCGTGACGCGACCACTTGCCGACGGCCGTGTTGACGGCGCCGGCGGCGCGCTCGGCCGAGACGTCGTCGGCCGACTGGTCGAGCGCAGACCATCGCGCCGACTCGCCGCGCCACGACGCGAGGCCGTCGCACAGCGCGCCGAGCGCGTCCGAGCGCGACGCGCACCCCGCCGCCGCCTTGATCGTCGCCTTGTACGCGACCTCGAGGGCACCCTGGAGCGCCTCGAGCCGGCCGGTCGTCTCGACGAGCTTGCGCTCGAGAACCACGGCGTCGGGTGGCGCCGGCGCGCGCGCGAGCACGGCGTACCAGCTCGCGCGCCCGCGACCCGTCGTCGACGCCTCGCTGTCGTGGATAACGACCGTCTCCTCCTTCTTGGCCCAGTTGTCGTCGGCGCAAAACGCCCGTAGCACCTCGTCGTCCGCGGTCCACGGCAGCGCCGACAACCGCTCGACGAACAGCGACAGCACGCGCGCGCGAGTCTGTACGAGCTTGGACTCGGCCTTGGATACCGCCGACATGACCTTGGGCGGGATCGGCGGGATGAGCAGGCCCTGGTACCGCTTGACCAGCGATTCCCGCAGCGTCACGAACTCGGAGAACCGTCGTTGCACCTCGAAGAGCTGCTGCTCCTCGCCCGTCAGGATGCGACTCCGCACGCGATACACGATGTGCTTGCTCAGCGCGTTCCCCACCGCCTCGGGCCTGTCTACCGTCATGCTGATCGACGCCAGCTGCGACGCCGCCTGCTGCCACGCCGACCGCCACTCCATCGGCGCCGGCGCCCGCGGCTCCTCCTCGGTAATAACGCCCTTGCTCTCCTCCTCCGCCTTAGTCTCCATTGCCTCCCCCTCCTCCTGCAGCGGCGCTTCTTCTTCCACGACATCCACCACATCGGGTTCCTTCACCGGCGACTCGGAAAGGATCATATCCTTCTCATCCACTGAAGTTCGCTCGACCGCCGTCGACATCGATCCGGCTCACTCACAAATAGATGACCACGCCGACAGCGACCAGCACCTTCGTCTCGAGCTCGCTTCGGAGGGGAATTTAAAAAGGGGTGCTGCAAGGGGCGACTGGGGCGCAGGGGACATTCAGGGGATTGGGGGGTTTTCGGTTCAGGGGTTTATGAGCGAACTCAAAGGTTTAGGAGTAAACAAACAGACAGACAGACAAACATCTGTCGATTAGTAGTTAAGACTAACTAACTTCAGACCTCTCCCGAGCATGGGAGCCAGGCCGGACAGGCAGGAGCCGATCCGGAATCACAGAGGAAAAAGGCGAGCAGGCACCGTCTCACTCCGGGACGGCCGGGGCCGCCGCAGGGAGCAAGCGTGTTAGGCGCCGTCCTCTACCGCAACCAACGGTTAGCGATCGCAGGAGTAAACTCAAAGGTTAACGAACGTGCACTGATCAAAGCAGCTTAGATTGGTGGGGGTGAGAGCGTCGAGCTGAAAGGAGAGTGGGGCGAATGTGTGCACGCACGAGTGGGTGTAAGCTGATTATAGGGGGGGCGGCAAGGCACTAGCCTAACTCAAAGGTTTAGGGGCGGGGCGTGCTCTGATAAAAGCAGCTTGGATTGGCGGGGGTCCGAGCGTCGAGCGGAAAGGAGAACTAGGGTGCTTGGAAGGCATTAAGTACGTGGAGCCAGGGGGTAGGGGCATTGTGTGGAGATGTGAGGGATGCCTGGAAAAGGCGGAGGTATCTCGGGGCTTAGTCGGGGTTGTCGCCGAGCCGCGGTGTACACTGTAGTCGAAGAGAAAAGGGTAACAAATTTTTAATCCCCTTGGCAAGGGCCTTGCTAATTGGCGGCAATCTGTCGTAGTAATAGGGTCGGATAAGAAACGTGGGGGCCGCGCGCCGGGGCCGAAAATCCCCAAGGACTGGCCCGGATTCTGAAGAACCCTCAAATACACCCGGTCTAAATGGCCACGCCCTGCCTTGGAACGATCTCCGTAGCAGCCGAATTTGTAGAGTTCGCTAGGGACTTACCTAGCATGGCTCTCGTGTAGGTCAGAGTTGTCTGTCACATAGAGAAATGAAAAAGGGGGCACATGGGTCAAGAGGAGTGGTATGCACATCCGGGTTTACAGGAGTCAATGTAACGTCACTTGCGTCGAACTTAGACCAATTTGACTGGTGAGACAGGTGCGCGGGACATCTGCGCTCGCTGTCTCGTCAAGCAGCGTCATCATTCATCCACCCATTCATTCATAAACCCGCGACTCCCTCGTCCTTCTTCCCGTTGTTCTCCTCACTCTCGTCGTCCTCGTTGTCCTTATCGTCGTATTCATCTTCCGCCTACTCAAAGCGCCAGGAGCCGGGCTTGGTACCGATGAAGAACATTAGACGATTCACCTTAAGGCATCCAGCGAAGCCGTCATAGTACTTGACAAAATACTCGGCCCAGCCCCATCTTGAATCCGGCGACCGTCTTTGGAATTCACCGTCGAGATCAATGACGCCGGGGCGCTTGGCTGGGCAGCCAACGCCTAGAGCACCTCGAACAGCGTAGCAACCAAAGCGTCATCGATCGTTGGATGTTGTGAGCGACGATTCGGTCGTTGCCTCCGTTTCTTCGACGCGCGTCGCTCCTCGGCGCGGCACTCGAGCTCGTCGCTCACGAGCCGCCGAGACTCGAGGTCGAGGCGCTGCGCCGTCGCGGTACCCAGGATTGGCAGTTACCGCCTGCGTCCCCGACACAAACGCCTCGGTCAAAAGCTCGCGGTGCCCCGACTTAATGACGTCATAAATGTGCTTCAGGTCCCTGGTCAAAAAGTCCACGTTCTCGGCGGCGCCGGCCTTGTCGATAGTCGCGTCCTGCATGAATGTGTAGGACTCAGGCTTGAGGTCTTCCATGCCCGTGCCAATGCTGTACCATTCGAAGATTTTCGGCTTGAGCTCAGTCATCCACACCGCTGAACTGGGCAGCTGCTCATGGGCGACGTTGGGGCGAGTGTTGACGGTCGAGGTCTTCGTCTAGTTGCCCGGCGCGAGCCCGGCCTCGTCGACGAGAGGTTCGACTTGTGCGGCATCGCTAGCCTTGGCGCAGTCGGCGATCTGCCGCTCGAGCACCTTTTCGACGGCCTTCGCGTGTCAAGCCTCGTGGTGCTCGATGGTGGCTTTCCGACGCGCATCGGCCTCATCCATGTATTCCGTGCGGCCGAGACGAGCTGCCTCGATGACGGCCGGTCCGACATCCCCGCCGATATCGTCAAAACCCGCTCGGTTCTTCGCGGTCGTGTTACTGGCCTCGGGTCGGAGAGTGTCACTACCCTCGGGTCGGAGACACTCTCCTGACGCTTCACGGCATAAGTATCGGCGCCGCGACCGAAGACGCTGTCGAGCTGACACGAGACGACGCCGGACACTTTTTCGACATAATGTTGGAGAACATCCCGGCGTAGTGATTGAGGGAGCTGAACTCGCCCTCTACCCAATTCGTGACGTGGCGCGAGCTCGTGTGTCTTGTCGGCCGCAGCGAGGTCGCCGTCGTCGACGTAGCGCACGGCCTGGCCGTTCTCAAAAGTGTGGATGCAGCCCAGGCCCCAGGCTTATGTCACCTGGAGGAGAATGGTCTTGGTTTTCGGATTCTCGTCCACGCCACATCGAACATCGTAGAGCCACGCACTCATGGCCACGACGTCGGAGATCTTCGTCAGACCGTCGACCGACAGTCTTATCGACGCCGCACGCCGCGCGAGAAACTTGGTGTGGGCTTCCACGGACACGTCGCACGACTCTCACTCCGCTGTCAACACAATCTGTGGGCCGTTTGGGCAAGTCTCGAAAAACGTACGCGCACGTTCGTTGATTCGAGCCATTTCGAGGATGGACCAGTCGCCGAGGTCGTGAGAAGTGGCGAAGAAGCGGAAGGGTATAATGAGCTTGTTTTGGATGACGCCCCGGCCTAGTAAGGTGCCAATGACCTCATTTGCGGTGAGGGTGATGAAGAGGTTAGACTGCTGCACGCTCCTCCTCGAGCTCCTCAACGCGCGCTCGGAGCCGCTCTATCGCGCTTTGCAGTTTCGCCACGTCGCGCTCGAGCTACTTCTCCCTCGTGGCATCGTGACGCTCGATCAAAACCCGGAGTCACTTCTCCTGACGTGTGGCATCCTGGACCTCATCCTTGTGCTTCCTCACGGCGGACATCCACGCCTCAATCTCCGTAGCCAAGGTTTCCTCGGCCGCGAAGGTGTCGACGTGGGACATCTCCGTCTCTTGCTCGGCAACGACAGCGCGTCGCTGCTGCGACTATTGGCCACCTTGACACTGTTGGTGATCTTGTCCTTCTGTGATAACTGCTTCCGAAGTGATGACGAGAACGGGCTGGGCGCGTTGGTTGGTCGAGGTTGAAGCAGTCATCGCGAGCGGCTCCGCGGCAACGCGCCTCTATACGTGCCAAGGGACCATTGTTTTCCTTGTCTGCGCTCTTGCGAACGGCGGCAAGGCCAACATTGACCACCGTCTTATCGCCAACGTACTTCAAGGCTAGCGTCACAGTCCCAGTCCTGGGGTCATAACTCATCTTCTGAACCACCCCCAACCTCTCGTCCACTCTTTGACCGCTCGAATAATCTTGAGCGACGCACACCTAAATGTCCGGCCGAGTCCTCGTCTTGAGATGCTTGGTCAGCAAATGCGAGGAGGATAGCTTGCACCAGCCACCCATACGAATCGCGGGCACGATGTCTCGCCTACAATAGGGAGAGTAAGCATAAAAGTCGATGCTGCCGTCGAGTCCCGTGATGTTCATGATGCGCCCTAGGTCGAGCGGCTCTCCCAAACGTCGCTCAAGATTGGCAACGACAGATGCACTCTCCATCAACCAGATCTGTGCGTCTCTCGCGCCTGGCGGCTTTCAAGCGCTTCCCCGGCGCTTCCCCGGCGGATCCGCCGCGTCGGGAGCGTCGGTAGGCTGATCCCTGACGTGCACATAAATTCCCATCGGCTCACGCCATCGCCCACGCCCAGCAGAAGATCGAACGGCTCTTGCACGTCGACGAATGGTTTTGACAACAGTGGAAGAAGCTAGGGCCTAGTTTTAATAAGCTCTCTTCTCCGTCTCTGGTGGTAAGCACGAGTGGTGAGTGCCCGATCGTTTTCGGGACAATCATTCATTCCGAAAAATCCGCAGCTTAGCACAGATGGCTCTGGCTGGTATGGAGCTCGAGGAGCGGCGCGTGCTCGGGCCGAATATCATGGTGGACCGGCTGCGCAGCGCGGAGGGTAGTATCGACCAAGTGTACATGCCGCCCAATGCCGACCCCAAGTCCGTCGACGCTGTCATCAAGAATGTCGAGAATGAGGCACGCAAGCGCGAAGAGGCAAAGGTCGAAGAGCGGCGCGCTCTGCATGCTGCGCGGCCGAACGAATGCCTGTGGAGCTACGAGATCGTCGAGGCCGGCGACGCGAGCGGCGTGTACGAGCGATCCGGGGAGCGGCGTAACGAGGCACCCGTCTACAGGCACGGTCGCTTCAGCCTCTCGAGGGAGCTCTTGCCCACCAGCGAGGGCGAGCTTCAATACGGCTGGGTGTTAGGCATCCTCGAGCAAAAAAAGGTTCTGTACGGCGTGCAGACCGACTCGCTCAGCGCTCCGGGCGAGGGCTGGATCACCTACGACGACGACGACGACGGCGGCGACGGCGATTACGAAAGAAGAGTACCATACGTCGCTCGGTGGACGACGGTCGCCGATGCGATAGCCGACAAGAAGACGAGCGGTAACGTGTGCTTCAAGCGCAAGCAGTTCGAGCAGGCGATCGCGGCGTACGCGGAAGGCCTCCGCGTGTCGGAGGAGGAGGGTAACGACGCGCACGTCGCGGCGCTGCACGCGAACCGCGCCGAGTGCCGCCTGCGATTGGGCGACGCCGAAGGCGCTTTGAGCGATGCCGAGAGCGCGATTGCCAAGGCGACCGAACGGAGTCTACTCGAAAAGTGCCACGCTCGGCGGGCGCGCGCGGCGCGGCATCTCGGAATGCTGAAAGTGGCGGCGGACGCGTACGCCGCGGCGCTCGAGGTGGCATCCGACGCGTCGAAACCCGAACTCGAGGAGGCGTTGCGCGAAGTCAAGACGCTCGCGAGTGCCGACAAAACCCAGGAGCTTCGCGACGCGCAGCGATGCCTCGAGCTCTTGGGTCGAGGCGAGTTTCGGAGCGAGCTCGTTCTCCCGAGCGACCGGACAAACGTGTCGGAGCCGGTGCGCCGCTTGCTGCGGGCGAGGCGAGCGCTCGGGCTCTTTCTCGCGAGGGACGAAGTTGAGGCCTTTGTTGTCGTGCGGAGGCTGCTCGATGACAAGCTGCTCGCGACGACGGCGGCGGCGGCGGTGTTGAAGGAGGTCGCGACCCGCGTCCGCGCCGCTCTCGGCGGCGACGACGCCCGCGCGGTGTACCACGCCGTCCACCTGCTCGACGAGCGAGCCAAGGTCCCGGTGGGCGACGAGGCGAGGCTCGCGACGGTCGCGATGTCGACCCCCAAGCAGTTGAAGCTGCGGCCAGATACCTGTCGCTTCACGCGCGCGGAGTGGACCAGCATGCAGCGCGTCGCGTGCCGCGTGCTCGCGACGCGACGTTGCGCCGGGTGCCCGATCGTCCCGCTGCTGTCGTCGCCCGACGAGAAGATCGCTCTCGCGGGCGTTGCACTCGCACAGCGGGCGACCGACGAACCGGGCGCGCTCGACTTGGTGCAAAGCATCGTCTCCAAGCCCGGCGAGCTCGCGACCTACTCGGTGGGCGCGACGAAGAACATCGCGTACTACAAGACCGATCGCCTCGACGAGACCTCGATCGCGCGCGCCGCGGCGGCGCTCGTTTTAGTTTCCAAGGTCCCAGACAACAGGCTCCAAGTCGTGACGCCCCTCCTGCACGCCCCTCCAGCAATAGCCCGCCAGGCGCTACGATTGCTCTCGACGGCTCGAGACGACGAGGCGCTCGCTCGACTCGGCGCGCACCGGCCGCTCTTGGGGTTGGACTCGCCGACCCCCGACGCCCCGCTGCCGACGTGCGTGAGAAAGCTCTTCTCCGCGGACAAGGCGGCGGTGCGCGACGCGGCGGCACTTGTTGCGCGCTGCGCGTCGGTCGGCGCCTTGGACGCCGACGACCTCGACGACCGTCGAGCCCTCGAGAGCCTCGAGGCCATGTTCGAAGAGAACGCCGAGGCGGTCGCGACGGCGCTCGCTCGATTCCTCGCCAAGGGGCACCGATGCTTGATGGTGGATCTGCGGTTTTTCGAAAACGGGCTCGTCCCGACATACCGCTCGTCGCAGCCCAATTCGTCCCTGCGTCGTGCGTTGTCGCGTTGCTTACGGCGTCTTTTGTCCTTCGAAGACAGCATTTCCCGCCTCGCCGCTGCGATCGACCAGCGTCGCGGCAACCACGACGTCCTCTTACATTTGACGAGCGAGATCGCGTGCGACGAAGAACTCGCGACAACGCACTACGACACCCTCGTGAACAAGAGCCGCGACCCGGCGTTTTCTTTCGTCGACGTCGAGGCCAAGGTGATGTCACTCCAAAATTTTTTGCCCCGCCTCGACGTCATCCGCAACAAAAACAAGACGTGCGCCGTCCTCGAAATCGGCCGTCTCGCCGGGATAGTGCCCGGCTCGACCGTCCTGGAGCCCTGCGCCCCCGCCCGCGACGTGCTGGCGAACCAAGGCCACGCGATTCTCGCCGCCGACGCTTCGCGCGCGCCCCTTTCCGCGCTCGCCTCGGGGTGTCTCTTCGACGTCGTCCTCTTCGCTGATGCGCGCGACTACGTACACCCGGACTGGCACGTCGTCTTTACCGACATCAAGTCCGTGCTCTCTAAGACGGCATTCCTTCTCATTCTCGACGACGCCGACGTCGCGTTCGTCGTTGGCGACGACGCCGCGCAGGCAGGCTTCGTGGAGGACGATTTGTCGTCGAATCTCGTCGCGCTCCCCGACAACCTCGACCTCCTCATCTTCCGACCGGAAGACCAGACAGCCGATTTCGCGCACCTCATTCATGCGACTCCTCGGCCGCCAGAACCTCCGCGGCCAGCAACCGATCGCCACGCCGGCATGCTAGACCTGGATTGAATTGTGGTGGTCATTCCGCTGCCGCCTCTTCGACCGACAACTACTACTCGTACTATACAGTAGAGGGCGACGACGCGAAATAGGCAGTCATCAGTCGAGCTCCAGAGTCATTCAATTCCGAGCGCTCTGGATGTGGTCCATCTCGTGTCCTCCATTCAATTCATCTCATCAATTCAGCCACCTATTTTTTCTCTTCCTAACCCTGAGATCGCAAACCGTTGGTTGCGATGGAGGACGGCGCCTAACACGCTTGCTCCCTGCGGCGGCCCCGGCCGTCCCGGAGTGAGACGGTGCCTGCTCGCCTCCCGGGCTGGCCGGTTAGCACCCGGAAAGTCCGCGCTGGGATGGGGTTCGCTCGGTTGGGCAGAACGCGACGGACACATCGATTGTTCGTGGACCAACACGTTTGCGGCCTGCGACGCTTTTGCACGACTTCGCACAAGACCGCGCGCAGTGGCGGTCCGTCATCAACGAGTCCTCGTCCCTCGCCTCTGCCCCAACTGCGTGATTTTCCTCTGTGATTCCGGATCGGCTCCTGCCTGTCCGGCCTGGCTCCCATGCTCGGGAGAGGTCTGAAGTTAGTTAATTCAGCCACGTACAACCACGTAAGCGCGAGATGTAATAAATGACTCAGAAAGACTTAGTGCGGGGGATGGTCGGTGCACTCCGATGACACGGTGACCATGCCTCGCGGTCAGGATTTGGCGGCGCGAAGGCGTCCTACGAAGGCACAGATTGAAAGCGACAAGCACGTGCTGGGGAGATACTACGGGCAGCCGAAGAAAAGCAACCGAGAAGCGACGGGACATCATTTGGTTCGTGGAAATTACCCAAAGCGATGCCGCACCCGACGGACCCTCGTCGCAGCATCGTGTAGGCGACGATGAGGGAGAGCGTGATGTTCTCGACGACGAGAAGATGCCGGACGCAGAGCCCCCCGGGCCTGCTCCTTGGCTTGCGGTGCCGTGCTAGAATGACGTCGACCAGCGCGCGGGTGCCAGTGACACGTACGGCCTCGGTGCCGTCGACACAGCTCTAACGTCGGGTTTAGTACCGACGAGACTCGATCGTCAAGGCGTCGTCCGTCTCAGGCGAGTTCTTGTGCGGATGGACGATCACGCATCGGAAGCCGTCGCCAGCAACACCCGCTCGTGGTGTCAGGGAAATGTCACGAGCCCTGCGGGCGCCCCCCCCCCCTATCGTGAAGAAAGCTCTGCCTTCCACGAGCCAGCTCGTCCTCCGCCGCTCGTCCGAACTCCAACCAGCGCCTGAAGTTAGATTTAACGACGAATAAACGCACGCGGAACTCTTTTTGCCAACGATGTCGAACCCGCCAACGCGAGTATAGTTCTTTCATCAACGCCTGTTCCGACCGCTCTCCAAAGAACGCGCGCCCTCGATCCCTACCTCGAACTTATTAATCTCCCCCTATCGACACGCCGCTCTAGTCGGCTCCGACTCTTGTAGACGCGCGACCGCCGCCACGACCAGACAAACGCCAACACAAAGAAAGATCCTCATTGTCGTCGCCGTTGCTTGAAACATAGCGACCCTTGAATCTCCGCTGGTGAGCACAGTAAGCGTGCAGTATGGACTTCAGCCGCTCCGTCGTCTCTCACCACGAGCCAGGCTAATAATAATAATAATCGAAGCCTGGTTATGAGCTCCTATATAAAATAAATTAATTTTCTTCTTGAGCTCGGGCCATAGAATCAATCAAAACCACGAACAAAAACGCCAGGGACGGGATTCCGGACACCAGCGTGTTTTTTTCTTTGTACCTACCCCGCGTTTTGCCGGTCGGTTGGTTTTCGTGCGACAAAAAAAGCGCCACAACGTTCTTTTAGATGGCGTACATCCTGCTTCGTCTTAATGTCGTCGAAGGAACATCGCTTCTCTTAAAACTACTGCGACGCGACTATACACCAACAACTTTTATCACCACAAGAGGCGGTCCATTGACGGGGCTAGAAAGATAGGGCGAACGACGTTGTATACCGGCTTTGACATCCAGAACATGGACTGGAAAAAGGTAAGGGCGATGAGGAGAATGACCTTCCAGGCGCCATAGTGCTCGTTGGTTTCGAGAAAAGTCATCTGGAACATGAGGTAGATGTACCAGTGCATGAGATAGTTCGAGATAGAGCGTTTGCCCATGGCCGTGACGTCAATTTCGAAGTGGCCGAAGAGAGGAAGGACGACGGCGGTCGCGCGCGAAAAGAGACGAACGGCGGAAAACATCATGACAACTCGGACAGCGTTGCCGCCGACTACCAGATACCACGCAAAGGTAAGGTATTTGTGTAGCTCGGAGTTTTTCGCGTTCGAGAGGACCTCCTGGAACGCGTAGGTGAGTCGTCCCGTGTTGGCGTTGAACCAAACGCGGTGTGGCTCGTTGTACGTCTCGATATCATCAAACAGTTGCTCTTCGACGCCGAAAAACCAACGTGATTTGCCGAGCTGGAACGCGATAGAGACGTAGCACGAACCGAGGAAAGTAAAGAACGACGCGAACGCCGCCCACCAGGTCCCAGGCCAGTCAAACACGGCGTTGAGGACGCGGTTGTGTCTCCGCGATATGATTCCGAGCACATAGAACGGCAAGCACATCGAAAACAACGAATTGATGCACAGAAACGCCAGGCCGTCGTTGAAGTCGGTCGACTTGAGCGAGAGGATTAGTACTTGCAACACCACGGCCCAAAACAGCGGCCGTCGCAGCTCCATCCACCACGGGGCGATAAGCCGCGCGCAAACGAGATTCGGGAGATACCACAGTGGACCTTGGGGGTGCCAGAACTCGATCAAGAAGTTCTCGTGCTTCTCCGTCGACCGCGTGTAGTATTCGCCGTAGAGCGTTGTATGGTCGAGCCTTGTGCTTTTCCATCCGTAGGCAAACATGAGCTTGAGAAATAAAAAATAAAGTGTTTGATTGACAACGTAGGCTCCGACGAGACTTCGCCAGATCGCCTGGAACCGCTTCCGCGTCGGTTCGGGCGTCGAGAGGTATCCGGATATGAAAAAGTACGTCTGCATCAGCCAGAATTCTTTGAAAACGTTGTAAACTTCAAACCACGCGTACTTGACGAACACGAGGCCGATGTGGCTGAACGCGACCACCACAGTCAACGTGAACTTGACGGTATCCCATCTGTGCTCGACGCCCTCCGCGCGGCCCGAAACGCCCTTCAGGGCACGCCGCACTTGCGGCAACAGTAAAGCGCCGCTCAAGGCGCCGACCAAGAAGCTAGCGGCGTGCACCGCCACAATAACAACCAGTTGCTGCCGATACCACGATGAGTCGTCGTCGTCGAGGCCACGGAGACCGTGGACGAGCGCGCACGCCGAACTCCCGAACACCGTAGCAGAAACCCCGAACAACACGAGCAACGCGGTTGAGGGAGTTGAGGAGCTTTCGGTGGTCAACAGCGCCGCGCCGAGTTCCATGTCTTCCTCGGTGGTTGTCATCTTATCGCACGAGCATCACGCTTGCGTGGCAAGCGGCAATGCGCAACTTTCCTCGCAACGGCTCGCAAAACAACAAGGTTGAATCGAACCGTCGTCGCCAATGCCACCACTCCTCCTTGTATTAATAAATCCAGCGTGTGGGAAGCGGTCGCGCGCCCACTCGCACTGCGCGTAGCGGGGCACACAACGGATAACAGGGGGCGTTTGCGTTTGACACGCCACACCGTGAACCCTGAACGACTAGAAGAACGGCTTCCCCTTGGCGGCGTTGCGTTACCATCAAAAGGCTTGGTGCGAACAAACTTCTTGACTTGAGAGAGAGCGCCGCCGCTGCTTTCGTCCTCGCCACGGGTCCCTCTGTTTAGTTTTGTTTGGCAGAGCGCGATGTTCTCGGAGCGGTTGTCCAGCGGTCGGTCGTCCACGCGTCCGCGAAAACACCCGTCGTCCAATAGTGTCTCCAATGCTCGATTTCCTGGAGGACGCACGAGCAGTGCGGTCTTCAGGGACGGGCAAAATGTCACGTGACGCCCAAGTGTAGCCTTAAGAGAGATGGGGGGGAGGCACGGGGCGGGCCGCGATTTCGAGGACCACGGCCTCCTTTTACTCGAAGAAACCATCAGCAAGGTGCGCAAGAGGCTTGTCGACGAGGAAGAAGACTCCCTGTTTTGGGAGACAGACATTCTCCCTTCGCAACAACACGCATCCTTGGCGAGTTTTCGTAAAATCACCATCTTGTTGATAATGGCAGCACCAGCACGATGTATAGTTTATCATAAGACATAAGATGCCCTTACCCTGATCGCCGACCGCATGGGTACGATGGAGGACGGTGCCTCATGAATCCTGAGCCTTGCGAGGGCATCCGCCCTCCCGGCGTAGGTTGGCACCTATTCGCCTCTCGGGCGGGCCGGTTGGCAGCCGGAACGTTCGCAGTGGGACGGGGTATGGCCGGGGGGCGCAGACGGAAGGTTATCGACGAGTTGGTTGTCAGTCACATCGCGGTCTCCTCGTCGCATGGCGACAAGCTTGATGATCACTCTCCGCCGACCCACCTTTCGGCGCCCCTCGTCTACAGGCCCGTGATTCCGGACTGGCTCCTGTCGGTCCCGCCTGGCTCCCATGCTCGGGAGAGGTCTGAAGTTAGTTAGTTAGTTAGTTAGTTATAAGATGCTTATTTTTAGTTAGGCTGCTGTTGAGCGGAACTTCATAGGCGGCGCGCCTGACGACGAGTCCCCGACGCCGAAGAAAAGCAGGCAACTCAACAACAACTCGTGCTGCGGCGTCATCGTTGGGCGGCACTCATCGGCCACAGAGGTGGGAAACGAGCAACGCGCAAGGTCCTCGCGTTGCTGCTTCGCGTTCGTTCAGCGAGTTGATGGTGTTAAAAAAAAAAAAAAGGTCGGCGGGCTTCGTCCCGGCGACATTAACGTGTTTTTCAGCCTCGTAGGAAGTCGCACGCACTCACAAGCCGCAAAGATCGAGGTCGTTGGTGTCGGAAATGAAGGTGCGGTCGGAGGGGCAGCGCAGAGGTGATTCGGGACCCAGAAGGTCGTAGGAATCATAGTTCTCGGCGCCAATAATTTCCTCCTCTTTGGCGAGGGTGTCGTCGAGCATGTCGATGATCTCATCGAGGTCCATTTGGTCGGCGACGTTGGCGGGCTCGAGGAATACAAGATCCGGGTCCGAGGTCGGATTCTGGAACTCGGAGCCGTCGCGCAGCAGGACGCGGACGGAAGCCCCCGTCGGGATGCCGACGTGATAGGGATTGAAGTGCATCAGCACGCGGAGGCGCAGGTAGTCGCCGTCGGCGCTGCGCTGGATGACCACGTCGGTCAGATGACGTCGATCCTGGAGATGGAGGACGTTCTCGCCCTGGATGATCTTGACCGACGCCTCCAAGCCGTCGTCGCCGCCGCCGGCGACGAGCGAATCGCCGAGGCGCGCGGCGGCGCGATGGGACGCGGGCAGCACCAAGGTGAGGCGCCGGGAGACCGGGACGTTGCCGTAGGGGACCTCGGGCTCGTCGACGAAAACTTGGAACGAGGAGTGGTCGTCGGCCCGGGGCTCGAGGTTTTCTGGTCGCAGCACCGAGGGTCTCGCCTTGATGAGGCGGCGAAGATCGTCCGTGTAGTGCGTGCGCAGTCTCAGTCGGCTCGCCGTGTTCTTTTTGGTCTCCAGCGCAACACGCTTGGCCACCGCGAGCGTCGCAAAGTCGAGCTGATCGAGGCTCCGGGCACCGTCGATCCCTAGCAAGCCGCGGTGCGCGTGCGTGCGCGTGATCGCCCGATATTGAACAAAGCGAGAGCATGCCCGGCACCACACGAGCCAATAGAGTTCGTGTCCGTGCGAACGGTTGAGGCGGCCCTCTCGGACGAGGTTCGTTGCATATTCGAGAGTTGCCTCGTCCGAACCAAATTCTCGATCGACGAGAGGAACGACGACTTCCCTGCACAGCATGTCCGCGCGATTCTGTCGACACCCTGGGCAGTCAATCCGGGAGACGGCACCGGAGATCTCGTCGGGCTCGCTCCAAATTTGACACCAACACCGGGGACACGAACCCCTGTAGTCGCACCATACCATGCGTTCCGGAGCTCTCGGCGATCGGGAAGACATCGAGCGGCTTTATGAGGCAGTCGATCGGGATGCCGCTCAGGGAGACGACTCGAAGTGGCTCGACCTTTATCCCAGGGCTGGCTCGCTCGCTCGCTCTTGATGTTGCTGCGAAGGGACAACTCCCTATCCTCTATACCAAGCAGGACACCGACGGGAAAATAGATTGGAGAACGCGCGTGGAAGGCCAAAAAAACGTTCCGCGATGTGACTCAACCAAATTTTCGGGTCCTCCAACGGACCTAGGATTTTGGCTTCTTTTTGTGCCCGTTGAGTTCACGTCACGCGCGAGTATATTATTTTTGCACAATTTGTCCTTCAGCCAACACAAGAAGCAGCAGGTCCCGTCGTCGGTCCTAGCGTACCAGCAGCACCTTGGTCGAACTCGCCCTAGGCTTCCTTCCCTGAGCAAGAAACGTGACGCGGCGAGGTGGAAGTCGGTAGACACGACTCTTCATTGTGAGCGACGAAACCCTCACTTGGCACGCGCGCAGCGTCGCTGCGTCGAGGCCTGTTGTTTTAGGGATCCAGCGAACCAGGTCATCGGCACTTACCAACGAGCCCCCCGGCAACTCGATCCCTAATACCGACTCGTTCTTTCGTTCCTGCGTGCTCGACGATCCCGCCGAAGTTTAGTCTCCGAGTCAAAGGCCCGGATCGTACCGTAGTCCTTGATACACCCACCAACCGACGCGCCTGGTCCGATAGCCTCATTGCGGGCGTCACCAAACTCTCGTACAATCGATCCTCGGCATCAACCGCAAACGCCGCGAGCTCGAGAGATCCTCCAACACCTCGAATGCGCTCGCATGCCAAGCTTCCAGCCGACCCTCGACGCCATTGAAGCCTTCGTCGTGAAACATTTCACCGACGTCACCGCCGCCTTTGAGAGAGGCGAGGTCGACGAGCACATGCACTTTGACAAGGTTGCTTTCGGGCTTGTGCGCGTCTCGGGCTTCGTCAAGATTTTGAGCGGCGCCTCGCCAGTGCAGAGTGGCCCAAGGACGACGCCACCAAGGTACGCGAGGCGCATCAGAAGAATGACGAGATCGCGCGCGCGCTGGAAGAGCTGAAGCAACACACCTACAATTCGCTTCGCAAGCTCACCATAGAACTACTGTACACGTACCTCGCACGGATCGACTTCAAAGGCCGCAGCGAGCTTGCATTGCAGCCCAGCGTATTGACGCGCTGTGCGACCGCCTCAAGCTCGGCCCGCCACCGGCCGAGGAGTCCAAGGCTCTGACCACCGCTTCCGATAAGGAAAACTCGGACGCGGACAGAAGACATTGCGTGACGTGGTACTTCTTAGGGTAAGGCTCAATCAAACCAGCACATTTCTTAAGTGCAAAAAAGTATAGTGTATGTATCTAAGACATTGCGTGATGTGGAGATACTGTCGAGGGCAAGGCACAATAAACAGAGGGAGCACACAAACACCGCGTAGACGCCGCTAGAGCGAGCTGCTGACGACGCAACCGTTGTGACTTCTCGCGCGTGCTCGAGACCACAACCTTCTCGAAGCAAGGGGCTAGTCAGTCCGCCGAAATCATCACGAGCACGGGTTTGTTTGTGTGTTTCGAGTCCCGGCGTAGGTTGGCACCTATTCGCCTCCCGGGCGGGCCGGCTGGCAGCCGGAACGTTCGCAGTGGGACGGGGTATGGCCGGAGGGCGCAGACGGAAGGTTATCGACGAGTTGGTTGTCAGTCACATCGCGGTCTCCTCGTCGCATGGCGACTAGCTTGATGATCACTCTCCGCCGACCCACCTTTCGGCGCCCCTCGTCTACAGGCCCGTGATTCCGGACTGGCTCCTGTCGGTCCGGCCTGGCTCCCATGCTCGGGAGAGGTCTGAAGTTAGTTAGTTAGTTAGTTAGTTTCGAGTATGGAAGGAACTATAGGAAGGAATCAATCGCTCGCTTGTCAACAATTGGGGTAAGGAATGCGTGGATCGAACGTGCCTGAAGAGGTCTAAAGAAGAGGAAACAGCGTTCATTGGTTGTTGCAGTCGGGTATGGGAATGGTTTTATTTGTCAGTGGTACCGGTAATCACCCAGAGGCTCGAGGTGAATGATTGTGAGTGGTCGACTGTCGGTCGTCCCGAAGAGCTTCCACCACGCGCGAGCGAACGCGAGGTGCTCCGCCCGGCTGACGGTGAATTCTCGGCTGGTGGCGAGTTATGGTGATATACGCGGCCCCGTGGAGGTCAGGATTCGGTTTGGCGAGGAGCTCGTGCGGTTGTCGGCGAGCCAGGTGAGCCCACCGGTGGTGAAGTTCGCGGGCGAGTCGGCAACGATCGACGTGGCCTTCAAGTTTTCGCCGGAGATCGTGTGTCCCGAGCCGTCTGTCGGCGTGGTGAGCGTCGCGATCGGAACCCTCGAATTTTCAAAGCATCACGAGCCCTGGGAAGACCTGGAGTTTTTTCGGTTTCCCGAGCCCGTCGAGCAGAGGTTGCGGCTGATGCGGCAGCGGACTCGGGGGGGCGCGATCGTTCGGCCGGGCGACGACGTCGTCGTCGTCAGCGGCAAATTCCGAAAGCGAACTGGCCAGGTTATCGCTGCCGGCGAGAAGAGCTGTCGGGTCGACATGGGGAGCGGCGACCTGACGCGCCTCTACGTCCAGGCGCTCGAGACGCTGCGGCCGTACAACGTGGTGCGCGTGACGTCGGGTCCCCACTCCGGAGCGGTCGGCGTCGTCGTCGGGTCTCGTCCGTTGCGCGTCGTCCTCGACGGCAAGGTCGTCGCCGCCCTGACGACGCACGACAACATCGTCCCGCTCGCGGCGCCGCGCGTTGACGACATCAAGATGCGCGTGGTTGACGGCGAGAACGCGGGCCGAACCGGCGACGATCCGGGCCGCCCGCTCGAGCGAGGAGTTGCTAAGCTCCCTCCCTTCGACCACCTCCGCCGTGCGGAACATCAACAACAACAACAACGACAACAACAACAACAACAGAAAAGGCACCACCGAATTACGGCCGAGCGCGCCTGGCTCCTCCATGCCCGTACGCTATCGACCTGGCTCCCCCTCGCGCGCCGCGCGCCCCTCTTCCTCAAGCTCGCCCGCCGGGCCCAAGCCGCGGGCCTCGACGCCCTCCTCCACGACCTCGCCCTCCACCTCTATGCCCCCAGCGTCCTCCTGCTCTGCTGGAGACGCCGACTCCCCACTGAGCCCGCGGCCAGACTCGCCCTCGAGTGCCTCGGCTGCGACGTGGCGCTTCTACTCTAAGGAGGAGGAGGAGGAGGAGGAGTCTACTCGCCCTTAACACCCGCAACGGGGGCGTCGGTCGGCGCCTGACGGGCGCGGCTGCGAGCCCGGCGGGCCACCGAATCGGCGCGGCGGGCGAGCAAGACGTTGAGCTTCTCGACGTCGCCGGGCAGTGCCTCGTACCGGAGGAGGTCGTCGGCGAGCGCGGCGATGCCAATCTGGTCGAGTTTCGTCTCGAGCTCGTCGTCGACGGTCTTGGCGTCCTTGCGCTCGAGCTGCGGGGGAATGGCGAGCCCCGTCGCCTCGCAGTTGACGCACTTGACTCTGCCCTCGGTACAGCGCGGGCAACCCTCGCCCATGCAGTGCGCGCAGATAAGGGATCCGCGCCCCTCGCAGTACGGGCACGCGACGCGCGTCCGAGCGTAGTACCGTCGATACTCGTATGCGACGAGGGTCCCGATCACCCCGAACGCCCCGCCGACAAAGGACGCCACGGTGTCCACTTCGAGCTGCTGCAGCACTTCCGGATTCAGCATAGCTTCTCTCCTCTTGACACGCGGGGGGATACTCGCGTGATTTTGGCACGGCACGAACGCCTCGCCAATCATCACCCCCAATACAACCATCCTCACCATCATCATCATCATCATCATCATATCATCACTGCCAAGTTGAGGTGATGGGGCGAATTTATATTGCTTTTGATCCGTTGGGCTCACTTCTTTTACGAATCCGTTGACGAACGTTAGTAAAGCGTTATTAGTTAGACAACCACCACATGACGCAGAAGGTGGCCGACTCGGTGGCGGCCACCACCACCACCACCACCAAAGCCAAGTTCGTGCGGTCGGTGCAGAAGGCTGCGGGCTTGCAGTACTGGCATCGACGGTCAAAGAAATCCAAGCCGCGATGGGAGAAGATTCCGTGTGTCTGGTCCGGCCAATTCGGCGAGTCCTTGCCCCCTGTCGGCAAGGCAATCAAAATCGACGCCGACGACAACACGGGCTATTCGTTTGTGGTAGAAGTGCGGTTGCGAGCCAAGATTTTGGCCCTCGTCGACATCGACGAGCAAACTAACACGTTCGATGTCGTCATGCAAGTCACGATTGACTGGGAGGTCAGCCAGGACGAGTTCGAGGCGAGCTGTGCGTTTTGGCAGCGCGACTTCAAGCCCCGAGTATTCTTTGAAAATGCGGTCGACGCGAAGTCGATTTTCGAAGACTGCGAGCCCGTGGACAACGGCATCGCGATGATCAAGCACAGCGGCGTTTCCACCGAGACGCAAAGACACTTCGAGTACCGTACGAGACTGCGCCAGCAGTTCCGCAAGCCGTTCCATCTGATTGACTTCCCATTCGATTCCCAATGTTTGACGATCGAGTTTTATGCCGAACCGACCGTCATTTACGGTCGGACGGTCAAAGTCGCGCTCGTACACCCGAAAGAAGAACATCTGTTCACCGAAGATGCGGATTGCGTTGACGACATGCGGACCTACGCCATTTTCGGCCTCGCCGGCAGCGAACTGTTGAAAGAGCTCGACGAGGACATGCTCCTCAACAGCAGCAAGGAGGAGCTGCAACGCGTCGAGCCTCACAGGTACGCGCTGATGCTCTTCGTCTCGAGGCGCGCCGAGTCGACTCTCTACAACATCTACTTGCCCCTGTCGCTCATGTACATCCTAAGCTTCCTTGCCTTTCTTGTACCTCCGTGTGCGATCTACGATCGCGCCTCGGTGACGCTCACGCTGTTTTTGTCGGTGATCGCCCTCAAAACGTATATGTCGGACCGCCTGCCCAAGGTCCCGTACTCCACCGCCGTCGAGTACTTTCTCATGGTCATCTCGTTCACCTTGCTTTTTCAGTCGTGTCTCATGATGTCCGCGGCGAGCTATTGCATTCGCTACGGCGCTACGGGTCAACTTGGTATCGAGCCCGACGCGTTCTTCGAACGATATAACTTTGGCGCCGACGACGACGACCCCGAGTGGGACTGCAAAACGGGAGAGTCCGAGGAGGGCCAGTACGATTTTTGGTGCGCGAATCGCCGAGTCCGCATGCAAAATTTTATCGATTCCTCCGCCATCGCTGTGAGCATCCTTTGCGGCGCGATCGCCATCGTCTCGGTCATCTACAAGTATGTCAAGTTGTGGCACGACAAGTACCTCGTCAAGAAGTGCGTCGCCTTGTACAACTGCCCGCCGCGGACGGACATATTGGACGCCTCGATCAACGACGGAATCAGCAATAATAATAGTGAGGTCCTTGCAACGGAATGCTGGATTCGCCAACACCGCGCGCGCCAAGCTAACGAAGAGTGGGCCGAGAATTGTCGGTTTCACTCGTCTCGAATCTACGCCTTCGCGAGAGACCACGTCCCTAAATGGCTCCCCAAAAACGCAAGACGAGCTCTCGCGATGATCTTCTACTGTCCGAGTACCCACCACCATCTTTTGGATGACTTCTGCTCGCGGCAACGCATGGCCGTCGAAGCGTTCGTCGCACGATATCATCGCAAAGCCTACACGTACCACAATCTCGAGTACCGTCACGAATTCAGGTACCTCGCAACGGCGCCCCGCTCACCCAAGCGCAAAAAAGTACGACGCCGGCACGCGGCGACGCCGCGCACCCAGCAACAACGCGAAACAAAGACAACTATCATTTTCGATTGCGGGACCGGTGAGACCAAGGCCCTCAGGGCGTCGTTGAAGGACGACGTGTCGGAGTGGAGTACGACGAAGAGAGTCAAGCTCGAGCCCAAGGGTGAATCGTTCGCCCTCGACGGCACCAAGGTGGCAATGGCCGACCTCTGTCGCAAGGGAGAAACCAACCGATTCGTCGAGTGGGTCGAAGACCACGTGTTCCCGACGTTCGACTTTGTCGTTCGGGACGAGAAGACGCCCGCGGAGGTCTTCGGTTTTAAGCCGGTGACCACAAAGAAACGACGTCTCGACGACGACGCGAGTCCAGGCGGTGCGCAACTGTACGAGGTCGGTGCCGTCGAGACCCAGCCTAATCCCCTGCGCTCGGCTCCTGTCATCCTCGAGGAGGGCACGTCCCTGCGTAAAATTAACGGCTTGGCATACGGCGAAGATACAGTCGCGGGGCAGGTCGAGCGCGCCCAAAAAATTTATCGAGCGCACTTTCGCAATCCGCTCCCATATGACCGTGTCATCGCCTTGAAACCAATGTGCTTCCCGGTGGAGAATGATGTTCGGAGCAGTACGAGCAGCGCCAAGGAGGGGGAGAAGGAGGAAAAGATGACCCCGCGCCGGCCGTTCGATGACAACGATGCCGCCGACTTTATGAGCAACGACACGGACGTGTTCTGGGTACACCTTGGGCACAAGGGCACAGTGACGCGGAAGCGGCCCGAGGACGACGACGAAGCCCTCGTCGCGAGCCAAATGCCGAAGGAAAACGAGATCATCTACACCTACCACGTCGTGTGGGACGGACTTCATGGCGAGACAATCGTGCGTCAACGCAAGTATCTCGCCAAGGATGGCAAACGGGGCGAGACCCATGACCTCCGCATCAAACCAATCAACGAGGTGCGCGTGGAGTGTATTTGCGGGGCCGAAGTGAATGAGGGCACGCCGCCAACCTGGCAACCGCCGAGTGTCGTGATCGGCACAGGCGCTTGGTTTCGCAATAGCCGCGGAGAGACTCGGCGCAATGCCGAAGCTATGTTCGCGACCATCAAGGCCAAGCATCCGACGTGGTTCTTCGAACGCAACACCGAGCTCGACGAATGCTGGTACGAGCTCATGAGCGTCGAGTATGCCTACAAGCGCACCAATCTCCCACTTCCTGACGCCGTGCTCGCCGTCGGCAGCGGCAGCACTCAGTATTCCTGCCTGGCTGCACCCAACATCCGCGACCGCGTTGCGTGGCCCAACGCGAGCACGGAGCCGCGCCCGAGACAAGGCTTCGTCAAGCGCCGCGAATGGATAGCTGCGCGCAGGAATGGCACCTCCGACAGATTCTATGAAACCGACAACGAAGATGACAGCGAAGAAGACGCTCGCATCCGCTTTAACACCTACAAGTATACCATCCTCGAGCTCGCCGGAGACAACGAGCGGACGACAATCGACACCAAGGACGCGACGGTCATGGCGCACGACCTCATCTTTGCGAATGCCGACCAACCGCGGATGGTTCCATATCTATTACAGAACGGCAATAAACGTGGCACCGCATTTTTTGAGGAATGCACGTATTCCCGCCACCGCGTCTGCGAGCAGCTCACCGAGCGTCGCATGTTCTGGCTCAACCACTGTCGGGAGCTCCTCAAGGACCTTATCGAGGACCACAAAATCTGCCGCGGGCTGCCCAAGCACGTCGCTTGCATCTCTGCCTGCTGGTACGCTGCCGATTTCGCCGACCTCCAACGACACGCCATGCCCGAAGCCGAAGAAACCAAGGAAAGCGTCACGATATGTGTTCGCGCCAAGGCAGCGCGAGACGAATACGAAACGACTCTCGATAAACTCATCGAACTTGCACGGCACCCCCCTGCCGGTGAGTATGGCGACACTTTGACCTTTAAGGATGTCCTCAAGCTCATTAACGAGCGCCGTCGAGACCAATCTCCGGAAAGGGAACCCAAAAAAGTCAAAGACATCGTTCTTTCTAATCTTACCTACCAAATAGCACTCTGCGATGCGTTGTTCGCCGACGACACCGAACTCCGCTACTGCCGTGAATGGCTCATTGACGGGGAGCAGTTCCGCACCACGTGGTCTGCTGGCTACTACCTCTTCTGGCTTCGCCGAGAGTGCGCCCTCACCTTTTAGATTCCCAATTCGCCTTGGATATTTCGCACGTAGCGCAACCGGCTTTCCACACGCAGTGGGCCCCAGTTTCGTTGTTCCCACTCCAATCGTTAGTCGTCGTACTAGTAGAGTCTTGCGTAAGGCACAAGCAGGCTCATAGAATGGGGCGAGTGACATCCGTGCTCTATCGCTGCGCTGCGCAGTCTAAGTAAGCGAGGACTCAGGGTATTCTTGGAGGAGTAGAGCCCGTTGGTACGCGTGAGTCCTCAGATTCAGCCAATTGATGATGTTCGCGGGAGATGTCTCCTTCGGGCGGAGAAGACAGCGGCGAATGCACGGCCGCGAGGCGTTTGTTGGAAGACGGCTTGTTGGTGGACTTGTCGAGGTATTTGAGTGTTTCCTCGGTGCCACGACGAGCCTCTTGCTTTACGCGGGCCTGGAGCATCGCGGCGGCACCGAAGCCAATCTCACTCGGGCGGGCTTTGCGTCGATTTTGGGTGGGCATCATCCGCACGGCGTTGGCAGCAAGATTGCCGACGGTGAGGGCGGACTTGTACTGGAGCTCAGCATCGGTGGTTCGCTCGCGGCCGAGGCGCAAGAGAGCTTGGATACCGCCCTCTTGTGCGATGGCGACGTGCGTCTCGAAATTGTCGGCGAGCTTGAGTAGCGCGAGGCCAGCGTATGTTCTTGGCGCGGCCGTGACACTCATCATGGCGACCAACGGTTTGAGAGCACCCTTGTTGACCAACGGCACTTGGAGCTCGCGATTTGAGGCGAGGTGGGCAAGCGCGAAGGCTGACATTTCTTGGCACTCGATATCTTCAAGCGAAGCGAGAGCGATAATGGCCTCGAGAGCGCTGGCCTCGGCCATGTTATCGTGAAATTCAACATTTTCAGCCAGGCGTGCAAAGAAGTACGCAGCCGCCCGCTTGAGTTCGAGGTTTGATGCCGTAGAGAGAGCCCGGACTACAACGGCGATGGCGCCGAGCTCAACAAGCTTGGCCTTGACCAGAGAGTTTTCCGCGAGGGAGCCCAGAGCATAGGCCGCAGAAAACTGGCAGTCGTCGTCGCGGCTTGCGGCGAGCGCGAGCATTGGCTCGAGGCCATCGTCACGCATGATTCCAAGTTTGGTGCTGGCGTGCGGACCGAGAGCAATAGCGTTGAGTGCAAGAGCGGCGCAATGTTGCAGGCGTACGTCAGGGAAGCGAACGATATCGATGAGCGGCCGGAGGGCGCCCTCCTCCACGATGCGCTCTTTGTTGTCCCCGTGGTCGCCGAGCGCGAGAGCCGCAAATGCGAGTGCGGCGTAGCGCTGAATCTCCATATCTGGAAACCTTGCCAAGAACATGAGCGGCTTGATCGCGCCCTTTTCTACAACCTCCGCCTTCCGGTCGCCGCAGGAGAGGTTGCAGAGCGCGAGAGTCGCGTAGCGTTGGCATGCCACATCGAGTGATCGAGCGAGTTTGAAGAGCGCCATGACGTTTTGTTGCGCGCCGGTGATCGTGCGTTCGCGAACTTCGTCCGACTGTGTGAGGCACGCAAAGGCGCGTGCGGTATCGCGCTGCACTCGCGCATCGTCGGACTCGGCGACACGCGCGAGGGTCTCGACGGCCCCTTCGCGGACGAGGTCGGATTGCAAGTCAAGGGCGTCTGCGAGGTTGGCTAGTGCGAACACAGCATCTCGCACGACCTGAAGGTCGTTGGTACGGGCGAGGTCGAGCACGGTGTGCAAGCCGTCCTGGCGGACCAACGCCGCTTTGTTTTGGAACGACAGGGTGAAGCTCGCCAATGCGGCGGCGGCCGTACGTTGGTATTCCAACAGAGGCGACTTTGCGAGTGCCAAGAACGGTGCGACGAGGTGTTCGCGCACAATGAAGAGCCGGACCTCGGGGTGTGAGCTCAGGAACCGCAGGCCCATTGCGGCATAGCGCTGCGTGACATCATGTGTCGAATTGGTCAAATGCACGAGGCTTTGGAGCGCGCCTTGGCGGTACGAGACGACGTGATTTTCTTCGTTTGAGCACGTGTTTGCGAGAGCGCGCGCGCAGTCCTGCTGGATCTCGGGATTCTCTTCGCGAGATAGCGTGCAGAGGATGGGCACGCATCCCGAGGAGACAATAGTGATTTGGTTCTCGAGTTGCTCGCTCAAGTTGGCCAAGAGCCCGGCGATCTGGCACATGAGATCTTCGTTCGCGCGTGTCGCATTCCGCGCCGTCGGTGGCAGTGCGCCAGCCTCAACGATAGCTCGCTTGAGGTCGTCCTCGAGAGAGAGGTGCCGTAGTGATGCGGTCGCGAGACTCTGTAGACTCAGCTCGTGTGCCCCGGCAAGTTGGATCATTGCTTGAATGCCTCCCTTTTCCGCGAAAGGATGTCGCATCTCTGCGTTGGCCGCGAGATCCCGCAGGGCCGTCGCGGCTTGGCGTCGCGTAGGGACTTCCTTCGAGTCGCGTACGTGAAGCAAGTGAAAGAGGGCCTCGATCCCTACGTGCTCCAGAATGGGGTGGTGCGAGTCGAGGTTCGGTGTAAGCTTGCGGAAGCTGAGGGCAGCGTTGTACTGGCACTCGACATCCGCCGAACGTGTCAATTGTACAAGCCCCAGGATCCCGTCGGAGATGATAGTTAATTGATGCTTGAAACTTGTCAACAAGTTGGCGATCGCACGGCTCGCTTCGCGGTGAATGTCGACGGAGTCGTGATCCAAGAGCGCAACCATGCACCGCGAGCCACCGAGCGCCGCAATGTCCTCATGCGTTTCCTCGTCTTCGGCGAGGTTCGCCAGCGCGCCCATCGCCTGGCGCGCGGCTTCGCGGTCGCCTTGAGCCGCGAGATGCACCATTGCCGGGATACATTTCTTGGCTACCTCGGAGCGCACAGAAGGCTCGAGTGTTATGTTGCAAAGGCATGCCGCAACCTCACGCTGGAGTTCGAGCTCGGCACTCATTCCCGCCGATGCCAAAGGCGTCAAGCCGTCCGCCTCCACGACACGCACGCGGTTCTCTGCTTCGTTTGTGAGGCGACGAAGGGCCGCCAATGCGAGACACTGGGAATGGATGTTGTTTGAGTTGGCGAGCTTGACGAGAGGGTCGACGCCGCCCGAACGGCCAATAGTCGCTAAGAGCTCGGGATCGCTCGCTAGATTTGCAACACAGAACGTCGCGTACTCTCGACAGGTCGCGTCTTGGGAGCTAAGCGCCACCGACATCATGATCTGCAGTGCTGTCCTTGTCCCCTCTTTGTTCTTCTTCGTGGTGAGGGCTGGATGGTTCGCCTCGTTCGACGCAACGTTCACGAGCACCATCAACGCCTGGCGCTGCGAGTCAACATCCGGGCCTTCAATCAAAGCCAAAACTGCGGGAAGTCCCCCGTGGACGATGATCTGCACTTGGGTCGTCGGATAGTTGGCCATGTTGCTCAGACAGATGCACGCGTATCGTCGTACGTCGACCTCAGCGTCCTTTAGCAGTTGCAACGCCGCTTGGAGACCGCCACCTTTGGTGGCAGCGGAGCGTGTCTGGATGTTTGCAGCTAGATTCGAAAGCGCCATGATTGCGAACCGCTTGCAGTCGACGTCCATCGACTCACAGAGCTCGATCAACGCCTTGGTAGCGTTGGCTTTGACCATGGCGATCTGGTTTGCAGCGGCACAGGAAATGTTGTACAATCCAAGTGCCGCTGAACGCTGGACTTCGAGCTTCGTCGCACCGGCGGCTGCCATTTTGACTAGAGGCTCCAGAGCACCGGCTCTGACGAGCGGCACTCGGTTAATTCTGTTCGTGGCAAGGTTGCAGATCACAAAACCCGCGAACCGCGCGCACTCCGGAAACGTCTCGGAGTCCATCGCCAATCGCATCAAAGGCTGAATAGCCCCGAGTTTAACGACATGCTCTTGGTTTGCCTTTTCATTCGTCAGGTTGCTGAGAGTCATTGCAGCGTAGCGGCGGCACAGCTCGGAATCTTTGTCATCGAGCATTTTGATTAGCGGCCGCAGTCCATCGAGCTTCACCATTTTCAACTTGTTCGCCTCGTGGATACAAACGTTGCAGAGTGCCATCGAGGCGAAGCGCCGCACCTCGGCTTGGGGTGACGCGCAAGCTTCGATGAGTGGTTGCATGCCTCCGGCATCGACAATCTTTGGCTGGTTGTCCGGATGCGCCGCAAGTCGGCACAATGCCCGCGCAGCGAATTGCTGACACGAACTAAACTTTGATGTCCCAAGCAGGGCGACCAAAGGCGGCAAACTTCCGAGCTCGACGAGCTGGATTTGATTCTTGGTCACGGTTGCCAAGTTTCCGATAGCGATGGCCGCATCACGCGCGCATCCTTCTTCCTCGTGTGTTGCCAGCTCGAGCAGCGCTTTGAGCTCGTCCGGGCCAAAGACCCCCACTTGGTTTTCAGGATGAGCCGAGATGCTGCACAGAGCGCGCGCAACGTCCATTTGAATCCCGGCATCTGCCACGCGGCTCAGTCTGACGAGCGGACCAAAAGCTCCATCCTTGACCAGGGCGACCTGGTTGTGCGCATCTTCGGCGAGATTGCCGAGCAGGCCCGCACATTGGGCAAGAAGATCCAGATCGAGGCCTTGGGCTGTGCCTAGAGTGTTTCCGTCCTCTTCTTCGGCTTTGTTTTTGATGGTCATGAGACAGTCGTAGACAGGACCGAGGCCGCCTTCACGAACTATCGCTCTCTTGATGCGCGAGTGCAGTGACAGGTGACGCAGCGCGCCGATGGCCAGGACTTTCAGCTGGAGATCAGCGTCACGGGATACTGCAATCATGCACCGGAGCCCACCCTCTTCTGCGAAAGTGACTTTGTGTTCTTTGTTTGCGGCAAGGTCCCGCATCGCAGCGGCTGCCTGGCGCTGGGTCTCGATGTTCCGGAGGCTCACAAGACCAATCAACGGTTGGAGACCACCCTTCCCAATCACCGTGTTGTGGTTGTCGAAGTTCGGAGACAACTTACGGAATATGAGCGCGGCGTTGTAGAGGCACTCGTGGTCGCGACTGGTGGCGACGGAGAAAAGGCTTCGAAGGCCGTCCTCGGCGAGGAAAAGCGCGTGCGTGGCTTGTGAGGTCAACAGGTTCGAGACGGCACGTGCTGCCTCGCGGTGTACGCTGACGTGGCGGCTGCGCATGAGGTAAATTAGCGTGTGCATGCCATTTAGGTGATGGGCGATAGCACGATGCGTCGCAGGATCCTCCGCCACATTCGCGATAGCGCCCAGAGCGAAACGCGCTACTTCGACGTCGGTCGACTGGCTGAGTTCGATCAGGGGCGTGGCGGCACCGGCGAGAATTATTTCGGCACGGTTTTGGTCCGCGAGAGCCAGGTTGCACAAGCACGCGGCGACCTCGCGCTGCGTCTCGACCCTCGAAGTGTGCTTTGCTGTTTCAGTGAGCGGTGCGAGACCGCCACCAGCAACGATCGCCAATCGGCAATCGGCGTGCGTTGATAAGTGCCGCAACGTCGCACACGCTTGGCATTGCGCATGTGGATCATCCTCGCCCGCGAGGAGTACGAGCGGTGGAATGATATCAGCTGCGATCATGGCTGAGTGGTTCGATGCACGGGTCGCCATCTTATTGCTTGCGTACACCGCATTGAAACGTGTCTCTGCATCTTCGACTGTCATTGAGTCAACTAGCGCCGCGAGTCCGCCTGCTTGCAGGATGTCGTCGTGGTTTTGGTGTTCGGAGAGCAGGTTCCCCATCGCCAAGCACGCATAGCGTCGCGCTTCGAGATCGTAGCCCAGTTCGTCGACTAGGGCAATTTCGGCCTCGGTGGTCATCTCGCGCTGGTCGCTTTCGTCTTCGGACCGCGAGACGTCCGCGCAACTAACTAACGCTGCCCTGTCAACTTCAAGCGATCTTTCCGAGCCGACGCGCATCCACGTGCGCTGCGCACCAGCAGCGAGGTCAACGAGCGGCTGCGCTGTGCCAGCCGTCATCAGAGGTTGATGGTTTTCGCGGTTCGTCGCCAAATTGAGGATTGCAATTGTCACAAACCGGGCCACCAGAGCGTCGCCGTTCTTCGCGGCGCTATCGATCAATGCTTTTTGCACGTCGGACTCGATCAACGTCTCGTGCGCGGCGTGATTCGATGCTAAATTGGCCAGCGCGCGCGCAACCTCACGGACCAGTCCAAAGTCGGCCAGCGGCAGCAGCTCTGTCAAGAAGCCGACTCCGTTCTGGCGGCGGTTGTGGAGGGTCGCCGCAGCAATGCCCCCCGCACGCAGGACGTGTGCGTGCGTTTCGCTGTTCTCGGTGAGGTTCGCAAGAGCGCCGCAGACCTGGCGGAGCGTCGGAAGATCGTCTTCGGCGGCGAGCGCAATGAGATGTCCGAGGGATTCAGTCGATGTTGCAATGTCCATCTTGTTCTCTTCATTGAGAGATAAGTAGTTCATCGCGGCTGCGGCCTCGCGGCGAATTTCAACGTCCTCGTCATTGCGCGATGCGAGACCCAGCGCCTCGAGGGCACCGGCAAGTACAATCGGGCGTCGCGCTTCGGGAGCTGACGCCAGGCCACGCAACGTGGACACCGCTGCTTTTACGTCCACTACGTCCTCGCTGCAGGCGAGCGAGATGATTGGTGGGAGGCCACCTTCGGCGACAATGGCTGCACGCCGCGACGGCTCGACAGCGAGATTGCATAACGCGTACGCAATACACCGCTGCGTCTCAAGGTCGGCCGAGTTTCCAATAGCAACCAGCGGAGCCAGTGCTCCGCCTCTCTCCAAGTCTGGCTGCAAATCACGGTCAGAGGCAATGTTTCCGAGTGTTACTGCCGCGAATAGACGGTAGGTTGTATCGGCCGAGCACAAGAAACTCACTAAAGTCTCGACGTCGCACGCTTGCAAAAATTGCTGAGGGCTCTTGCCGATGCAGCCACTCAGCGAGAGATTGCATAACGTCGCTAGCACCTCCATTTGAACCTCGACATCGTCAGACGCTGTCAATGCAAGGAGAGGGTCGAGTCCTCCACGGCGGACGATCTCGTCCCGCAATTCTGCATCCGTCGACAGTCCTCGCAATCCCTGGACGCCTCGGAGTTGGGCAGCCGGATCGTCCGAGGCAGCGAAGGCGATCAGTGGGCCGAGGCAACCATACTGCAAGATTTCCTCATGATTGCTCGGATTCGCAGCCATATTTGCAATAGCGAAACAGGCACCGTTGCGGATTTGCGAGTCGGCGTCCTCAAGCAATGCCGTGAGGAGCTCGACGAGACTGGCACCGACGAGCTGCGCGTGGTTAGCTCGTGTGGCGGCGACGTTGCATAGCGCGAATACCGCGTAGCGTTGGGTCTCAAGGTCTCCATTGTCTCGCCTTGCCAGCGAAATAAGCGGCTGCAACGCGCCAGATTGCAGGATTTTCGTCTGATTTGACATATTCGTCGCTAAGTTGGCGATGCCCATCGCCGCATATCTTTGACACAGAAAGTCGGGCGAACTAAGCGTCGGCACCAATGGTAACAAGGTGCCCGCCGCAACGATCGCCGCCGTGTGCGCGTATTCCGCTGACAAGTTGGCGATCGCCCGCACCGCCTCACGCTGGACGTCGACCGACTTTGAACGGAGGATAAACTTCAGGTGCTGCAATAAGCCAGTCTCAATCATGGGCCCTTGGTTTTCCATCGCCTCGGCAAGGTTTGCCAGCACACCCACGGATTGGTGCGCGACTTCGACATCTAACGAATGCGCGAACTTAACCAATACATCCATGCCCTTCGTAGTTCGCATGAGGGAAATCTTGTTCGTTTCTGAGAGCGAGAGGTTGCGCATTGCTGCGGCCGCCTCGCGTTGCACTTCGAGCGACTCGGTGACGTCGGCAAGGTGCAGCAATGGGTCCAAGCCGTTCATCTCGACGAATTGGAATCGGCACTTGGGCGTCAATGAGAGCTGGCGCACAGCGAATACCGCCTGCAGGTGGGTGTCGCGGTCGTTGTCCTGCAGCAGCTGGACTAAGGGCCTCAGCACACCCATGCGCTCCAGAACACGATGGTTCTTCGCATTCGAGGCGAAGTTGTTAAGGCCGAACGCGACGACGCGACGAGTCTCGAGGTCTTCGGATGCAGCGAGCGGCAGCAGAGCAACGACTGCGCCCGAATCGAACAGTTCCTGATGGTTTGATGCGACCACTGCTAAATTTCCAATCGCCAGAGCACCAAAGCGCGATACCGTGACATCGTTGCCGCGCGCGAAGTTGACCATCTGAGGTAGGGAACCTGCGCGCTGCAATGCGGCTTGCGAGTCGCGCTTCGCAGCAAATAGCGCGAAGGCGCGCGCCACTTCGCGGCGCACTTCCGCCTCGGTGGATGCTGCGAGT
>JAQMWT010000525.1:0-21920 GCA_029834535.1 Chrysophaeum taylorii | reverse complement strand
GACGTTTCGGACGGGATGACCTGCATGCTCTCCTGACCCCTAAATGATGAGGCATCAGCGGTAAAGGTTGGACCATGTTCGTCGTGAGGCGCGCCCGCCCACGGAACTTCGTACTTATTGAAATACGCTGGTCGCTCTTTCGCGGTACCTTCTTTCTTCAGCAGTTGCGGGTGGACTGGTTGTCGACTTGGTTGCTCTGCATAACAGCAGTGGCTGAAGTAGCCCCCTGCAAAAGATGAAGCCCCTGTCCCAGGCGATGTAACGGAAGGTCGTGGCGGGTGGTGGGGGCAGCCTGAGGTGCATGACTCGCCGGGAAATGGAGTTCATCAGCGACATCCAGGCCACCCTTTAGAGTTGCAGGGTCGATCGTTGGAATGCGCGACTCTACCGCGAAAGTGGAAACCGGAAGAATATGGTGACCAGGTTGGGCTAGCGTAGTCGTCCGCAATATTCCGCAACTTACCCAATTTCGAAGTGAAAGGTCAAACGAATTGTGCACTGCGAGCGCAATCCGCGTAATGGTCGCGGGGGCACCATACTGCCAAACATCTTCTATCTGCTGTCTCTGAAAACTGTCACACCCCATTGCCACGTCAGGAACGTCATAATTTCCTGTGCATCTGCAACGTGAGTGGACTGGTGTTCGAGAAATTGATTCCTAGGTGGAGCTTATTGCGCGTCACTGTGAGGCAGGGCCGATAGCAGGGCGCGTAGATGAGAAATGGTCACTAGAATGGAGCGGGTGACCACCTTAAATCCCAACGCTGCCCAATACGGTCCCTTAAATTCGGTGGTACACGCGATAATAACGGCAGGTTCAAGCGAACATTGCACGCAAGTAGGCGCGTGCGCGAGCACAGCAACTCTGGTGTGATACTATAGAAATCGACAATACGCGGCACATAAAAATGGTGATGCACAAAAGGGACCACTGATGGTTCCTGCTCGAGTGTCCATCGGCCAATCACATGAGGTGCGTTGCGGAAATGACGCAGGACCCAAGAAGTAATAGTAGCGCCCTTGCGTGCGTCCCTGTAGTGCAAATTGGCAGTCGACCCATAGATACACGGCGGACTGGCATGAAAATAAGAATGCTTCAAAAAATCTGAATGTAAATACGACAACACCAAGTCGTATGTACGACGATGAGATTTCCCCAGCTCATGCAAAACATGGGGGATCATCGGAAAATTGAGCTCAAAGGTGGATCGGGCTTGAGGACAAGCATCCAAAGCCAGGACAATGCGAAATGAACTGCCATATAGCTCATTGCATCGCCGGATACCCAACGTTGATCCTCCAGCGCCAGCAAAGTAGACGACGACAAAGGTGTAGGTGATGGGTAAACAAACCAAGGAGGCGTGCTTAGATAGCAGCTCCTTGGCGGTCGCCCCCATCTCCATTTCTGGTGTTTATTTCACTTCTTCATCTGGAAGTGGCTGAGGTGATCACACCGGCCAGCTATCATCCTTGAGCAATGCATTGAGGCGCCGTAGGTCGACAGCTGCTCTGTAAGCATTGGAAGTGCCAGGCTCAGCACCTTTCTTAGGCAACATCAAAATAGGGAACCCCCATGGAGAATTCGCGGGACGAATAACTCCGTCTCGGGTCCACGCTTCAATCTGCATCCGCACACATTCACTCTTTTCTTTCGACAACCGATATGGCGAGAGTTTGACGGGAGTCGGATTCTTTTCTTTTAACCGGAGCGTCACTTCAGGCGAATCAACAGGTCTCATCACATCATCGAAAAATGCCCACGAATACGAGACTAAATGCTTCATCATCAGCTTCTCGTCATCACCTAAAGCAGGATGCTCTGTAATGCCCAATTCAGTTATCACCTCTTCGACCTGCGCGACGGTCGGAGGGATGACCTGCATGCTCTCCTGTCCCGCTAAATGAGGAAGCATCACCGGTAAAGGTTGACCATGTTCGTCGTGAGGCGCGTCCGCCCACGGAACGTCGCACTTATTGAAATACGCTGGTCGCTCTTTCGCGGTGCCTTCTTCTTCAGCAGTTGCGGAGGGCTGGTTGTCGACTTGGTTGCTCTGCATAACAGCAGTGGCGACGGTGTCCCCTGCAAAAGATGAAGCCGTCCCAGGCGATGTAACGGAAGGAGGTGGCGGGGTGGTGGGGGCAGCAGCTGATGGTGCATGACTCGCAGGAGAATAGAGTTCATCGGGCGCAATCCATGACACACTTCGAGTGGCAGGGTCGAACGTTGGAATGCGCGACTCTACAGCAAAAGGAGAAAACCGGTGAATATGGTGATCAGGTTGGGCTAGCGTAGTCGTCGCAATATTCCGCAACTTACCCAAATTTCGAAGTGAAGGGTCAAACGAATTGTGCACTGCGAGCGCAATCCGCGTCATAGTCGCGGGTGGCACCATACTGCCAAGCATCTTCATATCTGCTGTCTCTGAAACTGTCTCACCCCATTGCCACGTAGCAGGAACGGTCATAATTTCCTGGTGCATCTGCAACGTGAGTGGACGGGTGTTCTAGAAATGAGGTCCTAGGTGGAGCTTATTGCGCGTCACTGTGATGGCAGGGCCGATAGCTGGGCGCGTAGATGAGAAACTGTTCACTATAATGAGCGGGTGACCACCTGTAAATCCCAACGCTGGCCCAATACGGTCCCTTAAATTCGGTGGTACACGCGATAATAACGGCAGGTTCAAGCGAACATTGCACGCAAGTAGGCGCGTGCGCGAGCACAGCAACTCTGGTGTGATACTATAGAAATCTACAATACGCGGCACATAAAATTGGTGATGCACGAAAGGGACCACTGATGGTTCCTGCTCGAGTGTCCATCGGCCAATCACATGAGGTGCGTTGCGGAAATGACGCAGGACCCAAGAAGTAATAGTAGCGCCCTTGCGTGCGTCCCTGTAGTGCAAATAGGCTGTCGACCCATAGATACACGGCGGACTGGCATGAAAATAAGAATGCTTCCAAAAATCTGAATGTAAATACGACGACACCAAGTCGTATGTACGACGATGAGATTCCCCCAACTCATGCAAAACATAGGGAATCTTCGGAAAATTGAGCTCAAAGGTGGCTCGGGCTTGAGGACAAGCATCCAAAGCCAGGACAATGCGAAATGAACTGCCATATAGCTCATTGCATCGCCGGATACCCAGCGTTGATCCTCCAGCGCCAGCAAAGTAGACGACGACAAAGGTGTAGGTGATGGGTAAACAAACCAAGGAGGCGTGCTTAGATAGCAGCTCCTTGGCGGTCGCCTCCATCTCCATTTCTGGTGTTTATTTCACTTCTTCATCTGGAGGTGGCTGAGGAGGAGGTCTGTCACTCAATACATCCTCCTCGACTTCATCGTCGTCAACAGCAGCCGTAAGAGTTGCATGACACACGTCATCACTGGCTCCTAGCTGCATGTTGACACATCCGTCATGCGGCATGATCTCGCCTTCGACCACCGGGACTTCGGGGTTGATACCCATGGGTTCGTCACCAATGTGCTCCACAGCCACATGAACTTCGTTGGGCTCGTCGGAGCAATACGATGAATAGGAGCCAGGTACGAGGCGGAGATATGGGAGGAGTGACCGATGAGGCCGAAATGCTCGGCCCTTTTCCAGCGGCACATCGCACTCCATCTCCAAGAAGTACGGTTGGCTTGGAAGAAGAAATCGAGTACTCGTCACATACGCGAAATGAGGGATGATATCTTCCTCGTCTGCAGGGCATTTAAGTTGGTCTTCCGCTTTTCCAGCAGTCTGTTCACCGCGATGAGCATAATGGTGATTCGCCCTGGCACGAATAGAGCGCAGCAGACTGTCATAACTCCACGGTTTACCAACTGGCGTCCAAGTTTGGATATTCCCGTACTGTATAGCGAGCTTAGCTGTCGGGAACATCTGCACTACCTGCGGAGTCGCATCGAATGCATCATTGTAAAGGACAACTCCATGATGGTCTTGTGGCGAGGCAGAAGTCCGATTATCGAGAACTCCGATGGTCACTTCAGACCGCCGGAAAATAGCTCTCTCTGTTGCATAATCCAAAATCGTACCCAAGAGTCGTAATTCTCGTGCTCCTAATAGTAACTGCCCATTAGTTTGACCAACAAAGAACATGAGCAGTATGGATGTCGTTGGCACCAAAGAGATCCGGAGAATGACCCATTCTCGAATAGCAGCTCCCGAACCTCCTGACCCATTCAGAGTACGAATCGTAGGGAGTGGCTGACGATAGATGATTTTGCCGTCATGATCAAGTTTGCGATACAAGCGGTGGTCGATGTAGGGGGAATCAGCCATGCCATCCAAACCGGCAGCGATGATGGAATATGTCGAACCATATAGCGAAGAGACAGCCACAGGCACATACGTCAAAGAGGCGGATCTCGTGCCATCGTACCTCACGGCTTTATTTTCACGATGGTCGGGATCCTGAGTGGTATTCAACGCAGTCTGAGGGCAGAAACTCTCGAACTCCGAAGAGATGGAAGGGTGAGCGGCGCAACGCTCGGCGCAGTCGTCCCTCGGTGGCACTATATCCATAGCAACAAAGATATCTTGTCCCACACGAACGATCGTATATCCCAATCCGTCACGATTATCTTCATCTTCCGAGGGAACTCTGGGTGCAACTCCGGTCACTTCGGTACTTTGCCCCTGCTTCTCCACCCACGCATCTTCAGTGATGACCAAAAAGGAAGGAGGTTCCATGGGGTCACCAGGGGAATAGCCTTCTGCGGAGAAGCTATCATCATCGCCTCCAACATCGTCATCGTCACCGTCATACACGTTGCCCTCCATGAGCTCAGAATACTGCCCAGTGCAGTAGTCCGCTCGCTTAGCGTAATCCTGGTCTTCACCAAGCACTTCAAGCCACTGAGCGGCGACACCATCATTGCGCTGGCTAGGGTTTGCTCTCTGCGGCCTCTAACCGTCGGAGCCGTCTGCTGTGCTTGACGAAGCAAGTTCATCGTGTTGAGAGCCGTAGTCAGATCCTCCAGGCGCACCGAGGTCTGAGCGGTCCGCAGCACTGCGGGCTGCCTTCGGACCACCTGCTGTTGAGTGCCTGCAACAAGCTGCGGTTGACCTGCACCTGGAACCTATGCTGCTGTGTAGACCACCTGCGGCGGTTGCAGAACGCGCGGCGCTAGCTGAGTCACTGAAGCTAGCCCTGCTGCAGCTAAAAGCGCCCGTCGGTATTGCTCCTGTCCCTCTGGCGTCGCTGGAAAACCCGCATTCGTGAACGTCTGAGCAGCACGTCTGTTCCTCGAGGGATTGTCCGGCACAGGACACACACCGTTGTCGTGGTAAAAACTACCATGCCGGCCGCAACTAAGGCAGGTCGTAATTGCTTGACGCGCATTGGTATCTATCACTTGTGGTAGCCAGGTTCCAAATCCCGAGTCGGTAACATAACCAACCCGCTGTACTGGCCGCCACTAATATCGTCGACAAACGCGACCAAGTCCTTATACATCCATGTGGACAAATCGCTAGCCATCTGCTTACAAAAGAGAGCTCCTGCGGTTTTCACTCCTAGAGGCAAGCGCAAGAAACTATGGGCTCCAAGTGGACTAACCATCGTAACAGCGTCCTGAGCAGCGGCGTCCAAACGCAAGTTATGATAACCCCATCGAATATCAATGCACGTCCGCCAACGGCGCATGGCAAGAAAAGCCAAAGCATCATCTTGACGAATATTCGGCCAACTGTCATTGACCAGCTGATCATTGAGCTGACGCAAGTCAACGGCAGCACGAAAAGCATTCGACGTCCCGGCCTCGGCTCCCTTCTTAGGCAGCATCAGTACAGGAAATCCCCACGGAGAGTTCGCCGGTCGGATGACTCCATCGCGACACCACTCAGTGATCGGCTTTCTGAGACACTCGAGCTTTGCTGGCGTCAACCTATAGGGCGTCATCTTGATCGGTCGTGGGTTTGCGTCTTCAAAGCGCAAAGAAACCGGTGGCGAGTCAACGGGTGTCATAATCGGATCAAAGAAAGCCCACGCGCATTGCACGCAATGGCTCAACATCATCTTCGCATCATCATCCAGATGCGGGTTGTCGGGAATTCCTAGATCTCGAACAACCTTCTCAACTTCTCCCTTCGCCGGAATTACGACTTTCATCGCATCATTGTCCTCGACGTGCTCGGGAATCTGCGGTAACGGTACACCGTCCACATCGCGCGGTGCATCCTTCCATGGCACATCGAACTTTTCTTCGTATTTGAACCTCACCTCAGGGTGGCTCTTATTGATCTTTTCATATTTGACGCGCACATTCGGCTCGCTCCTTACTTTCGGCTCCTGTTCAGGTTCAGGATCCGGCGGAAAGTCCACTTTTGATTGTCGGGGGGGCCCAGCAGAAAAAACATGAGCCGTCCCCGGCGCATCAGTTGGAAGCGGAAGCATAGGCACTTCTGGTAATCGTCGTTTCTCGTCCATCAAATCGGACATTCCCGTCAACTTCTCCTCCACCGGCGCCGCTGTGGTCTGCTCTGCTGAGACTAAAACGGTATCGGCTAGAACATCGGCTAAAACGGCTAAAACGGTCTCGGGGGGCCCCGTAGGAAAAGAAGACGTCGTCCCCGACGTCAACTCGAAAGGTCTAACGTCATCATCGTGAACTGCCCTGCAAGACATGCACATTGACGAATGGGGGAACACTGGAACCTGCGGCATGGGTTCGTCAGTCTCCGAATCTGAGTCTTCCCAGTAGTGCGGAGAATCCCAAGTAGCATCTGACATTGCTTCCACATACGATGTAGAAGGCCACCAATATGTTATGTTATTATATGTTATGTTGCTCCTGTTGCAAACGATGGCTGCTCGTCACAGCGACATCGGCAACATCATCGGAGACTCGGGCAGGGCGCGCCGTCGGGTAAAAGACAACCCCCGACATTGGCGGCGCGTCGCATAAAGATTGGAACGCGAAAGATGCGCTCGAATGTCCCGAACTATCCTGATATCTACCTCCGTCATACTCGTCATCGTAATGTCGATGACGTCGGCGCCGGCGCGAATTGCGACTAGAGCTCCGGTGACGGCAAGGACTCGGGCTGTCTTGAGCAGTATGGGCTTTTCGATTAGGGCTCTGGCTTCGATGTCGGCGTGACGATCGTCTAGAAGGTGATCGTCCGTCTCGCTGTCGTGTAGAAAACAACGTAGTATCCTTGATGCTTCTGACCTCGCTCGCCATGGTGGTTCCAAGATCGGCGAGGGCCGTTTGAATTTCATTAAAGGCTCCGATCCGTGCGTGGCGTTCGCATTAGATGCATCATCACGCTTTGCCCACTCGGACCGCGATATGGGCTGCTTCTTCTGCTTACGAATTCGCTTCCACATCGCACAGTAGTAACGATCCGGATCGCGGTTGCAAACTACGCGATTTCCGTGTTCATCTTCATCATGGGTGGTCCAGAAGAACCCACAGTGCGGGCACGTTCTCTTGCCCCACAAAAAAGGATCTCGTAAAATCAGCGGATCCGTATTCCCAGACGGTTTATCCGCATCTTGCTTGGCTTGTTGATCGGAGGCCATAGCTCGAACTCCCCGCCCTCGCGGCGGTTTATTCGATTTCGGATTAGGTGGGCCTTGGTCCTTCTCCTCCTCCATCAACTTCCGTAAGTCGTTCTCGAGCCGCGTAATTAGCGCTACCATCGACTTAAAAGTCACGTAACTATCAGGATGTCCGCTCCTCATAGTCCGCACACGGGTCCTCAACTCCTTGGACGTCAATCCACGGATAAGCTGGTCGAGGATATTGACATCATCCATCGTGCGGCTGGACACGGAACAAAACTCCAAGGCCTCAGATTGGAATCGGGTACAGTACGTTTGGACGTGCCGCTCCCCAGACTTCTTCGGAACTGAAGCCTGGGTGACCTTCCGCAGCTTGTCAAGCACCTCCTGCTGCGTGCGTGGAGGTCGGCAAGTCGATCTAAAATAATCCAAAATCCTGTCGCAATACGTCTTGTTAAGACGACGGATACGACGAACCGAGACTCTATGCTCTTCATCGTCAATATCTAATTTCAAGTAAAACGACCGACCGTGTGGTAGCTCATCGCAGAGCTCCTCGTATTTCTGCAAGTGTTCCTCAAAAATTGGTGCAACGGTGTCCCGGTGATGCACAGGTAGTAAATAACGTAATTTCTCGACCGAGTAATGGTCATCTGCTAAAGTATGCATCATCGCCGCCGAATCCAAATTGAATTGCCGTTGGTCTCGGCCGTCGATGACGAGTTTGAAGGTATCAGGCTTCAAACTGGAAGTGGGTCGATGGGATCGGCTCAAGTTGCCCTTTTCGAAGGCGTTGGCAACCGTCTGCGATATTCCCCGCGATAATTCCCGTAAAATTTTCGTACTTTCATTCTCAATGTCCGCCCTACCCTCATTCTCCGTATCGACTCGGGGCGGAGGTTCATTCCCCGTTTCAGTGTTCCTTTCCGGTTCAGGCGGCCTCACGGGCGTTTCCGGTTCGGGTCGACTCACGGGTCGTTCGCGGCTACTCTCCCGACGCGTACGTTCGGCTAACAATTTATCTCGTTCACGACGAAATCGCTCAACCTCTTCGCGTAGGGTCTTCGAGGTCTCAGTCTCTTGCTGTAATGCATCATTGAGCATATCAACTTCTCGTCGAGCCGCGTCCTCTTTCGCATCAGCCCTTTCACGAGCAAAAAGCTCAGCTAATCGTTCATTTTCGCGACGTCTCCGCTCGAGGTCTTCACGAAGTCGACTTCGGGCTGCAGATCCGCGCTCAATAGTAACACGCTCGCCACGATCCGGAGTCGTTGGACTCAACGGCGAAAAAATGGCAGTATCCGGAGGCACATCAGGGGGCACGTCAGCAACGTCGACTGCCTCGGCCTCTCTTAATTCACCTCCTCGCGGCCTATCTCAAGGGCGGCGGGAAGAACTGGAGGAGATTCTTCCTCACGAACGTCTGCGTTTATCTCCATACCGTATTAAATATCGATCAAGAATCTCGAAACACGTCCGGATCCGATCACTCGAAGTAATTCACGTTGATTCCAACAACGCTATCTGTCGCTGTAAAAACAGCACTCACGGAATTCCAATCCGCTGGCAATTCAAAAATGCCCGTGGGTAGCGATCCCACTCGCTAAACAGCTTCCACCGTCCATCTATACCAAAATCAATTCCCTGTAGAATGCGCTGCGATTTCCAACTCGCACGCGTGTTCGTCATCACTCGGATCGTACGAACACAAACAACGTTCGCGTATATTCTCAACGTAAACTGGCCCAATGGAACTCCGTGTGCTTGATCAGGGCTCACGTACAAATCCGGACCACGCAATACAACACGTACGGCAGCACTCGCTCGTCGGCGACCGATGTAGTCGCACGATCTCATATCCTCCACCACGTATGGCGGCACAGAAAAAAAAAACCTTCCCGACCCCTGGGTGACAAAGGGGGTACTCACCGACTCGTCCGAGACCTCACTGAACGAGGAAAACACGGACGCGGGGTCGGATAAGCTCGCCACACACCTTGCTCACGCTCACCAAGCCTCTCAACAAGATGGAGAGATGGAATATGATGGCAAGGAAAACTACAAGAATACAGCAAGAATGCTTCTCACAAGAGAGAGGTATGATGTCACTAAAAAGATCGGGAAAGGTGTCCCGTTGAACGGGTATCAAACCTCAAGAGAGGGGGGGTAAGCCTTAGCGGTCAGGAGTTGCCGCCACAAGTGGCAGCGGGGGTGGGGTTGCGCGGGAACCACCCGGTTCTTTAAACCCCCCTAGCCTTAGCGAAAAGGAGCTGGTGGTAGGTTTGTTGGTTAGCGCGCGCCGCGCCGTTATTTGCTCGACCGTCCCCTATACGCTGCCCGCGGCCCTCTGAACCGCTGTCTCGTCGCCGTACGCCCGCACCACACCTTTCTCCTCTCGACCGTTGGGCTTCCGCTGCGCGTTACCCGCGGAAGTCCGCACAGTAGCGGGCCTCGAGGCCCTTTGGAAGTCAAGCCATCGCTCGGAAGGTTTCAACGGCACAAAGAATTTTGCTAGAAGGGGCTATTCGCAGGCATCCCGTGGCTTCCCGAGCTTCACTAAGGACAGGCTGCACCGCTGCCATATTGGAAAATGGACGATTCTCATGAAAATGACGCGTCGATGTTGTGTGTTGGCAATCAATCCGGTGTTCTGCAATGTTTGCGGAATAGTACAATCCTCTCAACCACCTTGTTCCACTCAATCGCGAAAGCACTAGAGCAAGTATTGATTCACACGGTTTCCGCTATTGTACATGTGCCTCGTGCCTTCATGCCAGCTGAGGCAGATAAAATAGTGGGGCTTATTCGATTGTGTGTGATATTCGCAAGCCGGGCCTCTGAAAAGTATGCTGTGCACGAAGTTTGTGTCAATCACTTTCTCAGTATCTTCATGGAAGTTGGGTTCATTTTTCGACATGACAAAATAGTCTGCAGGGAAGCCGTGGCGGCTTTAACCAGCCTGTTTATCCACAAGTGCACGGCGCGAAGTCGGTTTACCCTACTCGAAGCTATAGATGCGATGGTGATGAGACGCCACAAACGTTTTTCTGTTTTGCGGTACTTTCGAACTCTTTGCGGCTCACGACTTTTGTTGCAAGCAGCAGCCGAAGTGCCTACGTACCACTTCAAAAAATTCGCGTGCAGTTCTTTGGGTCCTTCGGGGTTTGTCAAGCCTCATACCCACGCGCGAACCGACAAACTCAAGCCTGCTCATCATGAGCACAAGAGTTTTCTCTGGAACTTGTGGTATATTTTGTCAAGAGGAATTTGCGGACAGTTGCGCGACATGATTTTCGCCAGTACATGTTCCAAGCGCAATGCATATAGATTTTATGCACATGGTGTGGTTCGTGTGGCCTGTGAGTTGCTCTATGAACTCGCCTTATGCGCTGGTGACCTCTCTAGTGACTGTGCTGGTGAAAATGACTGGCGTGATGTGAGCGCTTTTGTATCTTCCTTGATGGCAATCCTGGCTCAATCGTGGGGCCGCTACTATCACCAGAGTATCATAGTTGCAGCCCGCCTCATTGAGACTGCTGTGTTCTTGCATTTTCGTTGTAAAATCACATGCCTTTGTCCGAGGTTAGATCGTGTTCAGACGCGTTCAAAGGCAGGAGACGCAGAGCTTGAGGTTCTAGGTAACATGTGTTTGTGTACACTTGTTGCTGCGGCATACCCTCTACGGTGTGAAGTTATCGCGTCGGTAAGACTGCTCCTCTCCGCGAAGAGTGCAGCTCACGAACACATCGGCTTTCCTGGACTATATTGGTGCGTCATACGCGCTGTGACCTCGTTTTTTTCTAAAGAATTTGCTCACGTCCCTGAACATCATCGTCATGCTGCTGTAACATCAACCTTGGCAAATGTTCAATTTTCGCGTGGCGCGCTAACAGCATTCCTAGCACTGAACAATTCTGGCATGCTGTTTCTTGAAGGTGTGGACACTGCTATTCGCTTATTCGGGAGTGCAATCGAGACTGGAAAATCATCAAGAAGGAAGAGTGCAGTGCGTTCACTATTGTCCGTCTTCACTGCGTTTGTGCAGTCAGTTTTCCATGTTGTGGGTCAGACAAGGTTGTCAGTTTGCGCAAACGCTGAGGCACCAAAATTATGGTACAGCATTATGCGATCTTTGCAGAGAGTGCAATGCCTAGTCTTGTGTCGTGTCTGGAGTGTAAACGGGTCGATTCCGGTAAAGTGCTGGGTATGCAATCGCCCGATATGCAACTTAATTGGATCAGTGCGGTCCACACTCACAATGCTGCTCGCTCAAGGTGTTTGGAGCTACGTTCGAAATGGTGAAATCGATCGTGCTATCGTCCTGACTCACATTGCATCGATCAATCAGGAAACTGTCAATCAGGAAACTATCCCTCACCGCGAAAAAATGGCTGTGGATGGTGAGCACGCTTTCAACGAGTGTTTCAGGATATTTTGCAATACTTTTCATGCACATACAACCGAAGGCATGCAGTTATGTGGTCCAAGAGAGGCGCGTCAGTTGATAAACCCAATTTTACCTGTGTGCAACAACTGGGATTGTACTGTCGCTGTCCAAAACTCCGCTCAGAGTGCATGTATTCTCCCCAACTTCTGCATTGACTGTAAATCTAGTAAGTTAGTCTCTCCCGCGGTTATAATGTTTCTCACAGGTCAAAGTATAGCTTGCTTGATGGGTGCGTTGTTAGCGCGCTTACGTGGTTTATCGGCGCGGGTTGTAATCTCTTGCCTAGAACACGATATTGACTTCTGTGTTCATGCGCCAGCGGGGAAATCCCAGGCTGACTTGTGTGTTTGTAGCAGACTGTGGAATAGGAAGAAGGCAATCAGGACGCATGACCTTCTGTCTATCTCATCTGAATCTTGGCGATGTGATGCTACTTCACTCTTGTTTCTCTCGCTTGTTTTACCGTGTGGCGTGGATGGAGCACGCTGTCTTGCATTCGTTACATACAAGTTATTCGCGTTGTCAATATTAAGTACAGAGAGTCATGCAGCACTGGAAAGAGACTTACCTGATGAAATTCAGCTGATTTCCGTATTGTTTTCATCAGACTGCCAGCTGGTAAATATGGTCATCTCCAGAGTTATGACCAGACCGAAGCATGTTGTATTTTGATGCGCGTAGGAAACACTGGCAAAGTTCCGTTACGTTGCATTGTGTGTAATCCGTGAGGTGACGCGGCGATTTTCGAAGAGGCGAGGCTTATCGTTTGACGTTTATGAGCGGTGGAGCCACTGCAGTTGGAGGAATCACTCCAGTCTCACCTTGGCCAACGAGCGCAGTTTCGTGCACGGCGCAAAAGCGTGTGTTGGTGAATGTGTTATTCTGCACGGATTATGGCTCGGCACGTTCAATGATGATTATTGTGTCCTTGATCGTTGGTCTCCTCGCTTCAGAAGATGCTGTTTTTGTCACGTTTCAGACTTGGAACATGTCCTGTTACCAGTGCCAGACCCGAATCTCACAACTTCTATTCAGCCGCATGTTTTCTTGCATAAATCCGCAGCTTGGTGCAATGGTCACATCTCGAGATGCACTCAATCAGCACAACATGCTGGAGCGGCAGTTTGCTCAGTGGGGTTGAGTGCATTCATGCGAAATCCTGTGCTCGGCATCACATCATACGGTTTCGGTATGACACGACTTTGTGCCAAGCAGGATCGGAGCGATAGCCGACGCGCAATCAGCTTGCTCGCACATTACTGGCGAATATGCTTGGCGTGTCACTGCGCTCGAGTTAAAAATGAACCCTGCCATACTGAGGCCACAATGCGATGGAATGATATTTGGTGAGCACGCAAGCCAACTCCGTTTTAGGTCTCCATATACACCACAGCCCTGACAGTGCCATCATTGGCTGTGTATGGAACAAGGCGTATCGAAGTCACTTCAGCCGTGTGGTAGTCGAATGTTCGCGAGCATTAGGTTTTCCCCAACTCAAAGCGTCGTCATTTTCCGGCTATGCATGGTGTTCGTGCGCTGGTGCACGAAGTCAAGAGTCTATCTTGGGGCTTCTTGTCTTAAGCTCACTCGAAGCTACTCCGTGTACTCGTTCTTGGAGTTCCCCCAGTGAACTCATTCAAGTGACAAGTTCTGTTGTTCAGGTTCTCAGTTGTCTTGCCAGCACATCATCTAAGGTCCTCCTGCGTTCTTTTTGGAATGGTGATGGTCAAGTCGCTTTGCAGGAGGTTAGTGCTCAGCCAACCAAGGCTAGAGAGCGCGATTTGCCTGGTCGAAGATGTAGTTTTGTTTCCAATTCCATTCAATTCATATCTACCATCCAGGCATTGGTCGGGATATCAACAACGGTGCACTACAGGTGGCATCCTCTTGGACCTGCAAACTCGTTTGTGATTGCCTCTGTTTCTGCTCATGTAGTATCTGTAGAGCGCGCTGTCACCCGTGGGTGGGCTATTGTCGACTTTGCTTGCAAGGATAATCTCGCTTCGCGTGAAGAAACAACGGATATCAGCTTAGTGTGGCTTAATGTTGTGGGTATCTTGAGCTTGATGGTGTCTCATGTTATCTGCCAGCTTCCTACCATTATCGCGCAACGTTGTCAGCCATATGCCTCGACGCTCGATCTTCTATCAGTTCGGAAAGTTTGTAGTTTTGCAAGGACCCTGCAGCGGCTAGAAAACTACGGTCTGTTTATGGGCATGGATACTTCTGTAATCGGCATATCCCAAAAAACTCTGATGCGTGCTGTCGTTCGCATCGTGGAGGTGCTCTGTTCTATCACATCCAAGTGTTCATTGTGTTGTGTAGGCAGCTCCGCTGACTTTGTTTGCTACCCCTTTGATCACTAGCTTGGTTTCTTGCCTCGAGTTGCACACCTCGTCTCAAGGGTAACAGAAGCCGCTGTAGCTTCCGAGGTTTTAAAGTGAGGAAACTCTTTCAAGTTTACGCTATGTGCAGGGCCTTACGAAATCCTGAAAAAGTTTATGATGTCAAGGTTATACTTTCCCCGAAAGACTAAGCTGTTGGCAAACGTTTGCTTCCCGCTGACATATTGATCATGAAGTTGGCCTGTTGTTGTTGGCGTTGTTTTTGTTATGCTGCGTTGTGTCTACGTGGGGGCGCTGTTCAACCCAGCTTGCGTGCAGAACACATGCTTTTGACAATGGATTTTGACACGTCGGTATCTAGAAAAGTTTGAGGCTGATAGTGCGGTTGAGTCTCAATGGCCTCTTTGAAGGCGGCACAACTTAAAATTAAGGCAAAGGATGACCTTCTGAAAGAAAGCGCATCATCTGCCCGCTGTTAAGGTCGCATTTACCACGCGTGGGTTCGTAATTCTGTTGCATTCACCGTAGTCGCTTGTGTTACTATCATACAATAATTACTTGCTGAGGGCGAATGGCTCTTGCCTTAGACCTGTTCCTTACCGAGCTGTGACTTATTGTGCAGCTTAAAGCTTTATTTTAGCGAACCCAGAAATAATATCGTTCAAATCCAGAGGTGGGAGAGACCACGATGCGGTTTAAGATGAATGAGACAAATCCGCCTCACCACGTGCTACTGTCAAATATGTTCACAGGTGACTGTAGCACCAGCGAGCTTTCACACGGGTAGAGAGACATAGATGACTGTTTCAGCACACAACACGACACTGCATCTTTACGCCTGTTTAATCTGATGGCAAAAGCCCAAGACGCTGGACTCAAGTGTCTGGCAAAGTGCAAAAGAGAAAGGAGAAGGGCTGGAGAGGAGTGGCCTCGACGGACCGGGAGTCCGAACGTTTGGTGCTTCGAGATAACGCGAGATATGCGCGTAGCTCTCTGCACCTCATCTATATAGTGATAGGGTCGGATGAGGAACGCGGGGGTGTCCCGCGCCGGGGCCAAAAGTCCCCAACGACTAGCTGTTTTTTTTTTGTCCGCCGTCAAGCTGACCTAAAATGATGCCGATTTTATAATGGAACGAAGTCGGTAGCTACCGATTGAAGAACCCATATGGGGGTGAGGTATATTGGCCTCTCGGGGGAGGCAGCGCCCTAGGTGGAACTACTCGGCACGATACCGTCGGCTCCAAATACAACATCCGGCGCATCGGGAATGTCCGTGGGCCCAATGATGGTCGTGCGGGCGTTTAGACCTCGCCTTTTGCGCGATGGGGCCACTGCTATTGTCCTGGTCTTCCCGCTGGGCGTCCACGCAGCGTCGCTCGGGAGCCGCTTAAGTGCCGCGTCGTGTCGCCACTTGTCCGTCGGGAGCCGGGTCCTCCCAAAGAGGGCATGCTCATCGACGACAGGTTCGACTTTCATGGCCTCCAGGGGCTTGGCATAGTCGTTCACCTGGGGCTCGCGGGCCTTCTCGACAGCCGCGGCGGCGCGACGGCGATGGTGCTCTCGGCGCTGCAGCCTGCGCCTTGTGGTTCTGCCAACGACGACGAGCCGCCTCTATCAACGTTCCTTTAACGTCGTCGCTGAGCGTGGCGAGGCGTCCACCATCAACTCGAACTAGCCTTCGTCGTCGTTCGACCACCGACCTCGTCGGCGAAGCGTCGCTGGCGCTTGGCCGCCAATCTCGTGGCGGCGCAGTCGACGATATGGTCTCGTTGGCACGAGACGACCCGGCGCAGCTTCGACGCTCATGTCGAAGTAGACCAACCAATTACTTCAGACCTCTCCACGTCGAAGTAGGCAGCGTGGTAATATTTCAAGGTGCCAAACTCGCCCTCGACCTAGTTCGAGTTGCGCTGCGCGCCATTAAAGGCCCTCTGGAGCTCCCACGTCTGGTTGATCGCCGCGAGGTCGCCGTCGCCAACGTAGCGCATAGACTACCCCCCCTCCAACGTGCGGCGCATGCCGCGGCCTCAGGCCCGGAGCGCGTCGAGCATGGTCCTTGTCTCTGGATCATTCGCAGGAGAGTAGAGACTTGCCCGAACCGCCGTGACGTCGTGGATTGTGGACTGGCCGTCGACGAATAGCTTCGCCGACCCGGCCCGCATCTCGAGGAAATCGGCGTACGTGGCGATCTCGGTGTTTTCGAAGGCCTCGTTCATACTCGGCGGTCGCGACGAGTTTTGGATTTTCAATCCTGGCAGCTTACGCTCGCTCGAGAACTGTCGCAGCGTCGGCTCCGTAGCGCTCGTGGCGAACTTGGACGAATAAGCTGGAGTGTTCGATTCAGGTCGCCGAACCGATTGGTGATCGCCGCCCTTTGGTCGGAGATCTCGTACGCGCTGAGCGTCCAGTTCTCCGTCTCGCACGTTTGAAGCGAACGTGGGTGGTCGCGACGTCGTTGCCGTCGAGCGGCGACGCGTCCGTCGCCGCGTCGACGGCGTTACCGTATTCCAGCGCGAGGGCGGCGGCGGCCTCGTGAAGGACGCCCATCTCGTAGCGCTGATCGCGAATGAAGCATTCGGACGGGAGATCCATGTCGCTCGCCCGCTCCGGGCCAACGACCACCTCGACAACCGAGGCAAGAACCTCGGGGATCTCCGAAGGCGCAACCCGCGAGGCGAGCAGTTTCATACACAGCGCCCTGAGTTCGATTCCCACGGCACACCCTTGCCGGATCCCTTGCCAGGTGGCATCCTCGGGATTCACACTTCGGCGTTCCGCTTCTCGAGGGCGGCGACCCCGCCGCCGCTTGATCTCCTCCTCCTTGGCCAGGACGCGGCCCTCGGCAGCCGCGAGCTCGATCTCCGTTTGCTTCGGAACATGCTGGCGGTAGCGTCTTTGTCTTTGAGTTGTATCTGCTGAATGAGGTTCTGCGACACATGAATCCCACGAGGCAAATCAATCCAGACCGGGCGATCAAGCGCTGGTTGGATGAAGGCCTGGGGAATGTCCGCGTGCGCGACCGGGAGCTTATGCTTCTCTGCAATAGCGAGCAACAGTCGGTTGGTAGCGAGCATTGCGGTCAGCGAGGAAGTGGCATAGAAGTCAATGCCAACACGTGCCAAGAAACCTGGGGCAACTAGGCGAGCATTATAGCGATCGGGAGTGCTGTCAGCAAAGTACTTAATCTTCAGCACGAGCTTCGTTGAGATGGACGAACGATCGGGCGGCAGTGGTTCCAGCTTGTGGAGAGATTTGACCCTCTCCGGGTACATGGTAGAAATTGCGTGCAGTCTTAGGCGTGTGCAGACCATTCCGCTTGTCACATGCTACTACACAAGGTAGGGATTTAAGCCCTAGCTCCTTAAGGGCATTAAGTCCCATAGAGGCGTTTACATTGACAACGAGGAACGAAGCCTCTGTTAATTAAACAGAAAACCCCGTACCTGACGGTACGCACCTGGAGGCCTACTCCACGTTGGAAAGAGCTTCAGACTAATTCTTCATTGTCATGAAAATAATAATTGCGGAAGGGTAAGGGAGGAAAGAGGGAAAGCCGTATTGCGGAGAGAAAACCCTCTAGTGGAGATAGGTGTGAAAGGAGTGAGGTGTTCCAGTGTCGTACACATAATAGTGTAGCGCTCTGGACCCCCTCAACGTGTGAAATAATTGTTTATGCATTTCAGACGTTCTTGAGGGCGGAGCTTGTGTATGATACATGAGAGCAGCGAACAGAACAGATTAAACAAACAACAATAATACAAAGGAAGAAGCAACATAACAATTAATTTTAGGAGGATGAAGTTGGACGTGTTGTGACATTGCGTAGAGAAGCGGCATCCACAACATCAGATGTGTGGTCCAACTCATCATCACTATTGTCTTCAAGTTCTTTTAATTCTGGAGAGGAAGAATCATGATCTTCGGGTTGGTCGTTAGAAGTATTGTTTGTAGTGATAGCACCACTGAGGGCGACCAGGGGTGCCATGACAGAAGATAGATAGGACATAGCTGCGTCCGGTGTTAAAGTATGCAAATCTGCTGCAGGAATAACATGATCCTGTGCATCAGACATAGCGGTATATAAGTTATTAGCTGTATCGTCGATTAGAGTTTGCTGTGCCTCTTCATAGGTATTTGGAGGAAACTGTCCAATAGACGAAATGAGCGATCGCGAGATTATGTGAACAAAGACAGCAAGGGTAGGTATAATAGTATCTTGGTGCATTTGGTAGCTTGATAGTATATTATCTAAGAGCGCCACATGTTTGATGTTCTCGGTTACTTGGGCATGGAGAGATTTGACCCTCTCCGGGTACATGGTAGAGACTGCGTGCAGTACAGACCATTCCGCTTGTCACATGCTACTACACAAGGGAGGGATTTAGGCCCTAACTCTTTAACGACGTTAAGTCCCATAGAAGCGATTACACTGACAACGAGGAACGAAGCCTCTGTTAATTAAACAGAAAACAAGTGCAGGCCAGTAAGTTCACCTAGTCCCAATCTCTAACCCCAGTAAGTTCACCTGGTCCCAGTAAGTTTCATATAAGTTCACCTGGTCAGGAAGTTCACCTAGCTCACACCCACTCCTTTGAGCTCGTCGCTCTCGCCTCCGCCAATCTAAGCTGCTTTGATCCGCACGCGCCGCCAACCTTTGAGTTTACTCTAAAAACCCTTTACTCTAAAAACCCCAGTATGCTCACCTGGTCCCAGTTTCACCTGGTCACTCACTTCACCTAGTCCCAATCGCAAACCCCAGTAAGTTCACCTGGTCCCAGTAAGTCCACCTACAGTGCGCGTGTAGACGCCAGGAGGGGGCTTATCGGTATTGCGCAGCACGTGTGGGGTAGGGTGGAGTCGTCGACCCAGATGAGTTTATCCTCGGGGTTGCCGATCGACAGAGAGCCACGTAGAGCTGGACGTGGCAGAAGACGGGCTTGGGAAAGAGGACGCCGACCTCGCGGGGCGTCTGGCCCTGGCTCTTGGTGATCGTTTGGCGTCGGCGGGCCTTAAGGGATCCAGGTTGGAGGAGCCTCGGTGACAGGACACGATCGATCATGTATCTGGTACCGTTGCAGTGGCCGTGCGACGGGTCGAGGTTGCGAAGACTTTAAGCTCGCGATCAAAGTCAGCATGCCGTTGGTTGTCAGGGAGTTGAAAACTCTACTGTAAAGAGCGAGGCGTCGTCTTCCGACCCAGCCTAGTCAGTCGAAAAGAACTCCGACGCCTCGTCTCCGGGAAAAAAAGGCCGCGGTCATGCGCGCGTTGTCAGCATCGACAACATCGTTTCGACGGGGCGTGAGAATGGCGCGCTGAAAGAGCCGCCGCGGGTCGTGGAAATAGTCTGCGAGGTCGCCGTAGACGGCTTGGAGGATCACTGTCTGGCTCTCGCGCCTACCTGATCCTTACTCTCGCGCCTACCTGATCCTTACCCTAAATCGAGGGACAAACAGACAAACAAACAAACAGACAAACAAACATCTGTCGATTAGTAGTTAGGACACCGTACCTGACGGTACGCACCTGGAGACCTACTCCATGTTGGAAGAGAGCTTCAGACTGTATTCTTCATAGTCATGAATAAGTAATTGCGGAAGGGGTAAGGAAGGAAAGAGGGAAAGCCGTATTACGGAGAGAAAACCCTCTTGTGGAGATAGGTGTGAAAGGAGTGAGATGTTCCAGTGTCGTACACATAATAGTGTAGCTCTCTGGACCCCCTCAACGTGTGAAAGAATGGTTTATGCATTTCAGACGCTCTTGAGGGCGGAACTTGTGTAATGTACATGAGAGCAGCGAACAATTAAACAAACTCCAGAGAGCTACACTATTATGTGTGCGATACTGGAACATTTTCACACCTATCTCTACACGAGGGTTTTCTCTCCGTAATACGGCTTTCCCTCTTTCCTTCCTTCCTTACCCTTCCGCCCTTTTTATCTCAGATTATGAAGAGCCCAATCTGAAGCTCTTTTCCAACATGGAGTATGCCTCCAGGTGCGTACCGTCGGGTACGGGGCTTTCTGTTTAATTAACAGAGACTTCGTTCCTCGTTGTCAGTGTAAACGCTTCTATGGGGCCTAATGTCCTTAAGGAGTTAGGGCTTAAATCCCTACCTTGTGTAGTAGCATGTGACAAGCGGAATGGTCTGTACACGCCTAAGACTGCACGCAGTCTCTACCATGTACCCGGAGAGGGTCAAATCTCTCCAGGTTATGGGCCCAGATGCGTAGGTGTGTCAGCCCAACTGTGTTGTACGTCTAAATCGATTGATCAATTTACGCCTGATCACGAGTACAACGCGACAATGTGTTTGGCGGTGGTCTACTGTACATATTTGTTGTGTGACGGTATGTGCCCACCAGTTAATTTGGTTTGTGACCGAGTTGGGTCGGTCACTGGTCACATGCACTCGCATAAGCAAAAAAATTAAAAATTTTCCTATACAAGCCGCGGAAACTTTTACGGGTTTTCCCTTCCATTCCCCAACAAAAGACTGACTGCTCGAGAACTAATCCATTATTCAGTCTCAAGTCACCCTGTTTTAAATAGCATGTTGATTTGTTCGGTCTTGTCAATAAGCCCGCGTTTAAAATAACGTACTGTACATAGAACCCGCACTTGAGAAACCCTTCATTCTTATGTGTCGAATCTGTCTATCAATCCTCCAGCCTATCTCTTAATAGGTCACAATCATGTCAAAGCAAAAAACAATATCCACCACGGATATCTACAAACAAGAGCAAATCCTCGTTGATAAAATTAACGCAGGATTGCGTTTCCAAGATAACTCAACCAAGGTGAGCTTGCAAATTGAGGCGCTTCGCAGGCATATGACAAGTCCATATGTGGACGCGTTATTCTGCTTCGATTCATATGAAGCTTACGCCCGGAATGCTCCGGAATATAATCAACTTCTTGAACAAGAAGTTGATATCATCTTCGCTCAATGTAAAGCTGAACAAATTAATGATTTAAACTTACCTGATGAAGATGCCCTGCCCGAACATTTAAAGACTTGGCACGTCAACTCTTCCCATCAACTAACAGTTGATGCCCGTAATAATCTTGAACGACTTTACTACCAAGAGTCGTATAACCTTGTTCGTCCCGAATTAAATGAGGATGTTAAACGTGTCCTCACTTTATTAGATACCCGATTCCCTAAATCAATTGTGTATGATTCATCTTTAACTAAAATATCCTTTACAGGTCTCTCTAATGCCGATTGAATCAAACACTGCGAAACTTATGCTGGTTTCTTGTACACATTCTTTAACCTCGAGTCCCAGGAAAAGCCCGCTCTCGCTATGTGGCCTCAACTAAAGAAAATTTATGCAATTACTGCACATCCCAATAAATTACGTGCTGTAATGCTTTTAGCCTATCATTACTATGAGACAGTGTCTTGTACAGATGTAACTGAGCTTAAATCTCAGTTTAATCGAATGTCTCTAAATGTTAATTGGTATGCCCATGTATTTGTCGAACAGCTCCTTGCCTTTCAATCTCACGCAAAGCAATTAAATAATGATGAAGCATCAATCCATTTAATAACTCCATAATCACTCTTAAAGCTCACGAGGAGTAGTATCTACCGTCTATGTG